>CM049801.1:7897877-8253502 GCA_027422405.1 Ptychobarbus kaznakovi | reverse complement strand
AACTGGACCTGCTCCTAAACAGAGATCTGTCTGTAAAAGAGATCTTCTGCCTTCTACTGTGGGGGAAAGATTTGTTCTTCAGGTATACAATGATTGTTGTTTACTTTTCTGTAAATGTACTTGTAATAAACAAATGAAGCATGAACTATTGACAAATTAATTTATGTTACAGTTCAGAATCACAGCATTTCTTCAGAGTGTACGACCCTCTGCTGTTGACGGGATGGTTTCAGAGAGCAACGGAGAAACTGCTGCCAAAACTTCAGGTCATGATACGCTCCATCTGTATTTGTTCAAAGTATTATCAGTGTATAAGGCTACAAAGAGCACCCAAAATAGCAAAACATTTATAAATCTCTGTCCCACTTTACCTCTCACAGGATGACATCTCCAAGACTCTACAGAACATCCTGAACTATGATGAAGAACATGGACATAATGAAGACTCGATGGATGAAGAAACTTTCATCAGAGTTCATTTAGATGTCACTCAGGTAAAGAAAACTATGTGCAATGCTCATTTTGTTCTTGGTATGAAAAATATGATTTTTAATGGTTTTAAAATATGAAGTACTGCACACTTGTTTTATGTTGTTCTGTCTTTACAGTGTCTGGATGCTGTTCTTCAGAGCTCTAAGGAATTTAGTCTCAAGCTGATGAGTACGACACAAACGCTCTGCCTTAAAGAGCTTCATCTGTTTGTTCAGGAGTAAGTGTCTGAAATGTCTTCACATTATCGACCTATTTATTGTTATGTAATTTATTAATTCTATTCTTCATAAAAATATTACTAAAATATAATGAACATTAAGATTGAACTTTTAACTAATTTTCTTTTTTCTAGGTATGTGTATGTAGCGAAAGAAGCCTGGGAAAAAACAGCAGACCTGAAGAAAGTTCTGTGCATCTGTTTCGGCTCATCAGCACCTGTAGGCAACTCAGGTGATTTCTATGTTTAATTATTAATATAATTATACTTTGTATAACACCTGTCAGTGCATAATGTTCTGATTAATTCTGAATTTGTCATGAAAACAAGCTTTATGCATTCATTTATTTTGCTGTAGATTCTTTGCTGCTCGACCAGACTCAACGATCCGGACACGAACAACAGTGACGACCTCTCAAACATCACCCGCATGTTAAAGGAGATGGAGGATCACGTTCTGTCTATTGTCCAGACGTGATAAAACACATGCACAGGTAACATCATTTCATCATAAAGAGTTTATGTACAGACGGAAAGTTGAGGGATTTCCCAAATAACAAAAAGGAAATGTCTCAGTTATCAATAGAGGTTCATATTTGTTAGCTTACATACCTGCCTATCAGGTTTTTCAACAATGAAGTGGAAACCCTTTGTAACAACGTTCAGTTTGCTTACTTTAATGCAGTTAGTGCATTATGAACTAACAATGAACAATACCTGGAGTGTCAATTATGGAAAAATGGTTGTTTATTTTTTATGATACCTAAAGCATTGTGTTTATGCACTCTAGGACAAAATTCAGGGAAAACATGAAAATAACTATAGTTTCTATGTACTATGAACTATGTACATTTCTAGGACTTTTTAAGACATTATTTCAAAAAAGGAGGTGTGAAAATTCAAGTACTGACAGAGGCCATCCAAAAGCAGTGTGCATCTCTGCCTCAGACGGATGAGGGGAAAGAAATTCAAAAGGTTGGTTCTGTGTTCAAAAACCCAGTCGAACTCAAATAAAACAACAACAACAAAACATTTCACACTTATTCTCTGCTCCTCTGCCCCATTTTCTTCCTGACAGATCTTTGTGAATGTGTCCTCTGACTGTGTTTCATGCGTGTATCTGGATTGCCTGATGAAGAGCAAGTTCAGACGGCTAGAGAGAAGATGGGGAAATGTTGGAGAAAGGATAAGAGAGGACGCTCTCAGTTTGCACAACACATTCACTGAACTGGTAAAAAAAATCTAAATCTGGAATATTTAATACAATTATACTCATAAAAACAAAGGTTACAAAAGGGTATTTTCAGACTCAATGTATCTGTTTGACAGAATGGCAGAGATGATGACCAGAGGAACCATCTCCTTCAGAGGCTCAGTGAAGTTTTGCTTCACAAGGATGTAGAAACACTGAAGATTACCTGTTGTGATTTGTTCAGAGATTTCCCTCAGGAGAGGTAAACTTAGCAAATAATACTTAGTATATACGTTGTACACATGTATTACAGGCCTGGACATGTATATGTATTTAGTTTTCATCAGTCTTCCTCTGAATGTTTTGCAGTGAGCGGTATGTTCCTGGTCTGCTGCGCTGGAAGGGGATGTTATCAGAGCGACAGGTGCGGGAAGTGCTGGATGTGAGCCGGGACCTCGGCCTCAATCTAAAGCCTAGCCGCGTCACCTGTCAGCCTCTGAAGGGACTTTTTTGTTTTCTTTGATATGAATAACACCATCAGCCAGAATTGTAAAAACTTTGTTTACAAGCTTAATTCGATGACATAACTGTTTTGTGACATTCATTTATGAATGTTATACTGGTACATTAATATTTTCATCAGATATTACATTAATTGCTTTTACCTGATGACCTTCTGATGTTACTTGAAAATAGGAAATAACGTTTTTATCGGACCACTGGAAAAAATTAATTACTCGTTTACTCTTTTAAGTTTTTACCCTTTTAATCTTTTCTATGATAATATAATTTTCACAGAGTTAATCATTTGACCGTTTACATTGTTACAAAAGAGGGTTGTAAAAACATGTCCAGCTATGAACCTAAATTATTGTTATATTATTTAATAGTTCAGTCAGGACCACTCTGTTTGATAAAGATTACTGTAGAGGTCCTGAACATTATTTTGGTGACAGGCTTTACTCTCAAAGGTTCAGATTCTGAGCTGTTCTCAAGCAAACCTCACTGAGGTGTGCAATCCCTGAAGCCTAATGCAATTAGCAGATCTAAAATTCCATCTAGAAGTGAGACCGGACAAGATTAAACATTTAGCTGTTTGATGATTTCTGTGGACAAGATGCTAAGTGATGGAGGGGGGTAAGCACATGTCTGTGAGACAGACCAAAGCAAGTATGAGTTTGAATTAAATTAAATTATATATGTTATTTAATTGTTGGAGTTACAATCAACTGAGCGTCAGCTGCTGCTGACTGTCATGCCATTATCTGCCTGAACTACTTTTTTAGTAGAACTACTTTAGTTCTTTCCTTTGTTTCTCTGATTGTACTCCATGATTGAGAGAAATGGGATAAATATGTGTTACCTTCCGAGTCTGTTCGATTCAGCTGTTTTTTTTTGGTTCACAAGTATAATGATTCATTTATTTTTGTGGGGCTCGTAGGGAAGTGGGTGCCATTTATTTCGAATTTGACTTTTCCCCTGTTTATGTTAGTTAGGGAGTTAAAATCCCCTTTCTCAAATCAGGCTGTTCTGAGGTTCCTGTCAGAATGATGTAGTTCTGCACAGGCCGCTCCCACGATAGTTGATTGACACGGCCGTCTTACCTTAGACCCGCCCTGAGTGAGCTGAGAGCTGTCCGCCATTGTGTCGACTCCGGTGCAGGTGAAGACAGGCATGTCTAAGATTAAGCGATTGAGGTGTTTTGTTGTTGGATGTAATAATGAATATAGCAGTTGTCATTTACTCCTGACATCTGAGCCGCTGAAGAGCTTTTACTTTGGGACTTCATTGTCTTGTTTTCCTGTTGAGTCTTGTTCTGGTGTATTGTGAGTGTTCCCTGTCCTAGACCTGCCCTGCCACCTGTTATTCCCTGCCTGCTGGTTCCCTCTGCCTGGCTGCTACGCTTGTTCAGAGTCTGTGTTAGATCTCTGCTTTATAACTTGCCTGGCCCTGCCACTTCCTCTGCAGCTCTCCAACCTGCAGTCATCTGAGGCTGGTTCCAGCGGTCGTCCAAGGCAGTCCTGTCTCTGTTCTCTGTATCCCCTGTTGTTAAACTGCTCACTTGCCCTCTTGTGCCCTTTTAATAAACCCTGTAGCTTGCCGTTCTGCGTTTGGGTCCTCCCTCACAGATCCTGACAGAAACAAACTACAGGTCTCCAGTTTGGGAAGTCTTGATTTAATGTAATGTTCAATGCGCTTCATGTTGTTATTTGCGATGAATGGAATATATATATGTTTTGTTGATATCATACAAGCTTATCCTATTGAAATCAGTGATAAATGAGTTAGGTCAAAAGTACTAAAAAAGTATTGTTATCTAAAATATGTATTGCATTACTAACTTTAGGTTTTGTCATGTAATTTGGATTAAATTAATTGTTTGTTTAATTGTCTGTTTAATGTCGTACATCTTTATTAATGTATTTATTTTGTAGCATTTTAATCAAGATTTTGATAATATAAAATCTAAATCGTTTTAAGATCTATTGGAACCACCCTTAAAGTTTCCTGAGGACCCCAGCACCCTGGTTGAAAGAGGTTTGTTACTAAATACAGTGCACAGCATAAATGACTACATCCCCTCTGAATAAATATAAAGATGTATTTTCTTAATGATCACTAATATAAGTAATGGAAAGATGGTGAAATTGAAATGTATTAAACATATACTTAATAAAAACAACAAAATATATGCCAATATTTTCTGTAAGATAAATAAATTAGCCAATTTTGTTTAAATGAAGGATTGCAGAAATGAGTACACCCCAGATTTAATTTAGCAAATGTATAATATTCTAGTAGTTAATATGTCCTCCAGAACATTAAGTATACTGCTCTGACCTTTCTTGGCACTGAGTGTACAAGTTCATGACACATTTTCACATCTGTGCTGTTTAACTATTGGAGGACGACCTCCTTAATTGCTCTGGTCTTTAATGGGGAGTTCTGCTCAGCTCGTCTCTACAGAATCCCCCACAGCTGCTCAAGAGCGTTAAGATTGAGTTAAATACATGTCCACTGAAGGGTTTTCACCTGGGGAGAATGAATATCTTCATTGTCATGCTGAAAAATGCCCAATAATGCAGGGAATGGGGGGAGGGTAGCATCTTCTGTTTCAAGTTTTTGTATTACATCAGGGGTGTGTGAATTCATTGCGGTGTTCATAAAGCACAAATCCCTCACACCTTCAGCGCTCATTCATCCCTATATAAGAGCTTTACTACCACTGAACATCACTGTGGGTACCAAGCACTTCTCACCGTACTCCTCCTCTAGCAACACCAGAACATTTTGTATGCTTTTGGGTCCGAAATGATTGACTTGGTCTCTTGAGACCAGAGTATGGATTCCGGCTGGTATAAACATGAGACCAGGCTGGGATTCCCAGAAGTCTCTATTTTGTAAATATGGGCCTTGGAAGTAGTACTGGCTACAGTAGGTAATTCTAGTGGTGACAACAACCATGCATGTCACTTCTGCAGGCTGCGTCATACTCTGTGAGATAAAGTGTCACTCTTTTCATAGCTTTTGCCGACTCTGAGACACTTGCATGTTATTTCTCCTGCTCTTTTTCTAGCAAAAATTCACTCATCACTAAATGAAAACTTAAAGTGAACACATGATTAATTCAGGAGCCTTGTCACAAGTCCATTGTTTTTGAATGTCGGTGCTACTTCTGCTATATTTTCACACTTAAAACAATAATTTGGTATTCCTCTTGTAACATTGTCCTCTTTTATGCTAAGAAATATATCACCTGGCAATTCTCTCCCAAGTGGTTCCACTGCTGCCAGAATTAAATCGGAGTAGGATTCAGTGGGCTATATAACACTTTTAAGTGTCAAGAAATTGTCTTTAAAAGTTTTGGTTCGATATACTTACCTGTTGATCAAAAACCTATACCTTAAACCCATACACTTTTTTTTGTTTGTTTTTTTACTTTCAGGAGGGTGTACTCATTTTTGCAACACAACATTTTATCACTTTGATAAGAAAATCTTATTTTGCTGAATAATTTAGAAATTCTTTTTTGGTAATTGATCAAGCAGGCTTGATGGAACATTATATCTCCAAAGAACCCTAACATGTAATTTAAGTAAAGAGTTATTGCTGAATTTGTTATGTTTTAGAGGGGGTGTACTCATTTATGCTGTGCACTGTATAGGTGAGTAAGTGACAGAATTAGAATTTTTCAGGTGAACTATATGTGGAAATGTGGACATTTCATGCTGTATTAAGCCACTGTTAATCCTACACTTTATGCAATACAATAGTCGTAAATTAAATATAAAAAGAAAGCTGATCTCTCTCACCTTACTACAATCCTAACACATCATATCTGTAAAATGAAGCAACTGGATTATGCAGCAAGACAACGATTCAAAGCATACGAGTAAGCTCCCCAGCCTTGCTCCAAAAAAAAAAAAATAATAATAATTTTGGCCTTGTTAAAGCCCTCACTCAAACCCAACTAAGATGCTATGGCAGAATCTTTAACATGCAGTTACGTGCTCAAACCATGCTCAGAAATTCCAGTACCACACTGCTGTGAAAGACTCCGGTTTTCTGAAGCTTTTGGTTGCAGATATTGCTGCAAAAGGTGGCAATGAGTTTTTCTCATGGATGATAGGTGTCAATAACTTAAATTCTTTTTCGTTTTTTTTTTGTTTTTTTTAAATAAAATAAAAACGGTATACATTTACTCAGGTTTCCCTTGTTTTCTGTTGTATTTTGCTGGAAAATCTAAAACGCTTTAGTACGACGTACACAAAAACAAAAGAAATCAGGATGCGGCAAATACATTTTCAGTGCTGTTCATGTGAAATATATTATTTCATAAGAGACACTTCTTAAACTTGCTGCAACTGCTTCTGATACTTCAAATGAACCACAAACATATCCTGTGCACATTAGAACGAGCATCACGGCTGAATTTTCACATTTACTATAGTGCACCTGTACAGCAGGTGACTTTTTCATTTATATAAATCTAACAGATTGCAGAATCCAAAAGCCCTTTACACAGTAACTTTACACTTACAAAAATGTTCAACTTTAAAATCTTGAAAAACAAGTTTAGGAGTAAGAAAAAAACATCCAGGAACAAAGATGAACAGGATTGTCTAATGACAGGCATGCCAACAAATGACACAGAAACCTCAGCTGGTAAGACAATACTTTGTTATTTTGGAACCACTTTACAGTAAGGTCTCATTTGTAAATGTTAGTTAATGCATCGCCTAAAAATGAACAATACATTTGTACAATATTCATGAATCTTTGATAACATTAGTTAATAACAACATGTATTACACTTCTTTGTTAGTCCATGTTAGCTCAGGTCCATTAACAGATACAACTTGTTACAACTTTTGATACAACTTTTAATTATTTATCAGTAAATGATGAAACTAAGATTAATAAATGCTTTAGAGGCATTTTTTATGTTTATGTCAACTAATGTAGTTAATAATGAGTTGAGTTTAAAATGTCAAAAGTATTCATGCCCATGCATTCAGCAGGAGAACAGGAAAGCACAGTCGACTCTGTGATGCCATCTAGTTCAGGTGTTGAAGTGAATGCTGAGACAGGGCTTCATATTCTCAAAACAATTCTGAATGAACAATTAAACCCAGCTGCAATGCCGAAAATCGACTTCTCTCAAGAATGGCACGATAAGTACCTTCAGGAAATAGATCAGTTTGTGGAAAACCACTTTCCCACGCTGCCAGCAGAGGCACAAGAATCTCAGTTCGAGCAGATACAGGACTTTCTAAAGAGAACACGGAGCATGATATATGATGAGGTGCTTCGATTAACACCTGCACTGAAAGATGCTGGGCTGCTAGATCATCTGAAGGACAGTTACAGCCGTCACATCTTTACCAACCTGGACCTGCTCCTAAACAGAGATCTGTCTGTAAAAGAGATCTTCTGCCTTCTACTGTGGGGGAAAGATTTGTTCTTCAGGTATGTACTGCAAATTTGTTGTAGGCTAAATGTAATATAAAACAATATAAACACAACTAAACAACAGAATCAATTTTAATCAAGAATCAAAGAACAGTTTTCTCAAACACTATGACAACAATAAAAAAATATTCTTTAGCAGCAAATCAGCATATTAGAATAATTTCTGAATGATCACATGACACATAGAAACATTTTCATAATATAGGCCAAACTGTTTTGGCTTTGGTCAAACAAGTGCAGTCTTGGTGAGAATTAGAGACTTTTTTCATAAACATTAAAAATCTTACCAACCTCTTTAACAGTAGTGTATTTGCTCATTTCTGTTCCAGTCCAGACCCAAAACTGACATTGTATGATCCTCTGCTGTTGGTGGGAGGGTTTGAGAGAGCAAAACAGAAACTGCTGCAGCTACTTAAGGTAAAACTTCACAGTATCCACCTTATTTTTTATTGTAAGAGCAGGCTGTAACTTAAATTTTGCTGCTGAAAAAACAAAACAAAACAATATAAAATGTGTAATGGTTTTACTGCTTATAATGGGACTTGTATTGGTTTTAATGGAAACTGTAATGGACCCTGTGGGTCTCTACTGGTAATTTGTCACCTTCTATTGGTGGCTTGTTAAAACCAATATATCCTAATGGAATAGGTCCCAAAAGACAGAAAACAATGTTTTTATGGTTTTAATGTTTAAAAGTTGATGGTTTGTAATGGTGTTTAGAAACCATTATAATTTTCTGTGATGTTGTATTGTTTTGTCAGCAGGGTTGTGAGGCTTCCGGTGACATCCGCTTTCAGTTATTTAAGCTGTACAAAAGAAGTCTTGCTAACTGCTATTTCTTATCTTATTATTAAGCATCATCAAGCATTATAGTAATCATAAACACATTGGTCTGTAGCACAAATAGTTTTACCATTTACTGTTACTCCTGTAGATATGGCTGTCAATGAAACAGAATCTTTCTTTATTGAAATGTTTTGACTCTCATTACACATTACACATATTGCAGTAATGAAAGGCCCCAAAACAAGGTGTAACACACATATATCTCTGCCCAACTTAAACTGTCGCAGGATGACATCTCCACGAATCTACAGAACATCCTGCGCCATGATGAGGAGCATGGACATAATGAAGACTCGATGGATGAAGAAACTTTCATCAGAGTTCATTCAAATGTCATTAAGGTAGCTCTTATAGATATAAAGTGAAGCAAGACATATTTTTTATTTACTCGTGTAAAAAGGTATGACAGGGCATTTAAATATGATGTATTGCTAATCTATTTCATGTTTTGCTTTCACAGTGCCTGGATAGTACTATTTCAGAAGCTAAAAAGATTGGTCTGACATTGAAGCATGCGGTACAAATACTCTGTAGTGGAGAGCTGCATGATTTTGTTCAGAAGTAAGTTTCTCCTCATGTTATCTCATATTACACCTTCACCTAAAGTTCACACAATTCTCTCTGAGTATTATGATCTCTTTAGTGAATGGTTGTTGGAGACCGGAGGTTTGTAATGCTAATGTAAATATATATTTTTTAGGTATGTGGATTCTGAGAAAAAACATCTAAAAAAAATGAAGTATTCAGAGAAAAACTCTGTGTATCTGTTTCGGATAAAGAACACCTGTATGCAACTCAGGTATTTACTAATGATGATTAAGTGATATAATTAATACATGTCTCAGAAACTATAACAGTGTATATTTAAATCTGCACTAACTGAAGAATAAGTGAAGACATATTTGTCCCCCTTGATTTAATAAAATTGGCAGGATGCAGGTACATTAAAATAAAGTGACTAATATTTGGCTTATTTGGCTAAAATATTGTCAACCATGAGAGATAAACTTTAAGTAAAATAAAATAGCTTTTCTAGGTCACTCTTATAAATCATCATAAGTCATAATATCTTGTGTGTACAGGTACATCTAAAAAAATTGAATATGGTGAAAAAGTTTTTCTTGTAACTTATTTCAAAAAGTGAAATTTTCATATATTTTAGATTCATTACATGTTAAGTTTTGTAACTCAGTTCTTAGATCGGGAAGAAGGAGGCGGAACCAGCGATCATTTCAAGACTTTAATAACATAATAAACACAAAAGAAAAGCGGCAGCCCCTCATGGACGACTGCCGCACACAAAATAAAATCCAGGCCTGTTCCTCTCTCGTCTTCCACTGTCGTCGCTCCTCCTTTTACCCTTCCGGAGCTCCTCCGTGGGACTCGAGACCGGTGAGTGGTGCAGGTGTCGCTCATTATTATTTACTCAACTGGCCTTGCTCTGTTCCCACGGCTCTCGGCCCCGCCCCACTCGTCAGGGGGGTACATACCCCATCGCCCTGGGGGTAAGGACCGAGGTGAGAGAAAAGGTGACATCAGAGGGAAGAGAGATATTCCAGTCCGGTTCCCGGATACACTGCCGCTTGGTCCTCAACAAGCTGATAGGCTCTCACTCACGGTGCCATGCGATGGTACTGGACATCTTTGGTGGACGACCCGACGCTCCTCCGCTACCAGGCGGATGGCGATGGCTCCTCCGGTCGAGGGCAGCCGGCAGCGAGTCCCCCGTTCCCTGCGAGTCCCCAAACATGGCGAATGGCAGCAGGCTTCGGCCTCCCGGCACCGAGTCCTCCACTCCCTCTCGGACGGCAGCCACCCCTCCTCGACCCAGGAGCACGGCAGCGAGCCTTCCGTCCCACCTTTTCTTCTACTGCTCCAGCACCACCGCCTCGGGCAGCCACTGGCGGACTCCGCTTCTTCCTGCTGCCCGACCTCCTCAGCACCGCGATCCCCATCAGCAGCGAGGGCTCTCTGACAGCGTGTCCCTCCTTCCTCCCGGGTTTCGGCACCAATATAACGCAGTTCGTAGATCGGGAAGAAGGAGCCGGGAACCGGTGAACATTTCAAGACTTTACTTTACTTTTTAGTCATTTAGCAGACGCTTTTATTCAAAGTGACTGACTTACAAATAAGAAAAAGTAACTAACTATAAGTTAAAACTCTATAAATACTATTTATAGCGTCTATTTATCTCGCCTGGGCTAAAGACAAAAGGACTGGACTGCTGCTGAGTGGTCCAAAGTTATGTTCTCTGATTAAAGTAAATGTTGCATTTCCTTGGAAATCAGGGTCCCAGAGTCTGGAGGAAGAGAGGAGAGGCACAGAATCCACGTTGCTTGAGGTCCAGTGTAAAGTTTCCACAGTCAGTGATGGTGTGGGGTGCCATGTCATCTGCTGGTGTTGGTCCACTGTGTTTTCTGAGGTCCAAAGGTCAACACAGCTGTATACCAGGAAGTTTTAGAGCACTTCATGCTTCCTGCTGCTGACCAACTTTATGGAGATGCAGATTTAATTTTCCAACAGGACTTGGCACCTGCACACAGTGCCAAAGCTACCAGTACCTGGTTTAAGGACCATGGTATCCCTGTTCTTAATTGGCCAGCAAACTCGCCTGACCTTAACCCCATAGAAAATCTATGGGGTATTGTGAAGAGGAAGATGCGATATGCCAGACCCAATAAATGCAGAAGAGCTGAAGGGCCACTATCAGAGCAACCTGGGCTCTCATAACACCTGAGCAGTGCCACAGACTGATCGACTCCATGCCACGCCGCATTGCTGCAGTAATTCAGGCAAAAGGAGCCCCAACTAAGTATTGAGTGCTGTACATACTTTTCATGTTCATACTTTTCAGTTGGCCAAGATTTCTAAAAATCCTTTCTTTGTATTGGTCTTAAGTAATATTCTAATTTTCTGAGATACTGAATTTGGGGTTTTCATTAGTTGTCACTTATAATCATCAAAATTAAAAGAAATAAACACTTGAAAATATATCAGTCTGTGCGGAATGTATGTATACATTATACAAGTTTCACTTTTTGAATGGAATTTGTGAAATAAATCAACTTTTTGATGATATTCTAATTATATGACCAGCACCTGTATATATATTTCATTTCCATGTAGTATGTTGAAGTAACATTACTAAAATAACTCAAATTTATTAAAACAAAAACTAAAGAAAATACCTATAAAGACATACATTTATACATAATTTATCTATAAATAAAATAGATAAATCAAACGGCAGTAGTGTATCAGTAATCCAGTAATAAATAAAAAAAGAGCAGTCCAAAAACACATGCTAACAAACAACAACTTACACATAGTAATAACTGGTTATAAAAAACTAAAAACAGAAAGTGAACATAGCAGTAAGAAAGAAGATACATAAAACTTTAATAACATAATAAACACAAAAGAAAAGCAGCAGTCCCTCACGGACGACTGCCGCACACAAAACACAAAATAAAATCCAGGCCTGGTCCTCGCTCGTCTTCCACTGTCGTCGCTCCTCCTTTTTTCCTTCCGGAGCTCTTCCATGGGACTCGAGACCGGTGAGTGGTGCAGGTGTCGCTCATTATCATTTACTCCACCAGCCTCGCTCCATTCCCACGGCTCTCGGCCCCGCCCCACTCGTCACACACTTCAAAAGTTTTTTTGTTTTAATTTTGATGATTAGAGCTTACAGCTAATGAAAGTAAAAAATCAGAATCTCAAAATATTAGAATATTTATATTTGAGTTTCAATAAATGACCATCCATACAGTATAAATTCTAGGTATCTCTTGTTCTTTGAAACCAAAATAATGGGGAACACTGCTGACTTGGCAATGGTCCAGAAGACGATCATTGACACCCTCCCACAAAAAAGGGCTGAAAGGGGTGGCTGTTCAAGGAGTGCTGTATCAAAGCATATTAAATGCAAAGTTGACTGGAAGGAAGATATTGGGTAGGAAAATAAAATGTGCACAAGCAACAGGGATGACTGCAAGCTTGGGAATACGGTCAAGCAAACCCGATTCAAACACTTGGGAGAGCTTCACAAGGAGGGAAACTGAAGCTGGCATCAGTGCATCAAGAGTCACCACGCTCAGTCATCTTCAGGAAAAGGGCTACCAAGCCTACTTCTGAAACAGAAACATCGTCAGAAGCATCTTACCTGGGCTAAAGAGAAAAAGAACTGGACTGTTGCTCAGTGGTCCAAAGTCCTTTTTTTCAGATGAAAGTCAATTTTGCAATTAATTTGGAAATCAAGGTCCCAGAGTCTGGAGGAAGAGTGGAGAGACACAGAATCCATGTTGCTTGAAGTCTAGTGTGAAATTTCCACAGTCAGTGATGATTTGGGTTGCCATGTCATCTGCTGATGTTGGTCCACTGTGTTTTCTGAAGTCCATAATCAGCTCAAATGCTTGAGCACTTAATGCTTCCTTCTGCTCACAAGCTTTATGGAGATGCCGATTTAATTTTTCAGCTGGACTTGGCACCTGCCCACACTGCCAAAGGTACCAAAAGCTGGTTCAATGACCATGGTGTTACTGTGCTTGATTGGCCAGCAAACTTGCCTGACCTGAACCCCATAGACTAGAGATTATATGGGGTATTGTCAAAAGGAAGATGAGAGACACCAGACCCAACAATTCAGATGACCTGAAGGCCGCTATCAAAGCAACTTGGGCTTCCATTACCACCTCAGCAGTGCCACAGGCTGATTGCCTCCATGCCACGCCGCATTGATGCAGTAATCCATGCAAAAGGAGGCCCAACCAAGTATTGAGTGCATAGAAATTAACATGCATATTTTCTGAGACACTAAATTTTGGGTTTTCATTATCTGTAAGCCATAATCATCAAAATGTCAAGAAATAAAGACTTGACATATTTCACTCTATGTGTAATGAATCTATATAAAATATGGGTTTCACTTTCTGAAATGAGTGACAAAAAATATTGATATTTTTCATGATATTCTATTTTTTTTAGATGTACTTGTATTATGTAAAAATATGTGCTAAGTACTATATATATTTTAAATACACTTTTAATTGGCTGTTCTTTCTTATATTGGCATTTCACTACATTAACCTTTAACTGTCTCTTTGCTGCAGTTTAATAATAAAACCATTATTATTTATTTTAACTATAGAGGCTATGCTACACAAATCACTTCAGATGTTAACAACAGTGATGTCTACTCAAGCACTATATGCATGCTACAGAAGCTGGAAGATAATGCTTCATCCATTGTACAAAAGATCCTGAAATACTTAGCACAGGTAGCCTATATATATACTTTTTTTGTTGTTTGTCTGATTGTACATGTGTGTTTTTACGATCATCTGTCCAGAAGAAAAGTCCACTTATAATAAGTATTTGAGTCCACAGAATTGTGAAATGCATAAGATCTTATTAGTATTATATTGGCAGCATCCATTCATATCAGACTGTCTCTCTGATAAACAACAAGGATACTGAAACCTTTCCTAACACATTTTATATCAAACTTACAGTTCTGTTCCTCTTTAAATGTTCATTTGTAGGCCAAATTAGAAAGTCATTTCAAGAAAAGGAATGGGCATATTAATATCTTGATGGAGGCAATCCAAGGGCAGTGTGCATCTCTGCCTGAGACCGCCTCAGAGATCAAAACGGTACGCACAGTGTGACCTTTAAACCAATCAAAAACATTCAAGCTCAATATCTCACCCTCAATCTCTAACAATCTCTTAATTCCTGACAGGTCATTGTGAAAATAGCTTACGACAGTGTTTCCAAAGTGTACCTGGAATGCCTGATGAAGACAAAGTTCAGAAAGCTAGAGAAGTGTTGGGGAAATGCAGAGGAAAAGATTAAAGAGGATGTTCAATATTTTCACGAAACATTCTCTGATCTGGTGAAAAATAACTCTTATTTCTCATGCATTTTATTTTCCTGATGCAATTGACCCTTGGAGATAAGGATCAAACAATATTGTGCAAAATTATTCCACACACGGTACATAATGGATTGGGTGTTATCTAACTTAAGGCTCATATTGGTCTACATCTCTTGTCACTATTAATTACTATGGTGGTTATGGAAAGTAATTTCAATCTTTGACTATTGACATAAAAACTGTTTTTTTTTCATTAAATAAAAATCTCATTGTTTGAGTAAAGTGATTTTTGCTTGCAGAATGGCATTGTTGCCCAGCAGAACCAGCTCCTTCAGAGAATGACTGAAGTTTTACATTGCAGTGATGTAGAAGCACTGAAGATTACCTGTTGTTATTTGTTCAAAGACTTCCCTCAGGAGAGGTAAACTCAGATCACAATTAACACTTCACTACAGATGCAAACATGTTGTTACAGTTGTTTAAAACGTAGCTGTTTTTATTGTGTGAGAGTATTCAGATGCAGCATGTCTTCAGACAGTCTTCTTCTCAATGTTTTGCAGTAAGCGGTATGTACCTGGTCTGCTGCGCTGGAAGGGGGTGTTATTAAAGCAACAGGTGAGGGAAGTGTTGGATATGATCCGGGAACTTGGCCTTTATCCAAATGATACACATGTCAATAAATGATCATCGATACAGTATAAATTCTGGGTATCTCTTGTTCTTTGAAACCACAATAATGGGGAACACTGCTGACTTGGCAATGATCCAGAAGACTATCATTGACACCCTCCACAAAGAGGATAAGTCACAGAGGGTCATTACTGAAAGGGGTGGCTGTTCAAGGAGTGCTGTATCAAAGCATATCAAATTCAAAGTTCACTGGAAGGAAGAAATTGGGTAGGAAAATGTGCGCAAACAACAGGGATGACCGCAAGCTTGATAATACTTTCAAGCAAAGCCGATTCAAACACTTTTCAAGGAGCTTCACAAGGAGTGAACTGAAGCTGGAGTCAGTGCATCAAGAGTCACCACGCTCAGACATCTTCAGGAAAAGGGCTACAAGCAACTTCTGAAACAGAAACATCATCAGAAGCATCTTACCTGGGCTAAGAGAGAAAAATAACTGGACTGTTGCTCAGTGTCCAAAGTCCTCTTTTCAGAATGAAAGTACATTTTGCATTTAATTTGGAAATCAAGGTCCCCAGTCTGATCTGGGACACCTGAGCAGTGCCACAGACTGATTGCCTCCATGCCACGCCGCATTGATGCAGTAATTCATGCAAAAAAGAGGCCCAACCAAGTATTGAGTGCATAGAAATGAACATACTTTTCAGAAGCCTGACATTTCTGTTTAAAATATCCTTTTTTTATTGATCTTATGTAATATTCTAATTTTCTGGGTTTTCACTATCTGTAAGCCATAATCATCAAAATTTCAAGAAATAAGGCTTGAAATATTTCACTCTATGTGTAATGAATTTATATAATATATGGGTTGCACTTTCTGAAATGAGTGACAAAAAATATTGACCTTTTTCATGATATTGTTATTTTTTAGATCTACCTGTATTTGTGCTATGATCATTTTGCTTACAAAATAAGTGAAAATATACAAATATTTTGTGCTATTTGTTTAATCCGCTTTTCTGTAGTTCAGCTGGTAAAAGAAAGACATGGAGATGAAGAATGTTCTCCAAACATCATGCTATTTCTGCCTTGCAGCATTCAGATCTGATGTATTCATTAACAAGGTGCTAAATCTTTTCTTTCACATCTGTCTACACTGAATGCAGGCATCAAAGCTGCAGAGCTACTCCAGTGACTTTATTTCGCAGTCTGTCTGAAATAATAAAATACTTTTAAAATGTGTCCAAACATACATGTAGCTACTTATTTTCACATTGGTACATTTCTTCCTGATATTAAGATGCATTTTTTTGTGATCCAGTCAAAGTAAAAAAACAGGTGGAAGTGGAAACGGTTAACGCTGTAAAGCCTAAAGTTTGAAATAATAATAATACAAATATTATATATATTTTTTTTGAAGTTGAACTGTTTATTGAAACTTTATATACATACTTACATAAAATGCATAAACATCAGTTGTCACGATCTCCAAATAATATTCTTAATAAGATGGTATTTAAATGCTTATTTTATTATCAAAGCTCTGTAGTTTTTCTTGTGGGGCAAAACATTATGCAATTTAATGTTGATTGACAGATGAACTAATAAATATTCCTTAAAAGCCTGATGGATCTCTAACAAATGTCCACTGAAGTTGAGTTGTGATTATCCCAAGTTTATTTAAACAAGGTGAAATCCAAAATCCAAACAAAGACTGGACTTGAACAGACTTGACTTGGTATAAACAGAAACAGAAACACACCAACAGCAGGTTACACAGATCAAAGCTAGACAAAGAACAAGGGCAACATGAGGGCTATTTATATCAAACAACGAGGGTCACATGACAAGAACCAGCCAATGAGAAACAAGACACATGACTAAGACAACCAATGAGATCATGACACATGAGAAGAACCAATCAAAACATAACACACAGACAGGGAATCACATGACTGTGGCCAAACTACAAAATAAGACATGAAAACAATGAACAAGAAACAAAACCCAAACCCCCCTAAGGGTGGCTCCAGACGCCCGAACCCCAACAAGTCCAGGAGGGTAGTAGAGCAGAGGCGGAACAAGGAGAGGGATGGAGGGCCAGGCCCCTGAAGGGGAACAGGACCCGAATCATGACATGGACCATGGAACGATGGCAGACAGTGAAACACTGGAGGACCTGGGCCGTGGAGCAGGGGCAGACTGCGGAGCAGCGGAGGGAGAGCAGGCGGAGCATGAAGCCAGGGTGGAGCCGGCAGAGCAGAAATCCATGGTGTAGTAGAAACATTGACAGACCACTTGACTGTGACAGAACAGGCAGAGAGTTCTTGAGCAACCTCCATAGCCACAACAGAGCAGATTGAGAGTTCAGAATGGCTGTGACAGGACAGGCAGAGAATTAATGAATGGCCTCCTTGGCCATGAGAGGGCAGACTGTGAGTTCATATATGTTCTCCATGGCCGTGGCAGGACAGGCAAAGAGTTCAGAAGCAGAAGCCGCCACCTCTGAGGCAGACTCATGGACAGAAAATGCCTCTGGGGTAGACTCGTGGATGGGAGAGGCCTCTAGAGTGCAGTGTGCAGCCCAAACACTCAGGATGGTTAACTTGGCCGTTGATTCAGACGTGGCGGCAGGGCCGGCCCTGGCCAATTTGCGAGATGGTCCTCACTGCAGAACACAAGATCTAGGGGGCGTGGCTGGATCTAGATCCAACTCCTCCCACCTTACATATACCATACACCTGTCTACCCCTGTTCCCTAAACCCACCCATCCCCTACCTACCCATCTCCGCCCCCTATGTGTCTCCACCCCCTGATCCCTAAACCCACCCCCTGGATCCCCTTTGTAAACCTACCCATCTCCGCCCCCTAGATGAGGGGACTGCACCCCATTTGCTGCTCTAGATCTTTGTTCAGCAGTGAGGGGCTAGGGCCTTACAATTTGCTGCTCTAGGCAAGGGCCAACAAAAGAGGACAATAGAAAATTATATGCAAGTGCTATGACAATTCTTGGTTTGTAATTGGGTCAGTAGTCCGGATCCATTTCCTGGCATTTGCCTATTTGCCTTGCGTGGCTGCCATCTTAGCCGGGGACTCAGGTGTGCCGGCCATCTTGTGAGGAGACTGTGGGCTGGTGGCCCTCTTGTGAAGAGGCTCTTGAGTGGCTGGCATGATGTGAGCAGGCTTTACTTGGCAGACATGACATGTAGAGGTTTTGACATAGCAGACGTGATGGAGCAGGCGCTGGAGCAGCTGGCCTTGGCTTGGCAGGCATGACGTGAGCGGGCTCCATAGACTCTGACATGATATGAAATCCAGACATGACGGTCGGAACGTGACAATGCTCCGGTGTGGTCGGCACTGGAGGATAGCAGAGTTCCTCGTCCGCTAAACCCACAGTATATGAAGAACCACCCAGCAACAAAGCAAAGTCAATATATCGTTCCAGTGATCAACAAATCTTACCCCTGGCAGACTTGAATGTTGGGTTCATTTAAGCCCAATTGAAAATGTCCTTAAGCGCCATGTCATTAAAAGCCACAAGATGACACAAACCACAAAAGTCCTCCACATAGTCCTCTATAGCCCTGTCACCTTGATGAAGGTAGAGGAGGCATGGTAGCGGTCGAGTATTCTGCCACAAGCAGTCCACTGGAGGGTGAGTTGAAGAACCCAAGTGCAGTTTATTTAAACATGGCGAAATCCAAAATCCAAAAAGACTTGACTTGGCGGGGGGAGGAGGACTGGAATTAAGAACCGCTGGGTTAGCCTAACGCAGTAAGATTTCATTACAAAAACACATGTGAACCACTACCTGAAAGTGGACATTTCAACAATTACTTGCTAAAAAATGTGTAAACCTTCAATCATGTAGATTGTGTATATATGTTTTGATTATGTTGATTTAGAAGCCTTTGAAATTTGTGTGTCAAAAATGATACAGTAGGCTTTAGGATTTAAGCACTGCAAGGTAATCTACTGGTTTGTCAACATGACATAACTTCATAGTGATGTGAAATAGATGGGTTCCACATTACTGTCACACAATCTACAGTACCATGTTTGTTTGTCAGTTCAATTTAAGCATATGGCACTACCCCTGGCACTTCTAAGGGCTGTTTTTCACTTTCATTTTCCCTGTCCTCGTCAGTTATATTATTTCTTGCCACTGTACATGGTCTTTTGTACAATATGATGACATTAGTTTGTAACACAGTATAGTAGGGGAGGCGATATGGCAAAAATATCATATTACGATTTCAGGATTTTATCACGATTCTTTGTCATACTGGTTTTACTATTTTGTCTGATCAGTACAGCCAAACTAATGTCCCTATTATAAAGAAAAAGCCTTTCAAGGTAAGAAATTATAAAATAAAAGAATGGTGGACATCTAGGCCAAAGTGGGCGAAGATAAAAATCTTTGTCATTATTTTATATTTGTTATGAAAAAATAAGAACAAAGATACACATTACAAATACACATAGTATACAAATAAAACAAACAAGCTTCAAGAAATTGAATGAACAAAATATTAAAATCAAACACTATATAGAATGATTCGTATTAAAGCAGCTGTATTATTATTTTTTCAGTCAAGAGTAGGGAGTTATTTTTTCTCTCTTTGTGTTTTGTTGTTTTAACATTAAAGAATAACATTCTGTCATCTGTCTGTCGATTGTGGGACGCGTTCCCTCAACCCCGCCGTCCACGCCATCCATTCCTCAGCCTCGGCTATACCTGCAAAGAAAGACACTGTTACTATTCAGCGAAGCTTTAAAGGAAGGACTGGTTCAGTACTCTCACTCACCTGCTATTGCTCTCCTCGATTTAACCTCAACCTGCTATTCAATAAACCTGCTTGTTTGTCACTTACCTGTTGTCTCTGACCCTGTTTGTGACAATGTTATGAGATTTTACAATGATCAATGATGCGCACTTACTTAGATACTGGTGGACTGCTGAATTCGGTGGTCAAACGGTCCATTGTCCGATTTAAATAGGTCCAATGATGATAACTTACTGTAGTTCTAGAACCTTTTTGAATTACCTGTATTGGATATGGTATTTTGTGATTGACTGTATTATATTCTTCACAGATCACATTTTCATGTTGACCTTTTTTGTGTCTTAGCAAATCAAGCTGCTATAATAATAATAATAATAATAATAATCTTAGCTTCCAGTCCTGCCAACCTTCAGTGGATAAGCAGAGGATTGCTATAATAATAATAATAATAATAATAACAATAATCCAGGCCCGGCGAGCTTCCATCCCTCTCACCACCACGACCTTCGCCACCTCCCGTCTTCCTGGATAAGCAGAGGATTGTCATTGCTCTAACAGTCCAGGCACGGCGATGATCCTCTGCCACTCCTCACACCCCCAGGTCGCCCCTCCGTCTTCCTCCCCATCACCATTGCTCTATTTAACACTACACCCCACTCCTGCCACTCCTCAACCCCAGCTGTTCCCCTGGTTGAATTGTATGTATATGTATACATGTATATATGCTTTTCTGTGTGTTGTGTCTATTTATACAACCCATTCTGTTCCCTGCTGTCTGGTTGAATTGTATGTATATGTATAGGACACCAGCACTGTGTTGCCGTCTGTGGTGTCCCATGTATTACTCTGTTTTCTGTTCTGTTTTTTGCCTGTTGGCCTTTTTGTTGATTCACTAAATCATTCTGTTCCCTGCTCTCTAGGACACCAACTGTGTTGCCGTCTGTGGTGTTTCACCACTCTGTTTTCTGTTCTGTTTTTTGCCTGTTGGCCTTTTTGTTGTTTATAAATTTGGTTTTCACCAGACCCCTGTCTCTGGACCCAGATCGGTGCCCCTTGCCCGCATCGTGCCCCTTGCCCGCACCGTGAAAGGGATAAGGTATAGAGAATGGGTGGATGGAAAAATAATAATAGTGATTGATCACAATAGAGAATAATTTATGAATTAAAGTACTGTGAAATCAATATCTAGCCTCTATTTTAACATAAATGTTGCATTTATCATTTAACATGGAACACTGCTCAACCTTTCTTCTCAAACCTGCTGCAACTATTTCCGATACTTCAAATAACCCACAATCATATCCTGTGCATAAGAGAAGAACAAAATATCATGGTTGAGTTGAATTTCACCATTTAAAGCACCTGTACCAAAGCTCATATTTTCATATATCTAAATCAGATAGGCTGCAGAATCTAAAAACCCTTGTTCTTCATATGGTAAAAACAGAATGTTCTTTACCATATGACGGATGATTTTTTTTTTGTAGAAAACAGCAAATCACCACAAAAATGATTTAAACCCATCTCTAAACCCACTTTAGCCCCAAATCAAGGTTATCAAAATTCCAACCTCTCCTACTCCATATATCCATTAATGAAATTAACAACAAATTAACAAAACCAAATCAAACAATCATCATACTCTACCATCATATAACCTTCCCGACTCTCAAAACACAAACACAAAACATAATTCCACCCAACTACCCATTCCCCCAAGTTAACTCCCATTCTCCACCATCCTCACAACCATCCACAAACAACAATCATCCACCCACTTACATCAACCTTCATCCTCCCTCTTCTAAACCCACTGTAAAAGAAAACTCAATTACCCAATTAGATAAAGAACACACTACACTCACACACCAATAACTGTCACAAAATACATAAAAGGTAAACTAACTATCATCCCATCACTAAAACAAATCATTTATTAACCCTTCATTTTTCATATATTTCGTTTCTAAATTAATGCACTAAGAGCTATATTAACCACGCACACAATAAACTCATACATTGACAACCCCCACAATAATTTTATGTCCATCATTGATTAATACGCTTCATAAGTTCTTTCTAAGATATAATATACTATTTACCTAAAGTATTACACCCCCAAAACGTGATTCTCTCATTTAATCGGTTATGATATTTATTTGTAGGGTAAGTTGGAGTCTTTTGGATGTCTTGTCCTCTCGTCCTTAGTATTTAATTTAAATATTTGTTTTCTTAGGTATGTGGATGATGAGAACGAACAATTAAAAAGACTAATGTTTACAGAGAAAAACTATTTTTATCTATTTTGGGTAATCAACACTTGTATGCAACTCAGGTATTTACCAATGGTGATTAAGTAATGCATTAAAAAACACTCAAAATCTCAACATTTTATGAAAAATAAGGTTTCATAAAATAATAAACCTCACATTTCTGACTTTAAACCCTTTTTAAGAAAAGGTATATTACAATAGTGCTTCAAAATTCAGTCTGATTTTCCATTGGTTTTATGAATAATATATCTGTTACATATGGTAACCCCCATTCCCTGATGGAGGAAATGGAGACTTTGTGTTAAAGTTCTGACACAAGGGGTCGCTCTTGGTAGCTCAGACACCTCTAACAACATTAACAAAAGGCCAATGAAATGGAGAGCAAAATATGCATAGCTGGCCATGCCCTGTAGTTCTGGGTATAAATAGGCCGGAGCAGCATTTGCTCACTCGTTCTGTTCTGAGGAGTCGAGAAGCATCTCAACCCACTCAGAAGCAGTTTAGAGTTGTGGCATAAGGGACACAATGTCTCTGTTCCCTCCATCAAGGGAAAAAAGGTTACTATACATAACTGAGATGTTCCCTTTCAGTTGGTCACTTCGACGTTGTGTTGGGTGACGACACTAGGGGTCCCTATACTAAACACCACAGCTGCTGAACTGTGTCACAACGTCATGGCAGAGAAACAAGCAGTACCGAACCACACTCGATTTACTTAACTTAACTCTCTCTTCTTCAGACATTCCTCTTCTACAATAGAACAAATATGAACAACAGTGCCATCTAGCGGAGGCCTTAAAAGTATCACAATTATTCAGACACAACAGTTATCCCTCTTTGTAAATCAATATATGGAATTGTACCACGGAAACCAGTGTTTTATCGATTAGTTGGTGATATTTCTCTTGAACCCAAAATCCAAGACATGGTGTCAGATGGCCCTAGTATGAGTTTTTATATTTAGTTATATTTTATATGAGCTACTATATTTAGTAATATTTTCAGTCCGGTGTTCTGTCGATTTGTCCTACCCTGTCAGATTTTCCTACCTCCCATTAAAACAGTGGGTAGTACAATTCAACAACGAAAAATGCTACCTGTTAAATTGTGTTTTAATAATATGTGCACCTACCACAACCTTAAAACCTACCCTTAGAGTAATGTACATACAGTAATACGTGTTATATTCGCGGTTGTGGATAGAAGGGATACATCTAGTGCCGGTGTCCTGATATTTTATTCCTACCGTCAGATTTTCCATACCTCGGCGTACTGCGCATGCGCGCATCAATATTTCATAATTTCTCTCATGCTGAACAACAATATTTAATGTATCTGCATTACTGTAGGGTAGGTATAGGGTTGGGGTTGGTGTAGACGTTAATAAAACACAATCTAATAGGTAGAACAAATATTAATGTTGGTTTCCGTACTAGATGTATCCTTATATCCACAAGTGCTTACTCTAAGGTAGTTTTAGGTGTTGGTAGGTGTACATATTAATAAAACATAATTTAACAGGTAGCATTTTCCGTTGTCGAATTGTACTACCCACTGTTTTAATGGGAGGTAGGGAAATCTGACAGGGTAGGACAAATCGACAGAACACCGGAAACCAACAATAAATATTTTTTCTACCTATTAGATTTTGTTTTATTAACGTCTACACCAACCCCAACCCTATACCTACCCTTACAGTAATGCAGATACATTAAATATTGTTGTTCAGCGTGAGAGAAATTATGAAATATTGATGCGCGCATGCGCAGTAAGCCGAGGTAGGAAAATCTGACGGGCAGGATAAAATGTCAGGACACCGGCTGCCAACGGTTCCGTTCAGCCCACAGCTAGAGTTACACGCGTCTCTAAGCAATACACTGAAGACTGAACGAATCCAGGGATTTGAACGAATCGGTTCAGTGATTCAGTGGCCCATTCTTGCTTGTTCATGACGAATCAACTGTTTTGAATGAATCAGTTCAATGAACGCTTCTGTGACAAAGCAGTGATTTGCCACCACTAACTGGCGGCATTAATGTCATAGAGTAGGTCTATCATTAAGTTGGCTTGGGAAAGCCAACTTATTGATGTAGCTTTTAAACTTATTCTTATTATTATTATTCTTACGAGACTAAATTTCTGACTGCTACTCCTCCTAGAGCTTTAACTCTACAAACTCGAAACTCGCAACATATCTCCGAACTATTCTGACTCGAGTTGCTATATCTTTTCTAAGCGATCGGGTTTATGCTAATCGTACAATTAGCGAAAAACCGCGCAAAAAAACGCATCGACAATGCATGGCGGCAAACTTCGACGGGTTGTAGCGCAGAGCGAGAATTTCGTAGAAACTTGTGAATCACAACATTTGAAGAGGCTATCAAGCTAAGCGAGATCATACCCCGCAGTGGGGTATAAGTTTTACCCCTGGGGCGCAAGAGC
This sequence comes from Ptychobarbus kaznakovi, assembly GCA_027422405.1. Taxonomy (NCBI): domain Eukaryota; kingdom Metazoa; phylum Chordata; class Actinopteri; order Cypriniformes; family Cyprinidae; genus Ptychobarbus; species Ptychobarbus kaznakovi. Next base: position 8,228,774 of record CM049801.1, on the reverse strand, counting down.
CCCCCAAAATTGTCCCATAGACTTACATGGTGAGGGGACGGCCCATGAAATAGCATATAGGTTGAAACTACGATGGTAATTTACATAGGAAATGATCTATTGACTCTTTCTATCTACTGACTCTATCTATCTACTGACTCTATCTATCTATCTATCTATCTATCTATCTATCTATCTATCTATCTATCTATCTATCTATCTATCTATCTATCTATCTATCTATCTATCTATCTATCTAGTGACTCTATCTATCTATCTAGTGACTCTATCTATCTATCTATCTATCTATCTATCTATCTATCTATCTATCTATCTATCTATCTATCTATCTATCTATCTATCTATCTATCTATCTATCTATCTATCTATCTATCTATCTATCTATCTACTGACTCTATCTATCTATCTATCTATCTATCTATCTATCTATCTATCTATCTATCTATCTATCTATCTATCTATCTATCTATCTATCTATCTATCTATCTATCTATCTATCTATCTACTGACTCTATCTATCTATTATCTATCTATCTATCTATCTATCTATCTATCTATCTATCTATCTATCTATCTATCTATCTATCTATCTATCTATGCTAGCAACATGCTAGTCACTTGCTAATCATGCTGGCAACATGCTAGCAACATGCTAATCATGCTAAAATCATGCTAGCAACATGCTAATTATGCTAGCAACATGCTAACAACATGCTAGCAACATGCTAGCAACATGCTAATCATGCTAAAAACATGCTAGCAACATGCTAATCATGCTAAAATCATGCTAGCAACATGCTAATCATGCTAAAATCACGCCAGCAAAATGCTAGCAACATGCTAATCATGCTAAAATCATGCTAGCAACATGCTAATCATGCTAGCAACATGCTAATCATGCTAAAATCATGTTAGCAACATGCTAATCATGCTAAAATCATGCTAGCGAAATGCTAGCAACATGCTAATCATGCTAAAATCACGCTAGCAAAACGCTAGCAACATGCTAATCGTGCTAAAATCATGCTAGCAAAATGCTAATCATGCTAGCAACATGCTAATCATGGTAAAATCATGCTAGCAACATGCTAATAATGCTAAAATCATGCTAGCAACATGCTAATCATGCTAAAAACATGCTAGCAACATGCTAGCAACATGCTAATAATGCTAAAATCATGCCAGCAACATGCTAGCAACATGCTAATCACGCCATCAACATGCTAATCATGCTAAAATCATGCTAGCAACATGCTAATCTTGCTAGCAACATGCTAGCAACATGCTAATCATGCTAAAAACATGCTAGCAACATGCTAATCACGCTAGCAACATGCTAGCAACATGCTAGCAACATGCTAATCATGCTAAAAACAAGCTAGCAACATGCTAATCACGCTAGCAACATGCTAGCAACATGCTAATAATGCTAAAATCATGCTAGCAACATGCTAGCAACATGCTAATCATGCTAAAAACAAGCTAGCAACATGCTAATCACGCTAGCAACATGCTAGCAACATGCTAATAATGCTAAAATCATGCTAGCAACATGCTAGCAACATGCTAATCACGCTAGCAACATGCTAGCAACATGCTAGCAACATGCTAATCATGCTAGCAACATGCTAGCAACATGCTAATCACGCTAGCAACATGCTAGCAACATGCTAATCACGCTAGCAACATGCTAGCAATATGCTAATCATGCTAAAATAATGCTAGCAACATGCTAGCAACATGCTAATCACGCTAGCAACATGCTAGCAACATGCTAATCACGCTAGCAACATGCTAGCAACATGCTAATCATGCTAAAATCATGCTAGCAACATGCTAATCACGCTAGCAACATGCTAGCAACATGCTAGCAACATGCTAACAGCATGCTAATCATGCTAAAAACATGCTAGCAACATGCTAATCATGCTAGTAACATGCTAGCAACATGCTAATCACGCTAGCAACATGCTAGCAACATGCTAATCATGCTAAAAACATGCTAGCAACATGCTAATCACGCTAGCAACATGCTAATCATGCTAAAATCATGCTAGCAACATGCTATCAACATGCTAGCAACATGCTAATCATGCTAGCAACATGCTAGCAACATGCTAATGACACTAGCAACACGCTAGCAACATGCTAATCATGCTAAAATCATGCTAGCAACATGCTAATCACGCTAGCAACATGCTAGCAACATGCTAATCATGCTAAAAACAAGCTAGCAACATGCTAATCACGCTAGCAACATGCTAGCAACATGCTAATAATGCTAAAATCATGCTAGCAACATGCTAGCAACATGCTAATCACGCTAGCAACATGCTAGCAACATGCTAGCAACATGCTAATCATGCTAGCAACATGCTAGCAACATGCTAATCACGCTAGCAACATGCTAGCAACATGCTAATCATGCTAAAAACATGCTAGCAACATGCTAATCACGCTAGCAACATGCTAATCATGCTAAAATCATGCTAGCAACATGCTATCAACATGCTAGCAACATGCTAATCATGCTAGCAACATGCTAGCAACATGCTAATGACACTAGCAACACGCTAGCAACATGCTAATCATGCTAAAATCATGCTAGCAACATGCTAATCACGCTAGCAACATGCTAGCAACATGCTAATCATGCTAAAAACAAGCTAGCAACATGCTAATCACGCTAGCAACATGCTAGCAACATGCTAATAATGCTAAAATCATGCTAGCAACATGCTAGCAACATGCTAATCACGCTAGCAACATGCTAGCAACATGCTAGCAACATGCTAATCATGCTAGCAACATGCTAGCAACATGCTAATCACGCTAGCAACATGCTAGCAACATGCTAATCACGCTAGCAACATGCTAGCAACATGCTAATCATGCTAAAATCATGCTAGCAACATGCTAGCAACATGCTAATCACGCTAGCAACATGCTAGCAACATGCTAATCATGCTAGCAACATGCTAGCAACATGTTAATCATGTTAAAATCATGCTAGCAACATGCTAATCACGCTAGCAACATGCTAGCAACATGCTAGCAACATGCTAATCATGCTAGCAACATGCTAGCAACATGCTAATCACGCTAGCAACATGCTAGCAACATGCTAAAATCATGCCAGCAACATGCTAATCATGCTAGCAAAATGCTAGCAACATGCTAATCACTCTAGCAAAATGCTAGCAACATGCTAATCATGCTAAAATAATGGTAACGACATGCTAGCAACATGCTTATCTATCTATCTATCTATCTATCTATCTATCTATCTATCTATCTATCTATCTATCTATCTATCTATCTATCTATCTATCTATCTATCTATCTATCTATCTATCTATCTACTGACTCTATCTATCTACTGACTCTATCTATCTATCTATCTATCTATTGACTCTTTCTATCTATCTATCTATCTATCTATCTATCTATCTATCTATCTATCTATCTATCTATCTATCTATCTATCTATCTATCTATCTATCTATCTATCTATCTATCTATCTATCTATCTATCTATCTATCTATCTATCTATCTATCTATCTATCTATCTATCTATCTATCTATCTATCTATCTATTGACTCTTTCTATCTATCTATCTATCTATCTATCTATCTATCTATCTATCTATCTATCTATCTATCTATCTATCTATCTATCTATCTATCTATCTATCTATCTATCTATCTATCTATCTATCTTTTTTATGTAAACTTCGTACTTCAAACTGCTAGCTTTTAAAACTAAGTCTATAATACGTCAGACTTTCCCAAGCCAACTTCGAAGTTTGTTCACAAACTTCTTTATCTATAATTTAATTTAATTTCTATTTCTATATTTATTTTTTTTCTACAGAACAAACAGAAAACTGAAACGAAACAAAACAAAACAAAAAGCTTAGGCAGACCTTAAATTCACAGCTGTTAATTTAGTTCTTATTAAGATAAAATCAAAGATATCGATAAGTTACAGGGGAAGATACATAAACATTAACAGCAATAGGCTTCTTGTTTTGAGCCATGATGACAATAGTTTTCAAGAACTATGTAGGCAATCATGCAAAGTGAAAGAAACAGTCCAAATAGGGTGTCTATACCCGATGAAAATGTTTGGGTCCATTTTATTTCTGATATAAGCAGTGATTTGAAGTAAGAATATTAGTTTAAATTGAATAGCATATTTTGTTACTCACTGAAATGATTTAGCGTGCTCCCAGACTGAATCCCAGTCTTCGCTGGAGATATTTAGTGCAAAATGATTTTCAAACATCTGTTAAATATTATCTGTGTCTCCTAGGATGGTCAAACTCAATATAACATAAATATAAGACACATATTTTTATCTTGTATTTTTATCAATATTTTCTCAATTACAGACTTATCGTTATCGGTATACAAAGTAGTATTTAGCCTATTTTTCAAATTGTTATATTTAAAACATTATTATTTTAAATGTATAATTAAAGTTAATTTCTGAGGAAAAATGAATAAGATCGTGTGGCAAAGATATATTTGTTCATGTTTGATGCTGTGACTTGACTTGACCCTTATCAGGACTTGACTTGACTAGCTTGATTTGTTTGTACTGTGACAAATGGTGACTTGGAGACTTGAGACTTTCTTGAGACTTGAACATGTGTGACTTTCCCCCACCTCTTCAGCATACCATTACTTGATAGTGATGGGAATAAATGGATTCTGTCCGACCACAGTACTGCAACTTGATCTACTATGTTTGTGTGTCAGTTTAATATAAGCCACTGGCAACTTCTAAGGGCTCTTTTTCACTTTCATTTTCCCTCTCCTTGTTATAAGATGCAACTTCTTGCCACTGTACATGGTCTTTTGTACAATATGATGATATTAGTTTGTAACACAGTATAGTGAATTTGTATGACACACCCAAGGGTTTTCACTTTCATTTTCTTGGTGTCAAAGCTTTCACACACCCTTTAAGCTCCAAGGCCATGGAATGGGTGAGGTATGAGGAAAGTACCAAGCAACCAATAAAAGCTGCAAAGCCATTGGCTGGATATTCTTCCATAAGGGGAATCTCCCACAAATCTACCTGCTTTGAAAAAGGCACTGCACTCACCATTTACTCGGATGTATTTTGTGGGACAAGCAAGCTTTTGTGTTAGTCAAGTATGAAGTTTAATGAAAATAAAATGGCAAGCTTTTTCAGGCGGAAAACAAAGAATGGGAATGAAGAGAAACCTTTGATGAAAAACATAGAGCAGACAGATGGTAAGACACTCTCTTGTTAATTTTCCATAATAGACATTTACGAAAGTAAGCATCTTTGTATTTGTTGAAAAGCCAACATCTTACCATTGGTATACAATGCAAGCATATTGTTTAAAGTTATGCAGCAGTTTGTTTGGTGTCATGGTGTGATGAATCGCATCTGGTTTAGTGGTTAACCGTTGAGTCATGTGGTACTCATTTTTGTGTCTATTCATTTTGGGTTAACTTTTCGGTTAGTTCAGTTTGCAAAATTTCTCAAAGCACTGTTTTCATGAATGAATAGTTCATGATTTTAAACAATGTTCAAAATGTGTGTATTCACATCTATGAAAGTGTAAGGAAGACGTGTTACTTTTTATTTGGATGTTACACCACATGACATTGCATTTACTCCTTACTTCAAAGTGTTGTCAAAACATGAAACCAAATTAATGAAAATGACATTTCTATGAACTTGGCATGTACATTTTTTTCATTAATCATGCACACTCTTATTTGTCAGTGAATGTTTTACCAGGGGAACCGGTCTCTGAATGCAGCTCACAGCAGTCTGCAGTTCCTGATCTCATTGCTCTAGATGTTGAAGCATATAACAAAAGAGTGTTTCATGCTCTCAGAAAGATTCTGAATGACCAATCAACCCCTGAGGACTTTGAAGCTGAAGTTGAGGTGTTGAAAGCATTGAGCAAACTCAATAACAACTTCTCTCAAGACTGGCTTTGTGAGTACCATAAGGAAATAGATCAGTTTGTGGAAAAGCACTTTCCCACGCTGCCAGCAGAGGGACGAGGATCTCAGTTCGAGCAGATACAGGACTTTCTAAAGAGAACACGGAGCATGATATATGATGAGGTGCTTCGATTAACACCTGCACTGAAAGATGCTGGGCTGCTAGATCATCTGAAGGACAGTTACAGCCGTCACATCTTTACCAACCTGGACCTGCTCCTAAACAGAGATCTGTCTGTAAAAGAGATCTTCTGCCTTCTACTGTGGGGGAAAGATTTGTTCTTCAGGTATACAATGATTGTTGTTTACTTTTCACTAAATGTACTTGTAATAAACAAATGAAGCATGAACTATTGACAAATTAATTTGTTACAGTTCAGAATTCACAGCATTTCTTCAGAGTGTACGACCCTCTGCTGTTGACGGGATGGTTTCAGAGAGGAACGGGGAAACTGCTGCCAAAACTTCAGGTCATGATACGCTCCATCTGTATTTGTTCAAAGTATTATCAGTGTATTAGGCTACACAGAGCACCCAAAATAGCAAAACATTTATAAATCTCTGTCCCACTTTACTGTCACAGGATGACATCTCCAAGACTCTACAGAACATCCTGAACTATGATGAAGAACATGGACATAATGAAGACTCAATGGATGAAGAAACTTTCATCAGAGTTCATTTAGATGTCACTCAGGTAAAGAAAACTATGTGCAATGCTCATTTTGTTCTTGGTATGAAAAATATGATTTTTAATGGTTTTAAAATATGAAGTACTGCACACTTGTTTTATGTTGTTCTGTCTTTACAGTGTCTGAATGCTGTTATTCAGAGCTCGAAGGAATTTAGTCTCATGCTGATGAGTACGACACAAACGCTCTGCCTTAAAGAGCTTCATCTGTTTGTTCAGGAGTAAGTGTCTGAAATGTCTTCACATTATCGACCTATTTATTGTTATGTAATTTATTTATTCTATTCTTCATAAAAATATACTAAAATATTATGAACATTAAGATGAACTTTTAACTAATTTTCTTTTTTCTAGGTATGTGTATGTAGCGAAAGAACGCCTGGAAAAACAGCAAACCCTGAAGAAAAGTTCTGTGCATCTGTTTCGGCTCATCAGCACCTGTAGGCAACTCAGGTGATTTCTATGTTTAATTATTAATATAATTATACATGTATAACACCTGTCAGTGCATAATGTTCTGATTAATTCTGAATTGTCATGAAAACAGCTTTATGCATTCATTTATTTTGCTGTAGATTTTTTGCTGCTCGACTCAACGATCCGGACACGAACAACAGTGACGACCTCTCAAACATCACCCACATGTTAGAGGAGATGGAGGATCACGTTCTGTCTATTGTACAGACGATGATGAAACACATAGCACAGGTAACATCATTTCATCATAAAGAGTTTATGTACAGACGGAAAGTTGAGGGATTTCCCAAATAACAAAAAGGGAATGTCTCAGTTATCAATAGAGGTTCATATTTGTTAGCTTACATACCTGCCTATCAGGTTTTTCAACAATGAAGTGCAAACCCTTTGTAATAAGGTTCAGTTTGTTTATGTAGTAAATACATAGGTATTATGAGCTAACAATGAAAACAATACTTTTTTAAACAAAGTATAGAGTGATCATTTTGGAAGAATTGTTGTTTATTGTTCATGATGTATAATAAAGTCACTATGACATAACAAAAAGACACATTGTGTTTACGCACTCTAGAGGGCAGTGTTTCACAGTTGTGTCCATTTATTTTCGCAATAGACCAAAATCTGAAATTAACTGGTTTCTTTGTAAATGTTCATTTCTAGGCCTTTTTAAGACATTATTTCAAAAAAGGAGGTGAGCAAATTCAAGTACTGACAGAGGCCATCCAAAAGCAGTGTGCATCTCTGCCTCAGACGGATGAGGGGAAAGAAATTCAGGAGGTTGGTTCTGTGTTTAAAAACCCAGTCGAACTCAAATAAAACAACAACAACAACAACAACAACAACAAAACATAACATTTCACACTTATTCTCTGCTCCTCTGCCCCATTTTCTTCCTGACAGATCTTTGTGAATGTGTCCTCTGACTGTGTTTCATGCGTGTATCTGGATTGCCTGATGAAGAGCAAGTTCAGACGGCTAGAGAGAAGATGGGGAAATGTTGGAGAAAGGATAAGAGAGGACGTTCTCAGTTTGCACAACACATTCACTGAACTGGTAAAAAAAAATCTAAATCTGGAATATTTTTATTTACAAATCAAATCCAAATACATTTGATACTCATAAAAACAAAGGTTACAAAAGGGTATTTTCAGACTCAATGTATCTGTTTGACAGAATGGCAGAGATGATGACCAGAGGAACCATCTCCTTCAGAGGCTCAGTGAAGTTTTGCTTCACAAGGATGTAGAAACACTGAAGATTACCTGTTGTGATTTGTTCAGAGATTTCCCTCAGGACAGGTAAACTTAGCAAATAATACTTAAAATAGTATATACGTTGTACACATGTATTACAGGCCTGGACATGTATATTTATTTAGTTTTCATCAGACAGTGCAGTAAAGTCTTCCTCTGAATGTTTTGCAGTGAGCGGTATGTTCCTGGTCTGCTGCGCTGGAAGGGGGTGTTATCAGAGCGACAGGTGCGGGAAGTGCTGGATGTGAGCCGGGACCTCGGCCTCAATCTAAAGCCTAGCCGCGTCACCTGTCAGCCTCTGAAGGGACTTTGCTGTTTTCTTTGCTATGAATAACACCATCAGCCAAATTGTAAAACCTTTGTTTACAAGTTGAATTCGATGGCATGACTGTTTTGTAACATTCGGTTCTGAATGTTAGTAGCTTATATATTTATATTTTTATCAGATACAGTATTTGTTTGTATCTAATGACCTTTTGATTGTACTTGAAAATCTGGACCACTGGAGAAAATGTAATTACCTTTTGGTATGTCATTTCTATGACAGTATTAATTTTCAGAGTTATTCATTTTGACTGCTTCCGTTAACGTTGTTACATTATTGGGTAACACTTTAAGGTATCCTTATTACATGTTACATGTATTTACTATTATAATAACAATAATGTCTGCATAATTACATCCAAGTAACCATAAAACCAAACCCTAACCATATAGTAAGTAGTTAATTAATATTACTCACTACTTAAATGTATAATTTACCCTGTAACAAGGACACCTTAAAATAAAGTGTATCCCAAAATCGTAACAACATGTCCAGTTATGAATTTAAATTATTGTTGTATTATTAATATTTATATTGGTTGTATTTTTTTATTCTTATTTAATAGAACCCAGTGTTTCTTTTATGTATGATTACTTTATCATACAAGAGTCAGTGGTACGGTAAAACAAGTCACTTTAAATGTATAACAAGTGTTTTTTGTTTGTTTTATTATATTTTTTTAAAAGCATTAAATTTGAAATACATTTGCATTGTGCGTCTATATATTATTTTCAAGGATAGGAAGCAGGGGGTAGAAACATGAACTCTACAACTACACCCTGTGTTCCTGTAGAGGATACGGCTTGTCGGGAAATCTTCCTTAACAGACTCTTTCAGGAACTACACATGTATTGTGACAGCAGGTGTGCTTCCGAAGTGTAACTTGAACCTTTCACACCATATCCTGTTTGTAGACGTCTGTTACAGGCACTACCATAATCCAGTAATCACCACTCAAAGCGGCAAAGAAACTATTAGGATGTGTGTACTGGAATTATTTGATGCTGATAACAAGACAGTTACCATAAATTCTTTGAGGTTTATTTTTCATAATTCACATTAAACTGGAGAGTAAAAAACAGACACATTTCAAAGAAGTAACACAAAAAGTAAAAATGGTGATTTGCAATTTTATTCACAAAGAACCCACAAGGTTGTGGGTTCAATTCCCAGGGAGCACATACAAAACATGTATAACCTGAATGCACTGTAAGTCGCTTTGGATAAAAGCGTCTGCTAAATGCATAAATGTAAACGTAAATTTCAGTATGTACAAAATTATTGCAAAATGCCTGAGCAGGAGCAACTCTACAAAAGCAGGGAAATATACACAACCAATGTAATAAAGCAAAATTCATTTGATCTCACTATGGAAAAGAAGCTCCTGCTAAACTGGAGTGAGCCCTGCATTTCACTGAAATGATTCTGGCTGCAAGTGACGCTCTTCAGGATCATCTTGAGGTCGGATGGAGAAAGATTTCCTTTGAGTCTCAACCAAGCAGAAATATGACGCTCACTGTAACAAGAACACAGACATGAGAAAAATGCAGCCTTTTTTTGCATAAATAATTGCGCAGCAGAAAAGACCATACCTGAGATCAGGGTAAAGCCTCATCAGAGTTAGCAACTCTAACTTTATACTGTCTGGATCCTGTAGTTCCAGCAGACCCGCTAAATTGGGAAGAATGTCTTTCAACCAATCCAAATTTGATCCCTGCGATAATGAATTAATGAGGATTTCAAAATTAGACAATGCCTTATTAAAAAAGTAGTCATAAAATTGGTTTCCTAAGACATTATTTGTGTAATTTTTGCATATTAAAGTGGGGTAAAAGACAAAAAGAATGACCTTTAATAGGACATGTGTACTTACAGCTGCAGTGAAGTATGTTTGTATGCGTTCACTGTTAATGCAGAGTGATGATGCTGCCATCTGTTGCTGTGCTTTATTTGAAAGTTTGATCTTTTGCTTCATCAATTTCTGTACATATTCAGCTAGAAACTCCTTATGCATCCCACCCAGTAGCTCCTATTCATTAAATCAATCAATCAATCAATCAATCAATCAATCAATCAATCAATCAATCAATCAATCAATCAATCAATCAATCAATCAATCAATCAATCAATCAATCAATCTGAAATGGACTAATTCATTACTCAACAAATCAATCTATTTGTTTGACATGTTTATACCTGGCAACACATTTTGTCCCAGTTGATGAATTTCTCAATATGTCTGTCCAGCTTTACCAGCAGCTCGTCACATACACCTTCACTGTCCTTGAGCCACTCGCTGGAACCCACCTTCCTGTACAAGTCCTGCAGGAACACAAACATTGACACATATATATTTTAATCAATGATCTGGATCTGCTCAAGCAACCGCTTATCTGATTCTCTCATATGAACTAGACAAACAGTTCATTAAAGGTAATAGTTTGGCTTTTTATATACAATGGAAGAATCAGGACATGGCAGCCAACTGCTCACACGAGTGTGTTCCCTGCCAAGACAAACCTCAATGAGGGTTCCTGAAAACAATCCAAATCTGTTGTGCTGGTCTAGATTACGGTCAGGTTTATTTATAGCCATAATTAAATGTTTTGATAAAGCTAATGGAAAACTTCTGTTAACTATTCAAATTTGTATATACCGTTTGTATAAAATATATAAATATTAAAATAAATACACATAATTGGGGCAAGTGGTGTGAAAATATGATTTCTTGAAAGTTCAGTAGATACTTATAAAGTATATACATATGTTAATAGTTACTACCATTAAGAAAGTTCGGAATTTAAAAAAAATATATATATTTTTGTTCAGCAAGGATTAATTAAATTAATCAAAAGCGAAAGTAAAGACATCTATAATTTTTTCAAAATATTTCAATTTCAAATGAATGCTGTTCTGAACTCCCTATTTGTAAACTAATAGTTTAATGGGAAATTATATATGCTTATACATAAAAAATACTAATAATCAAATATATATATGTGCATACTACATACTAACACTGTGTATTACTGAATAGAAACAATTAAAATGATGTACAGTACATGAAGCACATTTTAGGTCAAATAACAGCCAATGGCTGAAGTTGAACATCAACATTCACAACACTCTTGAAATTTATAATCTAGGTCCCGGTTTCACAGACAGGGCTTAGACTAAGCCAGGATTAGACCATAGTTCAATTACTACCTGGTCTCATGGCAATTACGTACCTGGGTGCACTTTTTAGCGAGACACAAAAAAAAAAATACGTACCATGTATAATCACAATTTACTGTAGCCTTCCATAAAAAAAACACTTAGAGGCAGTAATAAAAACTTCTGATGCATGCCTTTTACTCCTTTTCACACAAATTACAGAGTTTTGATTAATAAAGCGTAATTTCGCACAATTACTTAAAGAATGTCATGTTACGACTTCAACAACAATATAAAAAGCTGGGACATTTGAAACCTGAAGCTTTTGAACGTTAGCATCGCACATATCCAGCTTCATATTATGGTTTTCATAGACTGTAAGTTTGTTCGGTAGCGGAGTAGGCCAGTACTACGGTTCGAAACCGGTAATGTAATCACTGTTTGACGAAACAGTTCAAATCTACATATAAGGAAGTTTAAATAGCACGGTTGCATCAACAAATACGTTTTTATATCAGTTTTGCATTTGTTAACACTATTGGGTAAGTTTAGGGTTGGTTTGGTGTGGGCATATTTCCAACACGATAGAGCATTAACTTTTAGGGACAGACCCGATATTTGAATTCTGATCCGCGGCAATAAGTTCCTGAAGCAACGTAATAAAAACAGCAATATGTACCTATATCTACGTAATAAAAACGTGCCAGGGTTCACATATTTAACCTGTGTTTTAGCGCCACTCAGTGGGCATTTCTCTTTGAAACTATGGCGAAACCTGCAGTAAGGTACATAAAACGGTTTTCATAGAAAGTGCACAGAGGTACGTATTTTTATGAGACATTGAGACAGTTTATTTTTATAAACACTTGGGATCCATTGGTGGTGTGCATCTTGAGACAGAACAAAGCCACTAATATATTTAAAGATCAGTCACTGCAAGTTTCTTTCAGTGGAAGCAGCTTAGACTTACATTTTAGACTAGGCTTAAGCCTTGTCTGTGAAACCGGAGGTAAAAGTTTGACAGAACATTGGCAATAAATACGTTTGTTTTTGTTTGTTTGTTTTTTCATTATATAATAGTGAAAGTAACAAAATGTGTCTTTTACCTTAAGTTCCTTATGCATGTTGGAAGTAAAGTAACAGTGGCTGCTTTCTGTCATGGTAAGCCAATAACGAAAGACAATCAGTTTTGATATCTTCAGGGAACAGATGTGCATTCTTTGTTATATAATCCCTGTGTGGAGAAAAAAACAAAACAATTTCAACACAAATTCAGAAAGGTTTGATTTGATGTTTTAGCTGAATAAAAGGGACACGCACCTGCACTGTATGAGGCATGAGAGGTTGACCATCAAAACGGCCTCAGTGTTGGTCTGCCTCCTCCTCATGACCTTGTCATGAAATGTTTTGTATCTGTGGGATGGAACTGAATTAATTAAAATCATCTGTGTGAAATATTTAGAACGAACAGACTTAAAGCAAGAATGATCAAAAGGGATGGAATTTTGGGACATGGATGTAAAATGAATCAGTAAAATAGCTTAGAGTTACTCACTCTGTCAGAAAAGTTCTCATCTGGCATGTGATCCCTTGTGCTTTTATCTCATTGCCCAACATCCTCTGAGCACACACTACATGCTTATGAAAGCACTAAGAAAAATGGGGAAAAAATAACGTTTCCTCCAGAAATCCATTATTTGATGAAGGTAAAGAATGGATTACTTTTCCCCTTTTTAATTAGCCTACCTCGATGATATCAATGGCCTGATCACAGCAGTAAACCTGGTCTCTCAGTTGTGGAAGTTCTCCCTCCTTCCAGGCTGTTTCTTCTCTCTCCAGAATTTTGTGAAGGCATGTGCTCAACTCCATCTAGTGAACAATAATGTGGGGAAATTAAAACCTAAGCTTTTTGCTGGAAGCACATCTAAGGCAAGACATTGTGTTTTCATAATTTTTTGATTTTGGCTTATTTTGCTTCTCTCAAACTAAGGAAAGAAACCGTATATAATACACTTTTAACTACTTATTGTATTGCACTTTATCTATTTGCATCTGTATTTAGCATCTAAGTCTTGACATAGAAAACAGAGCTGTGTTAGGTAAAGATATCATAAAGCATCAAACCTCCTCTATGATCAAAAACTGCTGTTCTAGTGGTGCAATCATGTCTTCAGGAAGCAGCGGATCAAGCTTTGTGTGATCGATCAAATCTTTTATCTTTCCACTGTTTAGAATACTGTAAAGACAGAAAGACAAAATATTACTCTGAAAAACTCTATCACAACCCAGAGGAAAGAAAAATCAGCATTTGAAGCAATAGTTCAGCCAAAAATGACAATACTGTCATCATTTACACACCCTCGTGTCATTCAATATCTGTTGTATTGACAGACTTTCTGCTGTGCAACACAAAAGAAGATATTTTGAAAACTGTTTTTGAGCATACAATGAAAGTTAATGGAGTCCAAAACAATACTAGGTCCCACTGACTTTAATTATATGAAAAAAACAAATAAATAAATACAGGCTTGGAATGACATGATGGTGAATAAATGATGACAGAATATTGATGTTTTGGGTGAACAATCCCTTTAAAATGTTTCAATATCTAATAACCAATTTATCAATAATTATCTAATTTGTTTGCATTCTTATTTTTAACTAAGTAGTTCAAGGAGAAATCTAATTAAATCTAACTGCAAAAGGTTCCTGAGCTTTACAAGAGCAGCATCTGAGCAAGGACATTTTCTCAGAGAATCGTTGTTTCGCTCAGAGTAAAATAAAATAAATCAACACTCACAGGAACATGGCAAATAAAGGGCCATTACATGTACATACTATGAGATAAAACAGTATGGTGTCATTTGCTTCTCTTACTTGGGGTAATCCTGGTTCACCCACTGCAATAAAAGGATGCAGTCTTTATCGCACAGGCTGTACTCTGCGACTTCTCTCAGTCTTGCGCTGAAGGTCCTATGGTACAGTGTGGCATAAAACTGGCACACATTCTCCTCTTCAGGGTAGCAGCTGCTCACCCATGTCACAACTTTCAGCAAGTCTTCTTTCAGTCGTTTCGCGTTGCGTATGATCGATTGCTGCAAGGAAGACTGCATCTCAACACTTGAGTCTAACTGGGCTTCGTCCAGCCTCCTCTGAACAAGTCGTTCCAGCAGAGCCTCGTGTTTCTGTTTACACCTCCTCGGTCTCCACGGTGGGCGTTCCTCTTCTTGAAACCCTTTCCAGCGCATGTCCTGCTCCTCCTCCAGCAGTATGGCTTGGACTGCTTCTTTCAGTTGCTCCTGCTCCTCAAGACTCTGGAGGTCGAGGGAGTTTTCCAGCGTCCGCATCACCGACTCCATCCAGTCCTCGTAGTCTTTTGCTAGTCTAGCCTCTGAATCTTCCTCTTCCTCCACCAGCTTCATTTTGGATCCAATCCCATCCTGCTTCAACTCAAACAGACGGTCTTCTCGGGAGATCAGCTGTTTCCCTGCGTGCACAAAGCGGCATGCTTGTAGATTTTCCTGGAAAGTGGGAAGTGTGGGAACCTCTGTAGAGAACAGAAAAAGATGCTTTTCTTATTGTGCACAAGCAAGGTTTGATTTTATCATGTTAAAAAAAACTTTAATATATACAGTGTGATTCAATGTATATCGAAAATGTACAATTTCCGTGGAGTTTACATGTATAGCCAAGTTAGGATATGACTGTAAAAACATCAGTCATGGTCAGTGATTAAATTCAAATAAAGTATCAGACAGTGGCTGATTTTACTTAATAACAACATTCATATTTTACAATTACACTTAAGAATCCTATATTAGCGGGCTGAAATTTACTGTGAAATTATGTACAGCTGATTCCATAATAAAACACTGGACACATTTGTTTTGTTTGTTTGTTTTTAAAGTTTTGTAAGTTTCAGTACACAAAATTTCGAAATATGACTGACAATTAAACACCAATAAAAGTATTTCATAGACTAGAGAACACATATTCACTATTCACTAAGCTTTTCCCTCAATAAACTCCTAATTTGCTGTTTAGGAATTGGGTTAAAATATGGTCATGCATTAATATGTGCTTTATAATTGCTAATAAACAGTCAATATGCTAGTAATTTGCACGCTAATAAGCAACTATGTATTAGTGAATAGTGTTCCATAATCTAAAATGTTACTAGGAGATTTAATAAGCATGAACTCTTCCTACCTGGGATATTCTTCTTCTTTTTGGGATGCAGTTTAAAAAAATTTGGCATTCCGAGCTTTTTTGTCATTTCTTCTGAGGGAGAAAAAAAATCTCTCGTGATATTGGAGGCGCAAGAAAGGAAAAAAAGCACTTTTCACTTCGAATGAAACGATTTGAAGAAATAACGCTCAGGTTTTATAGGCTTAGAGAGCGCGAGCGTGTGTATTGGGCGGAGCGTAGCCTGTCTGGTGAGTACAGCCCCCCCCCTTCTATCATACTGGACTTCACAGATCTGTAGAGAGCAAAGCACGCTCATTTATGTAGCAGCAGACATACAAACAGACATGAGACAATAAATAAACACGAACGTCTTGTTTTCATCTTGATTAAGGTTCTCGATCGTTTAATTTAATTGATAGTTTGCACTATTAAAGCGGTTAACAAAGTAACATGGACATTATCCTAGGATTATATAGCCTATATCATGTTACATTTAGCCTATACGGCAAGGAAAATAAATACATAAATAAAAACGCCAGCTGTGGTTTCCAGAAAATCACAGTAAAAATAAAATAGCCTAATGTAAAAAAAAAAATGTGACATTGTCTCAGCCATGCAAGTATTATGGTATGGCGCATTGGTGCCCGTTGTAACCTTATATTTATTAAATAAATAATGTTAATCAAATTTAATTAAATAAGTTAAATAATGCTCCGTGAGCTAACAAAATCAGATTTTTACCTTAGATTTTAGGATAATCACCAAAAATTTGTCGTAGAAACGATTTTCAATCAGAAATTGCAAGTAAAGTGCACAGTTAGGTCTAATTAGCTAAAGAGACAGCAAATAAAACACACTGAAATTTGACACTTTTGAAGAAAACTGAAATGGTATTTTCTTGTAAAACATACTCCAATTATCTGCTTTATTTACACCTTTGTTTGTAAAAAATAAATGTTTTACAGACACATGAAAGACACATGATGAATCAGAGCTGTTCGTTGTTAGTGGTCTCTCAATAAAAATAGACAATAACATAACATAACATAAACATAATATAACATAAACATAACATAAAATGTAACACGTGATGACAAAACTGAGAAGAAACAACGATTTTTCATATAAAATATCATGTGATGTATCACGCAGGTCCTTATAGGAACCGACAACCCCATTTCCTTTAAAAATATAATATTATAAAAATAATACTTTCTCTTTTACTTTTATTCCAGTTTACTTCTGAAACAGGACTGCAGTACTGAAAGTACAGTTGATTATGATTTATTGCTTGTGATGTTCCTCATGTGTCAGGATAAAAGTGCCTGCTAAAAGTAAATGTACATCTTTTTATCATGTAAATCCAGCAGACATTTAATGGTGGACATGCTTCCATGTCAGCTGGGTTCTCATGTAGCTCTAAAACATTGTCCTATGGTAGTATGCTTAACCAGGACCTTTTAGCGAGCCTCATTACTCTGTCCCTTTCTATATTGGTACAATCCAGGATTTCCTGATCCTGCCAGTCCCTGTAATTATTGGGAATATCTCGAGTGATACTGGAAGTCTGGAGCCCCGCTTTATTGGAAAATCCCAATGAAGGGAAAGTACACTCCTTTTTTGACACCATTTGTTTGCCTTAGACAAAAGAATGAGTAATTTGGGACTGGAACAACTATTAATTAAATTCTTGACCTAGCTTTATCACTTACTGTATAACTTTGACCTGGCTTAGCTAAAAAAACAATAACATTATCCAGTATTGGGAAACAGTGTCAGGGAGGACTGGGGTGAGTGCGGTGATACTGACCAGGGATATGCTATTTTTTAACAAAAGGCCAAATGTCTGTTCATCACTGATGTTTTTGTGCTAATATGAGTGTTTCTAAAAGGTTCATTCTCACATGCATCAGACATTATATGGGTGTTTTGTATAATAGAGAAGCAGCTTTTATGCATTGCATGGACTTTTCTGCAATCATTTCTGATTACAACAGATTATCCTGAATGTGTTTCAGAGAACTTAAAAATGGCTTGTTCTTAAAGGAGATGTTAAGCTTGGATATAAAGTAGGTATGTACATATATTAATTGCAAATGAAAAATATATGTTCTCCAAAACTGTTAAAATTGTAGTGATGTTTCTTTAGGTCAGGATCTCAAGCAAATACTGAAGGTTATATTTTATGATTTTGTGTTTTTACATCCAGTGACTTTCCTCAGCTGGTGTCTTACTGGATGGAGAAAAAGTTTACAGGTCTTTTCAAGATGCAAGGCCTCAGACAACAAAAATGGATAATTAAATTTGCTGATATAATAATGATTACTTGAAGCAAATAGGTAATGTAACTCAATAAGGAGTGGAAAAAGGCCCCAGCTTATAAGCGACTGAGTAACAAGATGTTCTAACCGCAGTGATGAAGAGCGGGTTAAAAATACACAAACACACGTCTTGCTTCCAGGTGTTATAGCCTCAACATGTGCTATGCAAAGTCAGTGGTCAGAGCTGAGATCCCCTTTAACTTGTTTCAACTTCCTACGCCAGCTGATCTACACACCAGTGTTATTTTAGTATCATTTATATCATTTTAGGTTTTTTATATTTTTGAATAAGCATTTATTTTTTTATTTTATCACTTATCATTAAAATTTTAGTTCATGTACTATTTATTTTTTATGTATTTTATATCCATTTTTATTCATAGTTACAATGTTGTGCATGTTTCAGTTTTTTTAATCAGTTTCTAATTTTCATTTAGCTTTAGTTTTTCTTCTGATATGTATATTTAATTTGAGCTTTATTTCAGTATATAAACATGTTTTAATAGCTTTAATTTTAATAACCTTGCTATGCACACAATGTTAATTACAGTCACATAATATATTCTAGTGGTCATGACTTTAATTGTTCTATTCTATAAAAGAGGCACAATTCCACATTCAGGCACTCGCATCGATTTTAGTATTTTAAAAACCTTTATTTGCAGAGCTACATATTAAGAAACCCAAATGCGTATCGGCCCAAACAGGCCACTTTTGTTTCACTTTTGCAATACCTTCAGTTGTTTGCGCTTTACTCCTCTTCTGGAGCACCCATAGTTTTTTGAGGCCATTGGCCTCCCGGACAATACGTTTTTCTTTTTTTTGTACACTAGTTTTTGTTGAATCAGACTACACTTAATGACTCTGGCCACGAGTGAACTTGCAATGTATTTGTGGATCCTGCTACACACTGAAAATTCACATTTATTTTTGCAGAACTTCTGTCATGTTTTGAACCAGATATTGATGAGCATACAAAAAGCACTAATTATGACTCATGAATCATACAAAAAGTCATACCTTTAACTTTATGTTGAGCTTTTATGAAATATTATAAAGACTTCAGTTAATAATAGGGAGTGTATACGTTTTATAAATATATAATGCATTTGTTTGTTTTTTTCATTCGTTGCGTGTTTCACATATTTGCTTATGAAGAAAAAGGGAAGTAAAATAAGGAACATGATTTCTCAAAATGTAGTAAAGCCACAACATTGTAATTCAGGCATGTGAAGCAGTCTTGTGAGAACTGTTATTTGACATCTCCCATTCGTGTTACTTGTTTTAGCTGTTGCCATGTACACAAAGCTGACAAACCAGCAACAATGATATTTAAGAGTATAACATTTAGTCATTCAAATTTGTTTTGTATTATTTATTCACCCTCATGTCATTCCAAGCATATGTGAATTGTAAAGTGAAAGTGGACCAGCTGTTGGCATCATTCACTTTCACACTATTTAAAAGAAAATCTATGGAGACCCAGCTATTTAGCTTAAGGAAGCTTGAAGAACAGTTCAAAACACATTCTTTTTCCACAGGGGTGGAAAAAATACTATATCATTATGATTTAAAACCTGATGGTTGTGCAACTGCCTGGAAAAAATAACAGCTTTCACAAGACATCTCAAGAATAAAGTGTGTGGTTTTTTTTTGGACTGTATGTCTCAAGTATTTTATATAACCTTCCAGTGCTTATAAATTAAAGACAGACTCATGAATGTGATGTAACACTAATATAAATATTTTGGATATTTAGGATCATTTTACATGTTTGCATGAATTTGAGTCAATCAAATTTAGCTGCTCAAAATTATTATGCCATCCCCCAACACCACCAACCCAGTCCACCCCCATTTCATCTCAAACATTTTAATTTAAATTGTACATATAACACATTTTCATTCAAAAGAGATTGGAAACAAATATATAAATACATAAAAAGTGTTTATTTTATTTATTTATTTTTATGTTACATGCAAATGCATTATTGCTTTTTGTCAATAGTAGTTAGATCTGTGGCCCGGCATGCACTCTTACACAGTGAAGCTGTTACCCCTGATCTGAAATGAACACATCTTCTCCTTCTTCTTCTTAAGTACTCCCACAAGAAGAAGTGCACGCCATGCCTCTGGGTCTGTGTTGTTACAGAAGGCCTGAACTATATCACATCACACATCTTACTGAAGGAAAAACAGACACTGGGTGATATGTTTGTTGGCAGGATTCCTTAAAATGGACTTTGTAACACTGTAAGAAAAGTACTATGCAGTATGTTGATGTTTTTATGTTTGTTTGTATTTGTTAGTGCTATTTTAGAAAATGTTTATGCACTCACATGTAATTACAATTTCCTGAGATAAAGTGTTTTTTTTTAAGAGCAACACATTTAAATCATACGAACAACTGTTGCGCTGCTGTCTGTGGTTGGGTTTTAGTGATGAGTTGACATTTAAATTCCTCTCTTGTGACCTATTGAGGGGCTTCCCCTTCATCTGTAGGCCTTCCCTGTAATCCTTGTATGTTATTCCTTTAAATTATGATTTTATGTTTTAGTGTCAATATAGTGACATTCCCCAATTCAACATGAAGTTAAATAACCTTAAAATGCATCACAGTATTTAGTCCATGTAAATAATGTGTACTGTCTTACCCGTAATCAACAAGCATGCCCTTTGATCTCTGTCTGCTATTATCAGATCTTAGTAAATACTGTAATCTGTGAGCTGATCATGCATGAGATGAATAAATTATTTTACTTACTCCAAACTCGTATAATGAAAATAGCACGAATATAAATACGGAGTGACTCCATGGCTGATGTTTTATATTAGTTTGTGTGATAAGCTACAGATCATAGTCAAAAACTGAGAAGAAGAGGAAGTTATAAATGAAAGATTCCTCAATAACTTCGGATGGGTAGGTTTTGGTTCGTCTTTTCATTTAAAGGCCACTTGAATCATTAACCATGCTGTCAGATGTGAGCAAGGGCAACTGAGGTTTGAATGAGGTTCCTAAACAGTTGTGTTGCTTTTAAATGTCTACGAAACTTCTTGACAGAATGTTAGGAACAGAAAGAGAAACTGATTTAAGTGTTTGATGAAAATAGAACCACACTGAACCGTACTACATTTATGGGCTTATTTGGTATACACAAGCCGTTAGAGGCCAAAGCCATTTAAGAAAAGAAATAAAGGGACTTTCCTTTTCCATTGAAACGAGGGGTTGATTGACCTCTCCGTCCAGCAGTCTATATTAACATGTGAGCTGTAGAGTCCCTCACTCTCTGGTTTTCTCCTTTATTGCCACATATCCTCATTTTTAAACTCCAAAAAAGTAAATCTTCAGTAATTTAGAAACCATAACCAGAGACGTAATGTGGTAAGTGTGCGTGCTTCAACTCACTGAGCCATGACGCTCATCCAGAACAATGCAAGTCCCTTCCAACGCCCTGCTTCAGACACAAAGACTTATTATCATTTCTCTACTGGTTCTATTGCTATCTAATTATCAAAAGTAAATAATTAAGAAATTATCCTCTGTTTCTTTAAGTTGCAAAATCATAAACATTTCAAAAGCAGTTTCTAACTGAAACAATGTCCTTTCCCAAAAAATATGATAAAGAAAATTAGCAATAAACAAATACTTATTTTCACGTGGTTCCTTATTATTTGTTAATGAATACATTTTTTAAATTGCATCACATAACCAGCTCCATATGTATGGCTTTTCTGATGCAGCCTTGTAAACTTGCTCGGCAGCTCACCTGGTAACACAACTCATAACTCATTAAAAGAGCTCTAAGCCTCGTAGAAGCAAGCTAAAATGCCATGGTTGCTTTAGCAAATGGGTTTTTAACTCATGTTTGCGTATGCGTACACTATCTCTTAGGTTTAGGTGTAGGGTTTAATGTGCCACGATGCGTACAACAGCGAACGTGTTAAAACTTTGCCACAATCCCGTCTGTAAGAAAAATGAACGTGCTATTTCACCAGTCACTGGACATTTCACTCTGAAGTGAAAGGTGATACAAGCAAGACAATATAATTTTGCAAAGACAGCTACTTTGTTTTTCTTTTGACAAATTTATTGCATATAGCGCCTCTTGTGGACATGTCACCTGAAAGTGCAGCAAAATACCCGGAGCAACGAATTTCAGGTTTTTCAGAAACGTAAGGTATTTCGAATGAGTCTGTGTGCTGCATGAAAGTGTTTGCAATTTAATTTTGGGACAGAAGAACGATGGGCCTGTAAATAAAAATGGTAATCACATTTTGTTCATATTTTAAATATAACTATTGACATCAATTCTTGTGTAGCATCACGATATCAAAAATGATATACTTTTTAACCCCTTAGAATTAATTAATTTATTACATTTATATAGCGCTTTTCTGGGTACTCAAAGTACTTTATAAAGAAGCCATATTGCTTGAAATGCCCACCACACACCAGCTTTCTGGTGGAGAGGAGACAAAGTGATGAAGCCAATCAGTGTATGGGGATGATTAGGAAGCCATTATGTCAGAGGCCAATGGGCGAATTTGTTCTCTTTTTCGAAGGACATCCTGGGATTTTTAATGACCACAGAGAGTCAGGACCTAGGTTTTAAACATCTCATCCGGAAACGGTGCTTGTTAAACAGGATAGTGTCCCATCACTTATTGGGCATTAGGACCACACAGACCAGAGGGTGAGCACCCCATCTGGTCTCACTAACACTCTTCCAGCAGCAACCTAGTATTACCAGGAGGTCTCCCATCCAGGTACTGACCAGGCTCAGCCCTGCTTAGCTTCAGTGGGCAAGTCTTGGGCTGCAGGGTGATATGGCTGCTGATAAGGACGATAGTACGATTATTGATGCCAGTGAATCTGGGAAAGGTTTTAAAGGTATTTCCAAGCAATTTACCAAAAAACAAAACAAAAAAAAAAATCCCTTGAAAGATTAGATTGTCAGTTTCAAAACACTTAATCAATCCAGGCCAGAACTGGTTGTGAGATGGCATTGGATAATCAGCACAGATCCAGTCTTTCAGCATCAGACGCATTCCAGGAAAAAACATTAGTGGATTGCAGGAAAACCCTGCATTAGTCAGCACTAATGAGTCATGAGCCAACCTGAAAAAAGGCAGTGGGTTGCAAAGCAAGGAAGGAAGATCAGGTCCCTGTATGGGTGAATGCTTTGCTTCTGCATGGTTTGTTTTGGTCACTTGTATTGGTCACCTTCTTCTGGGTAAACTCTGATCTCTGTTCTTCTGCCTGTAAGTGACTACCGGATCCAGGATATCCTCCTCCAGAGGAAGAGATCTTTGGTCTCCCCTCTTCATCTCTGGAGAGATTTACTGTTATCTTCCAACTACAAAAATAGTTTCGGAGTAATCTTAACCTGAATTTCTAAAATTATAACTACAGCCATAAAAACAATATTTGTGATTTGTCATCTTCAACTGTTGCCAACTCAAATGCTGTTACATCATCATCTGTTATGTTAACATACAATACAAAATGATTTATAACATTATGCATTATTGTAACAGTATTTAAAAAAAATGCTTTCATTTGTTTCATTTGTTTTGTTTCTTAGTAAACAAAACTCCAGCACCCATCACAAAACATTGTGGAGGACTGAAATAATGTTTGAACAGTATTTCTAAGGTAGGTGTATATTATAATACCTGATTTTGTTCAAGTGCATTGTGTTCAGTGCTCATTTTGAAACTTAAAACCAGAAGAAAATATTGTGAAATCAATAACCCAACAAAATGCAACCAGTAATTTTGAAAGCAGAAGTTCTTTCCACAAACGTTTAGAAAGTTAAAAAGATGATGCAAGATATGCAAGCTATTGTATATATCTACACGTTTGTTGATTTTATGTTTTTACATATATAAAAATTATATTACATATACACATATATTACAACTGAAAAATAAATCAGCGTAGTAAAACATAAATGTCCTTAAAAGAGTATCACAAAACCATCTCAAATGTAATTGCATGCGGAAATTAATATCATGATCCACTAATGGCCTAATGTATAGGTTTCCATTAAAATGTCTCCATTAATACGCACTGAATTTAATTAAATGTATGGTTTTTACAGACTGATATTTCCCATTACTGTAATTTGCCTTACATGGGAGTTGCTGCAAAATACTAGTCACTTTGGATAAAACCATCTGTTAGGATATCACAAGCACCTGTCCTTCAGTGACATGTATTTGACCATAGTCAGTTTTTCTTTACTTGTGACAAGTGCCATGGCAGTAATCTGGTGTAGACTGTAAATGGATAAAGACAAGAGCCCTGCTGCACATTAAAAGAAGAAGCAGCTTGACCCAACACCACGTGAACCACTATAGAGGTTATGATTTAACCAGCAGAGAAGAGATTCGAGTGCATTCAGGGTGTTGGAGGTCAAATGCCCTGCCAAAGATCCCTTCAATGCTTTTGTTGAATCAGGCTTATGTGAGCCAGTAGCCTAAATGCAATGTGACTAGCCACAGGAAAATCCCTTCACTGGACTATCAAGTGCTGTAAAATCAAGGCTACAGATGGGAAAAAACAGAGCCTTTAAAAATTAGGCACAAGTCAAAAATCGACTTACAGTACTTGTACTTCTGGGAAGAAAAAAACATCAGAATATATGGCTGCTTTTGTAAGGCAGATGTTTTGTATATTCAGAGTGTGTAGTTACCACATCTGCCAGCAGGGGGAACCATGCTATCCATTTTCACAATGACAGCTTGGTGTTTTTATGTATTTCATCATTTGGTTATTTTTGTTGTTTCAGCATAGCAGAATGCTGTCACGTATTAGTGTATGCTGTGTTATGTTCTTGGGTCACTTTATGGCTCCATGTCATTTTTGGTCACTCAGATCAAAATAGTGTCTGTATTTTTCTTCTTTAAGTTGTTTATGGGTTCGCCAATGTAGCATCAGACCAATTTTTTCTCTCTCTTATTGAGAGATTATATGCATAATGTTTATGAGACTGTGGGAAGCAGTTGAAAAGATGATAAAACTAAATGATCATGCCCTGCTAGATTTCAATCTACCACAGAATGGGTGTGTAGTCGTTTTATTACAAAATAAACATATAAATCATAAGCTACATGATGCTTTATGATCAAAAATCCTCCATTTGGGTAATTTACTTCTAAACTGGAGGAAGTCTTAATTATTTAAAGGTTTGATGGTGATTCAAAAGTAAGATGGCATTAGCTCATGACCTTCTATTTGTGAAGATCTGATAAACAATAGCCTTCAGTTTGCCAGCTCTGAGCCGACTTCATGCTAAAAATGAATTTATGCTTAACTAGCGAAAATCATTAATAATGAAAAGAGGAAGTGAGGAGGAAGTAGATAACACTTGATTAAACATATGATGGAAAGTGAACTGATTCACATTAACTTCTGGGACCCATGGCAAAGGTTTTGGAACAGTGATAAAGCTGTCCACCTTCCCACAACCCATGGAGCTTTGAGGAAATTAGATTATGTTGAACTCTAAACTGTGTTTAAATGTTTGCTCCATGTATGCAATAATAAGCATTTTCAAAAACTGGGTACAACTAGGTATCTATTCCCTATTATGCTATTCCATTATTCCACTCGCCCTTTAACCAACAATAAAATACAAAATTTTAAAAGTGTAAAATTATAACACTTAGACCACGAATAACCCCAAAATATCAATTATTTCTGCACAGACGCTTTAAATCTCAGTTTAGTAATATAGCCTGTCTGTATTAGGCTCATGCAACGTTGTCTTAATCAAAATGTTAACATTTAGTGATAATATTTCAAAGTGATTTACGTCATTTTGTCGGGTTACAAATATTTACCCTATATTCCAGTAAACACCACTAATAACGAAGTGAAAATGGGAGACGATTAGGCTACATTTTAAAGCATTGGTGTGAGTATACAAACCTGTGAAAAGAACGGGATTGTAATTGTATTTTGAAAACAGCTGGTGCCATAGAAACTATTGTTAGGCTATACCATGCTACAATAAAATACTTATCTACATTACTCTCCTGACATCTGAAAATAGCCTATGACATGAAGGAAAAAGTGCAGCTCATTCAGTCGAACGGATTGATTATTTGTATGATTTGTTTCAGTCCTTTTGAGTGCAACGTCCCCAAACCGGAAGTGTCTCCCATAATCTAAAACGTGCCGTGAAAAGGGTGGATACCCTTTTGTGTACAAAATTAACACAAATTAAATAATGAGCAAGTCCATCGTAGATAAGCTTCCGAAAGGTGTATTTTATTTTTTTTTTTACTCTGAATCACACAATAGGCATAGTAGTTCATGTTTTAGAGCTGTGGGGATGGCTTTCCCGGGAAACTGCATAATTCAGTCAAGCATCCGTGCTTTTAACTTCATAACTGAGGAAAGAATATCAAGCTACAACGTCGCATGCTACTAGCTTGAAGCCGCAACATATAGACCTTGAACTGAAAAGAGTTTGCAAGCAAAAGGGGAAATGACAGTACTCGTAATAAAACACAAACGTGGTTTACAAAACCTTTTTATTATTATTAACAATGGCTAGTTAAACCTGATAACCTTCAGTAGTCTATTTGCAAATAAATAGCCATTTAATAGTGTTCACCGTTTTACCGTGCCTGATATGAATAGCAATAATTTCAGCACTGCTTTTTAAACTTTATTTTAAAACAAAAAGTATATAAGCTGCTTTCTTGCTCAAGATATATGTATCAGATAGATATATTTCTTTCAAAAATAGATGTATTTATTGAAGTGTGGGAAGTTTTGATGTTGTCAGTGACGATCCACTGATATAAAGTGATTTTCATCTGTAAGCATGGCTACAGTCCAAGTTTAAAATCCAGACAATTCATTTAAAACCAAATGAACGTTTACAAATAATAGCTGTTAAAAACGGAGAGTCATGTTTTGGAAAAAATACTAAACTGATCAGTAATTTATAATAATAATGCATGTAGATATTGTAAAGTGCACTGCTGTTTGTTGTTTATAGAGACCTCTGGTGGTGCAGAGAAGATGTTTTGATAGGGTTCACAACATTTACAACTTATTTTACTTAATTACTACTTACAGCGGTAATAAGCAATTACTGAGTTAAGACAATCAGAAAGACATCAATTTAACATTGAATGTGAGCCTACAGTAGTTTGTAGAGGATTCCTGAGAAAGCTTCTTGACTGGGATGTGGCATCTAAAAATACCACATTTCAAGGCCTAGTGGTATTTTATCATTATTTACTAAATCATTAAAATCAACAAATGGCATACATTTGATCACAACACACTAAAACATTTTTAGCCCCCTCTTTAGCTCGTCTTTTTCCCCCAAAAAGGCAACAATGTTTCAAAACTATGGGCAGAGTTTTTCATAGGAATTCATAAAGAATTCATATTTCAAGGAATCATAAAGTAATAAAAACATTACTTATTGCTCATAAATTAGACATATGGTCCCTTTTAACAGTGCATTGATTATTTCCACTTCAAATCAAATGAAGTGCATTAGCTGTCCGGTACAACGAAGGACAGACAGGAGAAGGGTGTACCAGCCAGGCAGTCTGTGTTAAGCGCTGCTTGAATCTCACTAAAGAGAGCCTGCTCTCTATTCCCAGTATTCCCTGTTCCCTGTTTCAGCTCTGCCAGCCGCTGTAGTATAGTATGCTTTTCCCTGCCTCTTATAATTCCTCGGAAGTACAGCACAGCTGAGAGATGCCCCTTCCTGAAATGAGTAAAACATTGGTTGAATTAAAATAAAATGAGCAATGTTACATTAACAGACATGGTAAATCTACAGCAAGTACTCTCACCTGATATCTGGATAGTTCACAACTAATGGCTCTAGGTTACGTTTTATTTCACTTTTTTTGCACCCAATGATATTGCTCAGCTGGTTCCCGACTGGATGGAGCCAATCTAAGGAGGAGTTCTACAAAAATATGATACGTAAGGAACATGTTAGGATGTTTTGATGAAAAGCACAGCTGTACAGAGTTGAATTATGGAGACTGTACCATATCTTGGAAGATCTCCTTCAGTTCCTCCCACTGATTTGTGATCTTAGTGGCAGCTGTCTCATTCTTCCTGTTTTTGCACAAGTAGTTATTCTTCATCAGCTGAGATACATATTCTTTCACCACAAAAAAGTGAGCTTCATTCACGAAAGCCTAAAAAAGAGACAGTGGAAAACAATGATTGCACTCTCAAGCGGTAGCAGAGTGGTTACATTAGAGTATATTAATGGAACAAACTGCACTCTCACCTGTTTATGTTTTGGGGTCATGTACTTGCTCTGTTCAGAAAGAGTCTTAGTTCTGCGGATCAGCAGTGAAAAGTCTTCATCAAATGAAAACCATTTCCCTGTCATCTGTCTCCTGAGGAAGGGCTACAAACAGAAGCTCTTTAATACGTAATACTCACTCCACTATCAAACGTATACATTCAGTTAATTATTAAAGGGATAGTTCACCCAAAAATGTAAATTCTGTCATCATTTACTCACCCTCAAGTAGTTCCAAACCTGTATGAATGTGTTTGTTCTGCCGAACACAAAGGAAGATATTCTGAAGAAAGTGAGAAACAGAGCAGTTCTGGGGCACCATTGACTTCCATTGTATTTATTTTTTCCTACTATGGAAGTCAATGGTGCCCCAAAACAGCCTGGTTACAAACTTTCTTCAAATTATCTTCCTTTGTGTTCAGCAGAACAAAGAAATTCATACAGGTTTGGAACTACTTGAGGGTGAGTAAATGATGACAGAATTTACATTTTTGGGTGAACTATCCCTTTAAATACCAGTCTCATATTCACAGACATTATTTATTTTTATACATCAGTGATTTATTTACTTCTAGAATCCTGCAGATATGTAGTATTGCTTTGTATTAAAATAAATACTTCATAAAAGTTGTTTGCCGGTTATAATCTGCATGACAGAGAGTCCGGTGTGGCTCTCAAACTACTGCCGTTGTTTAACAATGAGAAAGGTGTGCATTTCAGAAGCTCACACCTTGACATCTGTTTTGAAGCTCTCCATCACAGCTTGACTCAAACTGGTGGTCAGTCTATCAATTTCTTTTTGAACCAGCTCCAGCTGAATCGGGGAGGTGTCTTTATAGCTCTCCATGTGATCTCTGAAGGAAAAAACATTGAAATTATAGGCCTACTGTTTTGTAGTACTGTAGTGTCAGATTTATTGAACTAAATAGTTTATAAAATGTGTTTTTGTTTTCTGTTTGCAGTGTGTATTTTGCTCTTTATGTCCACTTTATGTACAGTACAGTTGTACAATAAAAAGTAGAATAACAATATTTGCTTGCTTATATTTTTTGGCTTAATCTATATATACAAAGATGAATTCTAGAAAGGACTATATACTGACATGCTCAGCACTTCATGTTTTTTTAAAGTCCCCTATGCTCACCAAAGCTGCATTTACTTCAAACTTACAGTAACGTAATTAAAAATAACTTCTTTCTATTTTAATATATTTAAAAATATAATTTCTTCCTGTGATGGCAAAGTTTAATTTTCAGCATATACTCCAGTCTTCAGTATCACATGATCGGTCAGAAATTATTCTAATATGCTGATTTGCAGCATACGAAACATTTCTTATTAATTCAAGAAACATTTCTTATTATTATAAGTATTGAAAACAGTCGTGTGGGTTTTTCGTGTAAACTATGATCCGGAATACAAGTATTAATTTAATTAAAAAATCTTAACACAAATCTTAGTGACCCCAAACCAATGGTAGTGATTCACATTTGGCAAATTACAGCTAATAAGCTTAAGGTTTCAGATTGCCTAACAACAAAGCAGACAAGAGGATGAATTTGTCATTATAAAACTGTACTGTAATGCAGTGTTTTCTGCTTTGTAATATTTAAGAAATAATCAATAATGCATTCACATCTAAAATCTCTTAATTTTATGATTTTTTGTTATCGTATACCCCTTATGTTTAGTTAGAATTGCCCAAGGTCTTTGGTTTAAGTTTTGGAGATGTACATCCAATGCTTCCATCATTCAGGCATTCCCCCGCTTTCAGGGACTTCCCCTGCCAACTGCCAACTGCCTGACTGCCTCTACTGCCTATACTGTGTATAGCACATATTCATAGAAATCACGTGACTGATAATAATGATTGTTTGTTTATTCATGGTATTTAAAACGCCTCGCTCAAAAACAGCTGGCACCTAAACCGAGTGATTATGATTATGAAAAGATTAGAATATCAAATGAAACTTCTTCCATCAATATAAATGTGAATGTTACCAAATAGATTTTCTCCTTCTATTAAAGACCCCCTGGCTTTGGAAACACAAAATCTTTCTGAATGTGTGCTCATGAAATAATGGATCTAGAACTAATGCAGCTGGCTGTATATAATTTCTGCTCCTCCCAAACATGTTTGAATGAAAATGACTTTTTGGGCATTGTGTTGTGTAAATGATTTACTTCAGGGCACTAAAGCTGTTGATGTAGCTGATGTGATACTCTGCCCAGAGAGAGGAGTTAGAGAGAGGACTGCTCCACTCAACAAACGCTGACTCAAACCTAGAGGCAAATAACCAGTCAGGCATACAGAGAACTAAAACAAACTAACAAAAATAATTCAATACTAAATGACCTAATTTATCATATATTATTGAGGGGAAATAAACATGGAAATGTGTTTCATGGGATGTAGTTTTGATCAAGTCTATGGGAAAGATGTGTCATATGAATAAACCCGGAAATTATATGCTAATCTTATTTTATTATCCTAAAATAACTGTCAAATTAGCACATAAATATAACAGCTGTTAAGTGAAATAAACTTGTCCTCTGTACAAAAAAATACAGACTACTGATGTTTTTAGAGTTATAGAATGACAAAACTGACTTCCAATTAGCATATTATTCTTTATCACAAACCGTTTTGGAAAGGTCTTCAGTTCCTCCAAACAGGAACGCACAACCTTCTGCTCAAGGTTCACATCGATTCTTCTGGATCCTTGTACATGCCCTTTAATATGCTGGGATAGAAAACAAAATAAATGTGTTTTTGTAACCTTGTGCTTTTTTTATTACAGTGCCCTCAAAAAGATTTGGGCACTTAAACCACTTAGAAATGTCCAAACGCCATTGATTTAGACTTTAAAAATTCTTATGCTAGAATTTACTTTTTTACAATAACATAGATCAGTACCTTGAACATTGCACAAACATTTTATCATTTAAAACTGAACAAACTTCTTTGTGTGAAATTATTTACATGAAAAGTGAAAAAATTAAAACATTACAGTGGCTTAATGCTGCCTGCATATGCTATCAGAGTTATCGTATTCATATATATGAGTTTCCAAGACGGAAATTGGACATGAACAGCTTCTCAAGTCTCATTTATGACCAGGAAACTTGGAGATAATTTTGATACCAGTGTTTCCAAGTTGGCTGGGTGGTGGGCCATAAACTTTAAGGAGGAGGAAACCATTGCTGTTAAGTTCTATTAATTTTTCCTTTAACATCTACGTTGCTTTTTCTTGCCATTACAGTCCTTTCACGTGTTCACACTTACATATAATAAACAGAGTAAAGGTTATGCGTATTTGGCGTGCTGTCCGAGGGGAAGGCTCCGAACTCTGAATTTTGGCCTGAACCCAGAGTACCCCCAACAGGTTAGGACAGGAATAGTTGTAAGTGCGGAGAAGGGGTGGCGGAGCGATGCTGGAAAACTGTCCATGAACAGAGGTAAGTCTACTGTCTTATATATACAACCTCTTATCTTGTTAATTGGGTTGATTACTGATCGTGCTCATCTCGTGTTAATTAGGTTAATTATCTGAACGTGCTCCTCACAAACTTTGTTAATAAAACATCATGTATATGTATTTAAATAATCTTTTGATGAATATTGTGTGTATTTTACTCGGTGAAAACAGCATTTATTTGACTGAAACTTCAGAATCGACAGCAAGATGACTCTAGATAGCATGGTGAATGTATACAATAGTGCAACAATGAATAAGACACTATATTTTATTCAAAATCCATTTGATATTGTTGAATATCTTAAATAAATGTATACTTTATTAAGATTTCCCCAAGAAATAGGCAAGAATGAACCTGGTTTCCTCCATGATTCCTATTCATTCCGACTTAAACATGACAATCTCGTAATTACGACTTCATAAATGGGAAGCAGGAAATTTCAGATAGCATGTGAAGGCAGCTTAACTTTCCTAATAGGTTTTGGGGCCAGTATAAGTTAATATAAATGTCCTATAATGCCCTCTATTGGTAAACACATGCCCTCCTGAGTTTGAGGCCATATAAATGGGAAATCAAAGGACTTTTCTTTAAAGGGATAGTTTACCCAAAAATGAAAATGTGATGTTTATCTGCTTACCCCCAGGGCATCCAAGATGTAGGTGACTTTGTTTCTTCAGTCGAACACAAACGAAGATTTTTAACTCAAACCGTTGCAGTCTGTCAGTCATATAATGGCAGTCAATGGGAACAGAATCTTTGAGAGTAAAACAAACATGCACAGACAAATTCAAATGAAACCCTGCTGCTCGTGACAATACATGATCTGTGTATGCGATAAACTGAACAGTATTTATATCTGATACAGGCAATGTACAACTGTGCTAAGCTCATTCTCAACATCCGCGTGACGCGTAACGTGCTCTAGAATATATACGTAGATATAGATCTTACGTATCGCAGCCCATAAAAACAGTCGTTAATGAGGTATCTATGTATATATATCTATGTGCCGGAGCACGTTATGCACCACACGCCGGATGTAGAGAATGAGCTCAGGAAAGTTGGACATTGCCTGTATCAGAGGTAAAATATGATATAAATACCGTTCAGTTTATCGCACACACCGATCATTTCGTGTCTTAGGACATCAATGTATTGTCACGAGCAGCAGGGTTTCATTTGAATTTGTCTGTACATGTTTGTTTTACTCTCAAAGATTCTGTGCCCATTGACTGCCATTATATGACTGACAGACTGCAAAGGTTTGAGTTAAAAATCTTTGTTTGTGTTCTACTGAAGAAACAAAGTCACCTACATCTTGGATGCCCTGGGGGTAAGCAGATAAACATCACATTTTCCTTTTTGGGTGAACTATCCCTTTAACGCTCATTTGACTTCCATTCAAAACCAAGGAAAGGTGAGCTAATTATGAAAGTCTGCAGTCTTACTGTCCAGATGTCCATGTCAATGTGTGAGCTGTAGATTCCCTCATCAATCACTGGTTTTCTTTTTTCTTTCCACATTTCCTCATTCTCCAAGTCAATAATTCTGTTCAGTGATGTTTTCATGTCAGCCTATCAAGAGCACAGATTTCACTGAATTCAGAAACTCTGTTATCTGACACCACATTGTCAGTACGATCTCACTTCTACCATGACACATATGTTTGTTGACTACCTGTAAGCGAGCACAGTATTTGTCTTTTATCTGATTAAGGACATTTTTGTCCATTGGCAGCGCTCTCTGATCTTCCTTCAACTCGGGCTGCAGAGAGCAGCTTCCCATTATCTTCTCACTGTGGAAAGATAAATTAATTCCAGGTACATTAGTAAAATACAGTTTTAAGATAAAGCCATAACATAACCTTTTAAAGTAGTAGTACAGTCACATTCACAATGAATCTAATCAACTGGATCACAAATGAGTATCCATATAAGGTCTGAAGGATTCTGGAATAAATCACGATGAGCTATGTATCACACTGAGGCACAGCTGTATACGGGACTTTTAAAAACACATTCATGAGACCACTAGACCGTTCACGATTTGAGATGTGGATGTTTGGAGCCTCTGATTGATGCAGTAGGTTGGTCTATTGATTGGCTTATGTGAATGAACAAAACTCAGAGTTTGATTTCAACAATATAAAATGCCATTGGTTCTCAGATCAAATGTCATTGAGGTCAAACCTGACATGGTGTTTAAGTGAACCATGACGGAAAAATTGTCAGAAAAAAAGTTATTATAAGGCTTCAGAAGATCTTAATTATATACATCCGGTCAGAGGTTTGGCATAGGATTTGTTTTTCCCCGGAAAGGAAATAATACTGTAATTTCTATCCTTTGGTTTTAAACTCTTTATTCATCCAATAATTCTGAAAAAAGAATCAGCAAAACGGTTTTTAACACTGATAATAATATGCAATGCTTCTAGAGCAGCAAATCAGCATATTAAAATGATTTCTGATGAATCATGTCACACTGAAGACAGGAATAAATTAAATTGTTTAAATATACTAAAATAGAAAACAGTTATTTTAAATTTTAACAATATTTCACAATACTACAGTATTTTTGATCCAAAAATGGAGCCATGATAAGAGACTTAAAGAGATATAAAAAGTTCTTACCATTCTTACCAATGTATATGAATTTTTATGATACTTTAATGGTGTTTTCTACTGTTTCCAAATTTGAGCCTGAGTTTCCCATTCACTTTTTATAATATGGAACAAACAGCCTGGATACTCTTCAAAAAATCTGCTTTTGTGTGTCATAAAAATATACTTCATAAAGGTTGGAACCAGTATGCTTGCTTGATAAATATAAAAAAAGGGTTTTAAGTTATATTGACATGCTGTATTTAGAACAACTAAATCTAAACTGAGGAAAACCTCACCTGGGGTAGCGTTGAATAATGAAATCTAGGAGAGCGTAGTAATCTTTCAGCTCCGTCACCTTTTCCAGAAGTCTCTTTAGATGCTCTCCTACAGCCTCATGGTGGCAGGACACGTAGGTTTCAAACACATTAAAGTCTGCTGGATACGAGCTCAGAAGCTCAGCCTTCACTCTCTGCAAATCCTCCTTCACAGCTTTACCCACAAGCCCCAGATGCACTGCCAGCCAGGAAGCATTCTTCTCACGGCTGTCCAGAGGAACTTTCTTCAGTGTATCTCGAACCCCGTTTAGTACCGCATCCCTCCATGCTTCCCTCCACCCCTGCATCGCTCCTGGCTCTCCCTGTCTCTTCTCTTCCTCCAGGATAATGTATGCTACATACACTAGCAGCTCTTTATTGCACGAGGAAGGAGCACTGGAGTTACGTACAATGGCAGACATTTTGTTCCTTAGTGTGCCAAAGAGCA
The DNA here is from genome assembly GCA_027422405.1 of Ptychobarbus kaznakovi. Classification (NCBI taxonomy): domain Eukaryota; kingdom Metazoa; phylum Chordata; class Actinopteri; order Cypriniformes; family Cyprinidae; genus Ptychobarbus; species Ptychobarbus kaznakovi. The sequence continues at coordinate 8,193,223 of CM049801.1, read as the reverse complement.
GACTGAGATCTTTCTCTTTATTGACAAGTTCGATGGGATAGTCTTCTTGATCCAGAGCTTGATGCTCCTGCTGAAGCTCCAGACATAGAGACAGTAGATTCACGTAGGCCTCCTCTAAATGTTCTTTCTCTATCAGTTTATTAATCTCCATTACTGCAGAAAATAACAGAAAAAGGAGAACAAAAAGCTAAATATTAGTATACAGACGAATGCATGAGTTGTGTCCTGATACTGGAACTATAACACACTTGCATCAACAACTATCATATTTCAGTCAGGAATGGCTAATGCCTCTACCTAGATCTCTTCCTCATCAGCTCATGTTTTCCAAAAACATGAGAAAAATGTGCTCTGTTTATCCCTGATTAGCCACTAGAGTGTTTCTGATGTGTCTGGGTAATGTCGATATATGTGATCTTCTTTACAGATAAATAGACACTGAACAAAATGTAACTTTGATTGTAAGTCCTCTTTAAGACATGTGTGCTAAAAAACACGAATAGAACAATTAAATGACAGTGTGACAGTATATAGTGTTTTTTTCCCTTTTATTCTTCAGCAAAATGACAAAGCAAATGTACATTGCCGTTTGGAGTCAGTTTTTTATGTCTTTGAGAGAAGTCTCTAAAACTACAGTAACAACTATATTTTGAGATATTATCAAATATTATTGTGAAAAATTATAAAATAACTTATTTCTACTTTAATATATTTTAAAATGTAATTTATACCTGTGACGCAAAGCTGAATTTTCAGCATCAGTACTCCTGTCTTCAGTGTCACATGATCCTTCAGAAATCTTTCTAATATGTGATTTTCTGCTCAATAAATATTTCTTATTATTATCAATGATGGAAACAGTTGTGCTGCTTCATATATTTGTGGAAACTGTGATACCTTTTTTCCAGGATGAATAAAAAGTTCAAAAGAACAACATTTATTTAATCTACTGTAACGGTTCAGGGCATGCCGGCTCCTCTTGCTGTCTGTCTTGTCCTGTCAGGTTCGGCAGCTCATAGTCTGGGCAATCAGTGCTGATAATAGAAATAAGCTTTATAGAATCACTAACACCTCTTCAAAAATAATTGGTCTTTCTACCCCTAATTTGTCGGTTCTTATTGATACTGCCATCATTCGCAGGGCAAAAACTATAATAAGTAACCCTAGTCATTCTCTAAATTCATGTTTTACTCTTCTTCCATCCGGTCGTAGATACAAACAGTTACCCCAAAAAAGCACGTTTGGGGAAAATTTTGTAGCCTCTGCTATTAGAATGTTAAATTCACAGAAACTGGGGAGTGTGTAATTGAAAAGTTATATTGTTTTGTTGGTGCTACTACCTTTGGGTAATATACGTGTAGGACTGCTGATGCACATCTGGTGAACATGTGTGTATCACTTACGTGTGTATTATGTGTACTACAGCTCGGGTACAGTCTGTGTAAACAAGTTTCCTATTTCTTGGGGACAATAAAGAATGAATCTGAATCTGATCGATCAGCAGGAGTGCACTGATCATGAGCTTTCTCTCCCCCACCTGTCGCTCATTCCCCCACTCCCTTAAATGTTCCTACTTGTCTGTTCCTTGTTGTGAGTAGATTGTTTTTTCCTTGCTCGTGTTCTGTGTACGAGTGCACGCATCATTCTCTGACTCTCTGTTCCCCTGTGCTGCAGGATTCGTAGCACGGAGATCCGACAGCTTGTGTGGTCCGTAGACACGGCCAGCCAGCTCAAGAATCTCCGCTTCCCTAAGCAGCAATTAAATATAGTTGATGGTGTTTTGTGGCGACTGGCGAGAATAAAATTTCTCCTTTGTCTCAAGCTCTGCATCTGAGCCCTCTATCACCCACACCCTGACAATTATAAATGTACATTTTTGAGCAATTTAATGCTGAGCAAACTTTTGAACGGTAGTGTATATGTGGATTGTTGAGCAGCATGACATATGGTTATACTATATGGACCCATTTTAAACTGCATTTTACTTTTAATTGCATTCCTTTTTATGTCAGTTCAAATAAGATTCATTGCTTGCAGACAAAATGATAAGGATGGGACCCAGCCCCATACTGTGAAAAAACCCTCATCATAGGACTAAGAGCACTTTTTGATGTTGATGTTCAGCAAATTAAATATAAATTTAGTAAAGCAAATTACCCAAAATATAATGCTGTAACAAAAATTTTGCCCAGTCCAAATATCTAAAACATTCATATAAATTTTCATCTGAAACGATGATGTTTATAACTCCTTTGTCAGCTCCCTAGAGATGGGCCATGCAGTCTCACACTCACCTGACAAAGGCATAGGTGGTATCTCTGGCAGAGTATATGTGTCTCTGAGCTTCAACACAGTGTCTACGACCTCTGTCTGCTCTTCAGATAAAGGCATGGCCTCTGTGACAGGTTCAAGTGGTTCTTGTTTGTATTTTTTAGTACCCAGACCCAAGCTCTGCCTGATCGATGCCCCTCTCCTTGCCAGTGAACCTGTTATTTCAACAGCAGAATCTGAGAATAACACAAACAGTTACTGGAGACGATTCGTGTCACTCTGTATAACAATCAACAGAGCAAATGTTAAAAAAATCAACATGTAATATCAACATGGCCATGTAATATCAAAGCTCTTTTTAGTTACCAGTAATTTTACTCTAAATTTGACCCTTTTAAGAATAAATCTTAATATTTTTTTTTTTAAATCGTAATGTACACTACTGCAGTTGTGTGTAGCCTATGCATTTCCTCATATATATATTATACCTTCATGATTATAATAAACAGGATATAAAGGTCAAGAGGGCACATTCTTTGTTAATGTAACTGTTTTATTAATATTAGAAATAACCATATATTGTACGCTGTGTTGTTGTGTTTTGTTTTTACATACTTTATGTAAAAATAAGCAAAAGGTTCAAATAAAATGCTGGTGTGAATTATGAGCTAAAGCTTAAACTCCCAAAAAGTTTAAAACATTTCATCAACAAATCTTTTGCATTGTTTGCAACATTTACTATAAACACTTCCTGTTATGATAGCCCAAACAGTATATTTTATCTAGAGGTCAATCTAGTGACATGCAAACACCGGTCACCTGACATGGTTCTGGTAAGAGAAGTTTTTTCGGTCTTTGGAGTATGAGGTTGTGAGGGAGATCCTCTGCTCAAACCTGAAGAGAGAAACATGCAAGAAGCTTCAGCTAATTAAAAGTCTTATAAAATACAAAAGAAAATCTGTTTCACAATTAAGAAATGTAACCCTATTGTTGTAAATCCTCAGACCTGCTCTCTTACCCCTATAGCTTGCAATCATGCATTCCATCCCTCACAGTCGGATAGAACCTTTTTATCATAAAAAATCTCTCAAAAACTCTATCTAAGGGTTCTATCTACACAGTATTTATATTTATTCCATGGTCTGTCTGAATACTGGATTCTGATTGGCTGACAGGTATGCAGTATTATACATTTATTAATTTTGCAATGCAATATGTAAAATGGCAATGTATTTCTGTATTTAAATTTACATTTCCCCATACATATGTGCAACATTTAGTGCAAAATTAAAATTAAAATGAAAATTATAAATAATTTAAGTTTGCCATTTTCTACACTAGTTTTAATATGCATATTAAAAACATATTTTAAAGCTTTATAAGTTGCAAAATTAAAATGAAAATGTATTACCCAAATTGCTTAGATGTGTTTAACATGTCCAAGCAAAAACTGTAGCAAAATTATAATTTAAATGCTGTTTTTCCTAAATGCATTTAGACTTAGAGGTAGAACAATTGGGATTGCATTTTCATCGTGAGACCACATGAAAGTTTCAAAATGCATTCTGAGCCAAATGTGCAGCAAAAGGGTAGCAAAATGGTGATTTTTATTTTTATTAAATGTATATATGACGTTTCAATTGCATTTTCATTAAATGCCCCGCGATGAATATCGTTTCAGTCATTGTAGATTTGAAAATGCATTCCGAGCGGAGCACGCCCCCTAGCTGTCAATCATTACATCAAGGCGGGGCTCGGCAACAGGACGCACAATAGGTCAATATTCACCATTAACCAAGCGCTTTTAACCTGCCTGAACATCTCTCCCCGTTTACACTCGGATTGATGCACATAAGCAAACAGCTATTTTACACTTATTTACTACCTTACCTTATATTTTATTACTCTTTTATTTTTAATCCTTAAAATAGCACGTGTTCAGTGGCACCTGAACAGGGAAGTGCAGAGAGTTCCTCAGGGGCAGGGGGGCTCAAACATAAAGGGGGCAATGTGATAATATACAGGTGCTGGTCATACCATAATTAGAATATATCAAAAAGTGTCTTGCAAATCCGTGCAATGCGTTTAAAGTTCTGCACTAATCCTCTGTTCAAAAAGTGAAACTTGTATAATTCTATACATTCATTCCACACAGACTGATGATATTTCAAGTATGGCAATTGCATAGGGGCAAGAATAACGCAGTCTAAGCTGATTGCCAATCACAACGCACTGGGACAAGCTAACCATCACAACACATTCGTTTATTCGAGGCGGCCTTCAACATTTAACCCGAAACTCTATAGAAGCCGTTTGTCAGGCTCATCAGAACAGGTCTTGTTAATGTAAACTTAAAGTAACCCCAATCTCATGAACAAAATCAAGACTTTATAAATAATAATAAAGGCAGGCTCTAGACAACTTTTTGCACTGGGTGCACGGGTCACAACGAACTTTTTTTAGTGTACAGCACCAAAGTTAGGTGTATTCAACCGTAAGGCACTATTGATACATAGCACGATATAATAATAGTACTTGTCAACATAATTTTTTTATTCTTGGCACAATTTGCACAGAAAGTCTTATGAAAACGTGTTGGTGCTTAAAGCTTAAAGTTTAAAACATCTCAGATATTTTACTGTGAAATAAAAATAGTAGTGTCTAATTTTGCAATTGTTTTAAGGGTAATTAACATCTCATGCTCATGTCATTTTGGACTAATCCTCCATTGCGGATCACCCCCTCGAATGGTCAACTCCTATAGTTTGTCCTTCTTATTTTGGCCTTGTATTATTCAGCTGGCCACTTCTCTAGCATCAACATCTTGAGACTTGAATCTACACTGATTTTAAATCTTATAAGTCTAATGATATGCTAATTGCCAGCACCTCTAAAGTTAAACATACCTGGAATAAATCAAATATGATTCCTCCTGAATACCTCAGACTATTTTCTGACTTTTGAGCAAAGATAACATCCGGAACAATCACCGTTTTGAAGAAAGGTTCTGGAATTCACTCAGCTTATTTAATTAGGAAAAAAATGTTTGGTTTGTTTCTACCTTACCGCTAATTTTCGAGATATCTGTACTTTTATAAGAAACGTGTTCTAGTACACCCACATAATAATTAAACCAAGTACACCCATCTCACTAGACTTTGAATCTATACAAGAGCGTAATAGGCCCCTTAGATAGGCTTTTACATGACCTTATAACAATTGAATTGAAGGTCTATGCTATATAACTATATAAATGAAATATTAATTAATGACTTTAGGATTCTTAAATGTTACAACTGTATTCTTTACAAAATACAACAACTGACAATTTTTCAGTTTACGCAAAAAAGTGTTTTTATTCATAATAAATAAGTACATAAAAAGAACAAGTTAAAACCAACGACAAATACCATTGTCCAACCATAAAACATTATCAAATGTGACAAGTTTCAACATTTGATGATGTTTTTCCCTGAACTAAACATTTTCATATTGTTGCTACATGTTAGTAAAGGGCTCATCTTTTCAAATGTAACATTATGCATTTTTCACTTTTAAATGAATTTTGCTATAATTTATCAATTAAAGCAGTGTGAGTGATTTTCTAATTTTTGAGGAAACATTATCTACAAGTCCAATCCTGTCAAAGCAAGACACCAATTTTCTCCCAATGTTCTCGTTCTTTAAAACAAATCATGTTTTAAGTGAATACTCTCCAACCGGCTCATGTTTGGAATCGTTTTGACAAGCAAAGTTAGTTGTTTGTCAGTTTTTGACAGGCACAAAAGTACATGCCGTCGCACATGGTTTGCACAACACTCGCAAACAGGGTTCTTAGGTCACTGATTGTAGCGCTCAAGAGGGAAAGCGACTGATTGTACATTCAAAAATTACAACATTCATCGTTTTTGTAACTGAAAGCGGTATCTTCAACAACAACGACAGACGATTGAATCTGAGCGTTTGTTTTGTCAGTCACAGCTGCAGGGAGAAAGTGGATTAAGCCTCCTGACCCCTCAGAAAGAAACTGGTAAATTAGAAACAACTAGGTTGTTCCAAATAAAATAAAAACTGTCCAGCAATCAGGAGCATGGAAAGCTGCTATACGCTGCCACACACACCTTAAAGTAATGCATGTTTAGGAAACAACCCCCAATCAAAACAGGTTGTCAGCTCTGCTGAGAAAACAGACCATTTAAGGGCATAGAGGCATCTCGTAGATGGGGCTCTAGCCTGCGATACAGTATTTAAGACACTCTTAGGAATATCTGCTGGTTCCCATCGAGAACCCAGAGGTGCAGAGCCCACAGCTCAGGCCTGTTTGCCTGAGAGAGAAGGTCTTGTCTCAGAGAAATGGGCCATGGAGCTGTTGTTAACAGCTGAGATAGCTCCGAGAACCAAAGCTTGTTCCTCCAGAGCGGGGGCCACTAGGGGGACTTTGTGTTTGTGGGGCACCTCTGGGGGGACGTTGCTCCGAAATGGCATGTCTGCTCCCTAGTTCAATACACCTGGCACATATGCTGCCCTCAATGAACGCAAGCTGAGATGTGCCCATCAGTCTACATTTATAGGCGATTATTTACCATCTCATTTAAGAGGCTTTTTTGTATCGAGTTTTGTGAGCCCCACCTTATTGTTAGATTGATGATTTTATTTGTTACAGACCCCGTAAAGGAGACTGGAGAGTCGAGGAAAGGGACCTTGTCAGCCTCTTTGATCTCCATGAGGTTTAGCCAGAAGTGGCGCTCCAGCACCACTAAACTTGGCATTGACCTGCCGATGGCCTGCGCTGTTGTCTTTGTAGCTCGCAGGGCCAACCTGTTGCACTGCGCAGCTCCTTGAAAGCTGCGGGGACAGGTCCGGACTCATCCATGCATTGGAGGAGTTTGGCCTGAAAGACCTGGAGCACAGCCATGGAGTGCATGGAGAGACTCCTCGCTGGACCTGCATGGCTTGGAGAGGTGAGCAACCTTCTCTTTCCATCCGATGGCAGTGGGTGGGCAGAGGTGCATGGCCACTGACTCATCTAAAGGAGGCAGCCTCTTAACGTGGTGACTTTTTACACATTCTTTTTTTTCTTCCAGGAAACTAAAAATAAAAAATTGCCATCAAAGGACATTAAGTGTGGATGTTTCATGCGGACGTTCAAAGGTGAGCCAAGTAGGCAGATTGCCTTTGATTCCGCCAAACAGCTCCGCTGCCGAGCCATTGGTTAGCAGCACAGGGTTTTATTTCACTAATTGTAGCGGCTCAAGGGGGTAACCTTAAGGGCCATGCAGTTAAACTGCATGATTGAAAAAAAGGTTTCAGTGATCGGAGAAAAATAATTATTATTTTGCAGGATTATTTCCCCATAATCATCTAGCGACACAATACAAGTGAAATATCGAAAGGGAACTGAATGAACCTTCTTCTTTAAGAGGTGTGGTTAAGTTGATAAAATAAAGCAGTGTGTAACAATTAGGGATGGGCATTTTGGCAATTTCTAATTTCGATCATCGATAGGTTTCAAAAACTATTAATCGAGTACTCGGGGGGCGGTGCATGGCCGTAATGGAAATAATTAAAATATCTGAAGACTGTTATGAAAATGAATGTTTTGAAATAAAATAAAAATATGACACGAAAACCTGTCTATGAAAACATGAACTGTTCATAGACAGATTATGATGCAGCAATGATATTAAAAAATAAGCATCTAAAAAGCCTGAGGTGGAGCTGAAGAGTGACTTTATGCCAATAAACTGAAGCCTGTTCTATGACACAACCTATGATATTAAACAGATAACTTAGATAACATAGACGAGTTTGGACTCTGGACATAGCCTTCCTGATAACGTTCGGGGTTCAGACACACTCTCTCTATTTAAATCTAGATTAAAGACACATCTCTTTAGCCAAGCATTCATATAATGCATCTCATAATCTTGTCCTGCAGTTATATCTGATCAAACGCACATTATTATGCTTTAGCTTGTGTTGAACAAAAATTTTTGCTTGGATGGAACAACAGCTATGCTAATTATGTCTCTATTTGTTTCTCTGTTACTGCACTAGGAATTACACAAGCTTCAGTCTGGATCCAACCCTTTAAATGATCTGAGATGACCGAACACCTGAGAAGAGATGATGACAACCCCCTCAGAGGAAGCCAACCTCAGACAGTATACAGAATTAACCACATTTTCCATAAGTTAAATATATGAAGTTTCTACAATATATAAATCTAATGTAGAAACTCAATTTCCAGGAAAGCTGATTTGCAATGATTGTATCGTAAAAAGCGCTATACAAATAATCTTGAATTGAATTGAAAATAGAATGTGAAAATAAAAATAACTCATTTTCGAACATTTGCTCATTGTGAATCATTTTGCCAGCACATGTCACATATGTAGAGATGTCTGTAAGTGTTTTTGTATAAGATGAACGGTGTGTGTTTATGGAAGTGTATATCTAATTGTACTATATATATTTTTTTTTGTATTTGTTGGCAAGGGGGTTGGGGGATTGTTCTCTAAAACATGAAAAACTTTCAATAAAATATTAAAATAAAAAAGAACAAGGAATCTGTTTCTTGGCTAACAGTTCACTTGATTATTTATGATTAGGGTTTGCTAGTACAATACTGCTTTTGTCTAAACCAAGTTAAACCAGCATTGTATACACTCCTTTATTAATAGCATAACTTCTGCTTTACCTCTTAAACAACTGACTTTGGGAAGCCATTGTCACCAAAAAAAAAAACAGCACTTTTTTATGTCTAGTGGTTATACACTTACTTGGAGAGTGTGGTGGTCGTAATGGAGAATTTGAGGTTTGGTCATCTGTGTTCTCTGATCTTTTGTCTTTCTGTGTCTTAGGGCTGAACCCTTTCAAACTCCTTCTGAATGACTTCAAGACTCCAAGACTCTTCTCTTTGACTGGACTTTCCATCTGTTCCCCACTATTTTTCAAACCCTTGGTTGCATCGTCATCCCATTCTGATGGGTCATTAACCTCATTTCCACCATCTACTTCTTCTTTTGTAGTTTCTGCCATTTGACCATGCATCAGTCGGATCAAGCCTGCAGAAAACCACAACAGAAGGTTTGACTGTGCTGACTCGAGTGTAAGAATGCAACTGTTGAATAGCAGGTACATCTTGATCTCTGGAGTTCTTTTGTTTACTGACAACATGGCATTTTTTTCACAGGGGTGTAGAAGACATGCTTTGTCATAACAACAAAGCTGTGAACCCATATTAATATACTAAACAGCCCCAAAAAAACTTCATGAGTCATGCACTACTCAGTTCTACTGCAGATCTCTAAACAATTAGGCTGCATACACCTCACATACCATAAATACCATGATACCATGTAAATGTCCTTCAGATTCTTTCATCACAAACAAGAGTGATGATAACAATGATAACTTTCTCATTCTGCCTGAGAAAAATTGCTTTCATTGTTTCAATTTAAAGTGTTTATATTTAAAATGTAAAGTATAAGTTAATGATAAACGTATAACTTTGATATGCTGCCCCGCTTTAAATTATTACATGAAACATTTATGAATTTTCTCATTGCAGGCTAAATGTTGTAGGCTACCTCGGGGTTCTCACACCAAAAGATGACAAGTTGGAAGAAGTCTCTGAGTTATGAAGAAAATATCTCCTTTATAACACCGAAAGCAACATCAGTAGTAGTGGCTAATGGTATTTTGAGGAAATGTTACGATGATATACATGTGTTTGTACGGGACTGACTAAACATGACCTCAAATAAATTCGGTTAAATTGACACATTACATTAATGTAACATTAGTTTTAAGCTTCAAAACCACTGACTTAAACTCTTTGAAGCTGAAATCTGCGTTATTAGCACAGCCAATCTGGAATAGCGGAGTAGACGTATTGTGAAGGTCAGTCACTTTTAACTGACTAACTTTACCTGTCACTAACACGTTTAAAGGTCTGTCAGTTACAACACGTTTACAAACAAACGTAGCTATTAGTACATTACAATTATTTTATACATGTATGTAAACATCGCACGGTAACCTTCACTCACCTGAGATCCGAGTTCCTTGTCAAAGTCTGGCTATATATCCTTCACTTGTCACATAAAAGCTATTGCAAATCAAACAGTTGGCAAACGCGCCGCACAGGTTCAACCGCAAGAGTAAACTGATCAATTCCCAGTAAATACAGAAATGCGAAACCCCTGCTTCTCACAACAGAGCTTTTGGTATTCACCTTGAAACGTCACTGAATAGGTGCACTAGGTACACTAGGGCGCGCTGCTACAGGAACTAGCTTCAGATTTTAGATTTCAGATTCAATACAGTTCGGTTCTCGACAGAGGAATCACTGTCTTCACTGACTTGTAGTTGTAAGAGTCGGTGTTTTTGAAATATGATTACACTTCACTTTCATATTCCTATGAATACAATTGTGCCTACCACTGAAAAAAAAGTGCTTATACAAAGCATTATATGTTCCCTTTTAGCAAGTCCTGTATTGGTTTTTTACAAATGGTTAGTAGGCCTGCATAAAAATGTAAAGGATTTGTTTTATTATTATTGAAAACTAATTAAGTGACATCTAGTAAGTTGTTAAAATAAATAAATAATGATTAACATAGTGCATGGGGACTATGTTAATGGTACTCTCTTTCAATTTGTAACGAAATGGATGTGTAAACATTAATGTCAGATTCTGTCAGGCATGACAGGAATGAGAGGGAACAGGAATACTGCAGCAATGGTGCGTTTATTGAACCAATGGCAAGATTAGCACAAGGCAGGTGAGTAATGACTTGGATGACAAATTGTGGCTGTAACAAATAGAATGATAATTTGAGTCTCGTCCATTGCAGGTGCAGAGTAGAGCACACACACACACACACACACACACACACACACACACACACACACACACACACACACACACACACACACACCACACACACACACACACACACACACACACACACACACACACACACACACACGCACACACGCACACACACACGCACACGCACACACGCACACACACACACACGCACACACCATACCTGTCAACATTTGGGTACCAAAATCCGGGAGACCCTCGGGGGGGCTAAATGGTGGGTACAAATACAAATTACTAATACAAATAAAAAGAATAGGCTAATATAAGTGACTTACTCGTGTTTCGTTTTTATTATTATTAGTGTAACTGTTACATATATATTTTTAAAGAAATTAAACAGAAAACACTGTGGAACAAATTACATTACATTGTAACACTGCACATAACATTAACATTGTGTGTTTATAGTGTGTGCTGCCCTTCTGTGCCTCAGCTGCACGAATGTGCTGCTGTGGTTTAATAAGCTGAGATGTGTTGTTTTTCCCACCGTGTCCAATATTAAAATCAGTGCGACACACTTTGAAAAGGCGTGGGCGTCGTTTACATGGCTTCGAGACAAAAAATTAAAATTCTTCCATCCAGCTGTTGTTAAATTTACACAAATATGTTTTGTACACAAGTATGTTCGCCGCCACACCACCTGACTCTTCTCCTTCTATTTCTACTACTGATGCTAGATCCAGCTTCCCGCGGACTTGCGCAGAAATCTACAGAGCAACTGGGTTGTAGGTTGCCAGGTTGAGGTCACAAATGGTTTGACATGTGTTTATTGTGTCGATTGTGTGAGGTGATGCGTTTCATACAAGATCTGGCAACTGTACAACCTTGGAATAAAATATTGATGTGATTATTCATAAAAATAGATTTGAGCCATACAAATTAAGGGAGGGGGGAGGGAGATGGGAGTGAAATACGGGAGACTCCCGGGAAAAAAGGGGGTTGACAGGTATGACACACACACACACACACACACACACACACACACACACACACACACACACACACACACACACACACACACACACACACACGTTGGTTTTTATGGTTAATGGGGACTCTTTTAGGTGTAATGGTCATAGGCATTCAAGCAGAAGGCTGTGTTTGTGGATTTGGGGAAGGACAGTTCGTGACAGTGTAAATAATTTATTTTGGCTGCATGTTTTTGTTTGGTCAGAGGCGTCTGAAGTAGAGCAAATGCAGTTGTTCATGTTGTTGGAGATTTGTATTATTGTCCCCTAATCAAAAAGCCTACTCTTCCATTGATAAAAGCCTCACTCTGGTTTTCATAGGTAAAGGCCACATACGTGTCTTTACAAGTATAGGTGAAAGTGAAAGTAATGTTACTAGCTCATATACAGCTACTCTGAGAAGCCGGGGCGCATTCCCTGAAAAGGTTTCAGGTAAGAGCTACACATTATTTTCTTAACATGCTGTGTTCTTTTAATATTTTCATTCAGAAAATATAGAAACTATTTGGCAGAAAATATAGAAAAGCAGCTCATGTTTTACAGGTGGCACTAACGTCATTTAATTTGTCAGCGAGACTGAGAGTGAATGTGAAAAGAATGACAACCCTTTATATACATTTTCACTTATGTTTTTAATATTTATTGTATATAATCATCACAATTATTCCTTGTTAGTGTACTGTGCTACTATTGCTGTAATTTATTTTTAAGGTTTAGTGTCTTGCTGGTTAGAAACTAGGAAGGGCCGATGTTTGTTTAGTGTCATCGCTGTGCTAAAGGTTTCTGGAGGCTGAAACGTCTGTTTTTTTTAGTGAATAATTGACTAACCGATAAAATAAGAATCAGTGAGGAAGATCAAGTCAGTGATAAGTGTCATTAAATAAAGCACTATATTAAAATATGATGTTGGCTGATGTTTTACTTTCATAATATGTTCTGTTTTTCTATCTCGTGTAATGTACAGAATCGTCCAGTAGCAGTTTGGATTAGCGGTAACAATGGAAAAATCTCCCACTTCTGATGGTAAATATATCATTGTCAAATACATTTCAATTACTAGATTTGCATATATAGAATACAGTAAAATAGATATATTGCCACCCTGCTAAGTCATTGTTGTAATATATGTGTATAAGAGCTGTGCAAGTGTACCATACTAATACTAATATACACAGAACAATACAAAATGCTAAATAATGTAAACTATGCAATACAGTACAATACATATCTGTACAAAACACAATACTCAAAGTTGGATAGATATGCTGGAGTGAAATGTGAAATGTGGATGCATCATTATAGTCTATATAAAAGACTTTTGGGACAGTTGTCATAGAATAAGTGTTAATGTTATTTTTATATCTTTTGGCATTTTGAGAAGGAAAAATTGCATGATTTTGAGATTTTAAATGTATAATTTGTTATAATATTTTCTGTTTTCACAGTGAAGAGCATCTTTCGAAGATTTTCTTTTTTTAGAAAAAGCGATGGGCACATTAAAAAGCAACAATCTATTCGGTCCCCGAAAACATCTATATCAGAGGATAAAGATGAGAAATTTGAATTTAAGGTCACAGAGATTCCTCTAAAGCCATGCTCAGGTAAATCTCTAGTTAGGTTGTGTTAGTAAATACAGCACATTTAATGCATCATCAAAGCAACATTCTCTCTCATTCCTGCTTTGTTTTCTCAATAGTTTTGCAGATTAAAGATCATATACAAACAGACATGCTGAAGGAGGCATATCTGAACCTGCTTTCCCTGCGCCTGGAGCTCAAGTTAGAACTGAGTGCTCTGGGGGAAAAACAATCTCACTCAAATCTGGTTAATAAAGAGAAAGATCTCAATCTGTTGTATGATGCACTGTTGGACAAAATGTCTGTCATTGTACGTAACTCCAGTGCTCTTCCCTCGTGCAATAAAGAGATGCTGGTTTATGTGGCCACCATTATCTTGGAGGAAGAGAAGAGACAGGGAGAGCCAGGAGCGATGCAGGGATGGAGGGAAGCATGGAGGGATGCGGTACTAAACGGGGTTCGAGATACACTGAAGGAAGTTCCTCTGGACAGCCGTGAGAAGAATGCTTCCTGGCTGGCAGTGCATCTGGGGCTTGTGGGTAAAGCTGTGGTTGAGGATTTGCAGAGAGTGAAGGCTGAGCTTCTGAGCTCGTATCCAGCAGACTTTAATGTGTTTGAAACCTACGTGTCCTGCCACCATGAGGCTGTAGGAGAGCATCTAAAGAGACTTCTGGAAAAGGTGACGGAGCTGAAAGATTACTACGCTCTTCTAGAGTTCATTATTCATTCTTACCCCAGGTGAGGTTTTAAGAAAAAAACAGAAATATCTGAATGATACATCATTGCTTACTTCATGTTTCAATTCATTTGTATCTCTTTTGTGTTACACAGTGATCTTCGAGACCATCAGAGAGCTCTTGTAATGGAGGAGGATCTGAACAAAATAAAAACCTCTTACTGTCATCGCCAAAAGGTGAGCTACTGTACTGCACGGAAAGAGAGTTTAGCGAATTCTATATTAATAAAAGACATAAGTATTAGAACTTGTTTACATCTGTTTGTTTTACTGTGATGCAATATTTGATATCAGGAGGACTTTAAACTTGCACTGGAGAATTTCCTCATGCATGAAACAGAAGTGTGGAAAACGAAGAAATCTCCTGAAAGAACAGAAGATGGATTCCCTACGTCAAAAATACCCATCTGTCAGGTCAGGACTTAATCTTGTCACTGTTCAAAACTTTGTATTAATTATTTTACATTCTTGTCATTTTTGTATTATTTATTTAATTTTCAAGCAGAGTTAATGGATGACGTTTACCCATATCAGAATTCTGAAAACACTTGAAAAAGTCTTTATAATTGCTCTATTGATTTGTCTTGTTAGCTGATAGCGAGTTACGCTGGGAATCTTGAGAAGATCGATGCAAATCTGGGGAAGTCAGTTGTAAGCTCCTGTTTAGAGGAGCTAAATCCATTCTATCCAAGGTTTGTATCACTGTATTATTAACATGAGATCACTTCTACATCTTTCCTTCTCTGACGGTTTCCTTCTGTTTTAGATTTGAAAAAGAGTTTTCACAGCACACTGTCTCTCTGTTGACCTCTGACCTGTTGGACTGCTGTCTTTGGGTAGAATATCAAATCACCTACATCAACAGTTTCAGTTCACTTAAGTAAGTCCACTACGAGAAGAATGCTACCCTTGTGAAAAAGGAGAACACTTTGGCATGCTTAGTTTGGAAATAATATACTTTAAAAGAATATAGGTCCCACTTTATATTAGGTGGCCTTAATTTAATCATTTGATACAATGCATTATTGTGCACATATTCAACATGTTTTTACATTGTACTTATATTTAAAAAAATACCTGCATGTAATTACATCTGTAATGAATTTCTGTAATTACATTTATAGTTACACTGTTGACCAATCCCTTACACCTTAACCCACCTTAAACCCACCCATACCTCCACACCTGTCCCTAACCTTACCCGTATCCAACCTCAATAGCAGCAAAAGTGATTTGCAATACTTATTTGTATGTACTTATTTTTTTATGTAAGTACATAGTAGTTAAGGCCACCTGATATAAAGTGGGGCCAGAATATACGTACTTAAGTGTGAACTGAATGTAATATTTTCGGACTCTTCAATGCATGTAATTTACATTTGAATGAAAATGTATTATAGTTTAAATCATGGGAAATGCAGCTACATTAGTTACATTAGAACTCAAGAGATTTTTTTAAGTACATCTTTAGATGTAATGTCATGATCACTTCTGTCTTTGAAATGTGCTGTTATAATATGTGACCCTCTCTGTGAAATCCAGGCTAAAGTCTAAAAATCTAATTATGAGTAAACAAGCATCAAAGTTTGATTTCTACCATAAATTTCACTATAATTTCAAACTTTGGCATGATCTTACTCAGACAATATTAAAGATATAAAGGTCACATTTTCACAGAATGTTCTTTACCATATGAAGGATGATTTTTTTTGTAGAAAAAAGCAAATCACAACAAAATTATTTTAGCTGGGTTTTCATAGAGGGTCACATATGTTTAATCTCAGTCTTCGGAGTCCCTGGCCTGTGTGTAAGTCCATTTTGTGACATGTCAAAAATGTTATGTCATTGCTGTTGTTACAGAGAGAATGTACAGTGCTATAAAGAGAGCTGTTCAGCACAGGTGGAGAAGCTGGAAAAAGAAGTGGATGGACTGACTCAGAGACTCAGACAGGCCCTGATGGATCATTTCAAATCTGAGGTCAAGGTGGGCCTAACTGCAGATATATAAAATGTACTCAATGAACTAACTTATTGTCTCAAATGCTTAATTCTCCTCAAATGAAAACTTGCTGACAATGTACTTACTCTCTCGCTATCCAAAATGTAGATGAGTTTGTTTCTTCATCAGAACAGATTTGGAGAAATTCAATATTACATTACTTGCTCACCAGTAGATCCTCTGCAGTGAATGGGTGCCGTCAGATTGATAGATGGTAATTGATAGACTGGAATCATGTGGATTACTTTTGGATTATTGTGATGTTTTTATCAGCTGTTTGGACTCTGATGGCATCCTAATACATCCTTAAAGCTAAATTTCTCCAAATCTGTTCACATGAAGAAACCAATCTACATCTTGGATGACCTGAGAGTGACTACATTTTTAGATAAACTATTCCTTAAAATTTCTCCTAATGTGAAATTCTGCATAACTAGTCAAGAGCATTATGATTTTATATTTGAATATTCAAATTACTAACTACAGTGTCATTTACTCCCCAAAGCCTTACATGGATGGCATGATGACAAAAAAATGGCTGAAAACAGATGAAGATTTTAATGAAGTGGTTACTAGAATAGAGAATTATACTTGGCTCTGTAAATCCATGAGAGCTCCATCAGCCCAAGTGAGTCTCCTCGCATCTGCTCAGAGATGCTCTCTAATAACAGCTCCAGAGAGCCACTTTAAACACAGTGTGTATATTTACAGATTTTCGTGAATGATTTACACTATTACATAGCCAAAGAATACATCTCCCAGCTGATGAAGAAAAAACATTCATGCAAAAAAAAAAAAACAAAGATGCTGCAATAAAAATGAAAGAACAGTGGAATGAACTCAGGAAACGATTTGAGGAAATGGTAAGAGACAGTCCAGTATCAAAGAGTGTGAAATATACAACTGTTGTTTCAAATTAGATGCACTGAAAATATTCTTCTGTACTTAGGGGTCATCCTTAAAGTGGCTTTATCCACTGGGAAATTACCTTAGTGACATTATTGGAATGGAAATTGAGAAAAATATAAAAGATCTGTTAAATCCATTGGTTAGTAATTACCCAGATATCAGGTAAGTGTTTTAATAACTTTGAATGTATTGCTATTTTAAAACAATGTATTGTTTTGTTCGCTGTGCTAATAAATGTAGTATAGCTATCATGGATTTCATTTTTCATTTCTAGCAAGAAGCAGTTGTCAGCTGTCCTGTCCTTCAGAGACAATGGTTTTAGCTTGGAGAAGCACAATGTTATTAATCACTTTACTGTGCTTAAACGGGATGCTGGGAACACAAATCATGAGCACTCCTTCTTTACTGACATTGAGGTACTTTTCTGAAACACAGTTTTTATAGATATGCAATGTATTGCACTAAATTCTAATATAGTGAGTAAATAAATGAATAAAATAAACAAATTAATTGAAATTTTTTTTAAATAAACAAGTGACTATTGATTCTGATCATATCACTGTACTACCTTACTTAAGGATACTTTATAAATGTATGTATTTTTAAGTATATATGCTGACGTATTCTCATTGAGTATCACACCTTTGTCTTTACAGTGAGTTTTCTTTTGGCCATTCTGATGCTTCAGGAAATATCAGGAACTATCATAGGGTAAAAAATAATGATTGCATCATTTTTAATAATGTGTACAGTACATTTTCTTGTTAGATTATACAGGCATTAGTTTATTTGGTGCATGATTACTTGCATTTGCTGTCTCTTTACTGGTAAAAATGATCTGTAAAGACAGACAAACATGTAGGCTGTGTTGGAGTTTAGTGATCTCCACTATATATTCTGCTCAAATGAAAGAGTAATTCAGCTTGTCTGTGTTCCTTCATTAGGCTACATGTGCTATTTGCCTCAAACAATCCCTTATTTTTGAGCAATATAATCGTGATTATCAATTTAACCATTGGTTGTTTGAACTTTTACTTGCCAATAGAGGGAGACATTAAACTATAGACACAATATTTGCATTTCCTCCATATTGCCTTATCATGCAAAAAGAGATTTGATGGATTCAGTCTGTTTACTGTGATAGCAATCATGTAAATGTGATGTATAAAACACAATGTTGGATAAAACCATATGTGTGCTGTGCAATATTAACTCAATCCAAATGGACCATGCTCTTGTAGCAAAACCGATTATTTACTGTATATCTTGTCCTACCCCCTTCTTGTTTGATGCACTTTTTAAACCTTTTTTTAGTCTAAACTAATATACTCTGATTTTTTCAGTGAGAAAAAAAAACTTGGAGATAAAAATCATTTTCACCTGTAACTACAGTGTGTTAATGAACAGATATTTCCTCTCATATGGTGTTTGAACTGTCCAGTTTTTGGGATTTTCTAGAGATTCGGATGTGAAATGCCACATTTGTTTACATATTGATGTTTGATTTTGTCTGTAACCTCTTACATGATGTATTAAATATTTGTGAATGGCAATTAAACATATTTTATATCTTTCCACGTGCAAATAGAGTGTGTTTGTTTGTCTGCTTAGAGAGTGTGCTATTTCAGGACAGGCTGGATTGTGTCCAGATGTCCTGAGGATTACAATCTTATCCACAGTCTCTAGAATTTGGTAAGAGGGGATTTTAACGATATTTGTAGTTCAGAGATTGAATGCCATAGGTCTCTGGCTCGCCCACAAGTCTTTTTCAGTTAAAAAGGACACTTTACTCACTTCCTCTCACCTCCACATAAGCATCTCTAACGCTTTTGCTTCCTACAAATCCATAATCCCACTTTTTCTTCAACTTGCCCTACTTAACGTGATCACAGGTCTGAATATTTGCCTTTTTCCTCCTCTCCTGTCTCTCAAGAGGATGCAGCTTATTCAAATATCTTCTAGCTGATTTGTATACAGAGACAGGAGGCAGCCGATGACTTCCTGAGTGTCGTGTTATTGTGAAGATGTGTGAGACTCAAGTGTGTGTTTGAGTGTGTATGAAAATGCATGTCAGTGCCGCTGTCTCTGGTGCTCAGTAAGTATTATATTTAGTTCATCATAGCATTCCTGATGTCAGACGCGTTCCAGCGCTCTCTCTGTCTCTCAGCCTGCCTTACCTTATCATGCGGAGGAGGAGTCATGCTGAGATATAGCACACACATGCATGTAATCAACACATCAGTCGTGACAAATGTTATCAGGTTTATTGAAAGCCTCATGAGGTTTACCAGACCCACTTTATATCACTTCTTCACTGGAGGGCTAATGAGGCTAACATCAGTTGCAGGATTTAACACTGACATTGTGCAGATGGAAAAAAACACAAGTTGAAAAAGATACATGCAAACTTAAAGCCAGAGATATTTGGACAGAGATCTTTCCTTCTCTCAGTCACTTTTATACACATTTCTTACATATTTATGCTTCATATGGAGGTTCTGTTTCTTATCAGACAAAAGCTTTGATTACTGCACAGCATCTGTGTTTTTTCAACCATCCCTAAACTTAGCTGCAGAACTTGCACCACGCATAACATTCACCCTAACAACCATCCAGAACACACTAGCAACCACTTTTACACAGGCAAACACAACTTTTTCTTCAAAAAATCATTTTTGCTTTGAAGTCTTACATTTAAAAAAAACTTGGTTTAATGGCTAACGAGGGCTGAGCACTTGTTCAAATGCTGATTATTGCTTCACTAAAAATAAGAGAAGACTGCCCTAGTTTTCTATTCTCGTTTGTAGAAACAGCAACATTACACTTCAAAAGAACCCTGTATTCAGCTGTGTCACTGCTATTCATCTGTTTGTTAGTTCTTAGTTTCAGAAACTTCTGTAACTCGTGCTCTTTGTATCCTGTGAATATAGTACAAAAATATAGCTGCAAGCAGCAATTAAGAGGCCAAGCTCAACAGAGGCAAAACGAGGAGCCATTAAAGACATTTGAAGAAGATTTTAGTAAAAGTGCTATCTTGTAATATGGTTTTATCATTTATCTCTTTTAACCAGTAGATATTACCAAACTGATGTGGTGTTTAGTGTGATGTGACAATGACACACTAATCACAAGTGTGGTGTCAATAAGTCAAAGCAGAGATATACAGCCTCAGATGCAGTTTGACATCATGCCATCAAATTTGTCAATGCGGTAAAAAAAAAACGGTTTTGTCTTTTGATATTAAATCCATAACTTTTTTCCAGTATGGTCTGAAGGTGAACTGGTTTGAATTTGGTGAAAATTGGACCAATGGTCTAGGAGGAGTTAGAAAAAGTAAGTTTTCAGCATAAATCAAAATGGTGGACAAGAAGTTCAGCCGATTATGGCGTAACTGGTATGTTCTCCAGCGTCCAGTGTCAAACGTCATTCGATGTGACCATGTTCCCTGTGTTCCTTGGCTTTTGGATTCCATTAAAGACTGTTAGAATTGTATCTCCTCGTCTCCTTCGTTCCCTTGCTCCTGTGTGTGAATCGTGACAGAGCACCGGACCAAAACAGTACAGTAAGTGGCACCCCTTCTTCCCGTTTTGTTTTCGCCGTTTTTTTGGGAAGTTATTGTTTTCCTGTTTTTCCACTCCGCGGCAATGGAAACCGCCACGCGGTTCTCCACCCTGGCCCGCCAAGATCTCCCACTAGTGGAGTATGCGCGGGAGTTCTGCAGGCTCGCCGTACACACGCTGGATGACGCGACGCTCAACTTTTTGTTCTGGATCGGGACCAATTACTATCGCCCCGTGGACCTCCCAGAAACCACTGGACTGAGCTGGAGGGAAGGGATCCTCCGGTGTTTGGAGAGTGTCCAACACTGATCCAGAACCAGCCCGCCGTCCAACGCCCGTGAGCTGTTCACCAGTTAAGCCTCTCAGCCATTCCCCAGTCAAGCTCATCGTCCACCGCTGACTCAAGTCCGCCAGCCACCGCAACGTTAAGTCCACCGGCCGCCACAACTTCAAGCCCGCCGGCAGTCCAATTCACCCCCAACCGACAGAGGAGGATGAGGAGGAAAAGACTGCTAGCTGCCCTCATCCTGGCTCCTGTGTTAGCTCCAGCCCCAGAGCCCATTTCTCCAGAGCCCCCCAAGAGCAAGAGCTCATCCTGGCCTGTAGACCCCTGAATTCCCCCTGGTAAATGTTTTTTTTTGGGCCAAGGGCCAAGGCCACAGGGGCTGCTCCGCCGTGGCTCCCTGAGCTGCCCGATCCGCCCTGGAGGCCTTCCTTGTCCCAGTCCTGCACCAGCCTCCAGGGCACCTGCCCCCCCTCCCCGGTGGAACTGTTACGGCCTATGACGTATTACGGACTGTGACGCGCCTTCCGGGAATAATGTCAGGGTTATGGACCTGTTTTGTGTTTGTCTTTGTGCTATGTGCTCCACTTTCTCCCTCATGTCCATTTTTTGTTTTCTGTCCCCATTTAGTTCCATTAGTTGTAGCTGTGTTCTATTAATTATCTCGTTCTCTCCTGTGTTCTTAAGCCCTGTGTTTCCTTGTCTCCAGCATCCGGTGTCAAACGTCATTTGATGTCTCCATGTTTTTTGGCTTTTGGATTCTATTAAAGACTGTTAGAATTGTATCTCCTCTCTCCTTCTTTCCCTTGCTTCTTGTGTGAATCGTGACACTAGTGGGAGTTCTAAAAAGTAGTGTTTTATTTGTTTGTTTTTGAAAAATAAAAAGTTCTTGCCTGATTACAGTTCTGCACTAAAGTAAATAACTTCCTGTTTTAACCTGTTTATCTTTTGCACAATATTACACAGACAGTAATTGAGTATGTCTGTATTTATTGTTCCATGTGAAGTGTTGTATTTATAGCCTGTATCTACTGGTTATGTGTGTTAATTATTGGTCTTTAAAGACCTGTCATGCATTAAACATCGGCTGCATTGTAGCTCTGGAGACTGTATTTTGCTTCTTCCTTTGCCACGCAGATGAGAATGACATGACTAACTTAACCGACAAACATCTGTCGCAAGCACGCAGAAACACAGGGGAACTTTTTGCTAGTGAGAAGCTAATTTTGTTGATGCAAATGTACAGCTTTGCATACATAATAGGTCTACAGCCAGACGCAAAACAAAGGACTGAAGTGAAATGAGCACAACTTTGCAAACAACCACGGCTGACATGAACAGGGATGAATGAAATTGTTTTCTTGCATGTAATCCTGCATTTGCTGACCCTGAAACAACCTTTCTCTCTTCTTTCTCCCTGTATCAGAGATGTGCTCGCTTCCTCAAATGCGCTCGTGTCTGGGGATGAAATCAAAACCAAGCTAGTGTTGCTCCCTGTGCTGAAAGATTGTGATTGAGAGTCACCGTTGAGAGCTGAACCGCATTATGGGTAAGAACAAACAGAATTGGTAACAAAGGCAGAAGTGTAGCCCTCAAGTCCCAGTGTGTCTCATTTGATTCAGTTTTATCTTGATGGTGTAGTTTTAAAAATGAATAACAACCCGCAAAGATGAATTGACCTAGATTGATCCAAAGCAGGCAGATTCACACTTCATGACTTAGTTTTTCCATTCAGATACCCAGAGGCAGTATCTTCTGAGTTCAGTTTTTATATGCTGTCTGACTGGATCGCTTTGGTGTAAAATGTAAATGTTTTTGGCAGTTGAATATGCATCTATGCTCCCTAAATTAAAATAAATTAACAAGGATAGGTTTCACATTTTATGTGGCACCAAATGGACTGACCTTCCTGATCTTTATGTCATTGTGTAAGCTGACCTAAGCCTCACCCTCAGTTCACCGAAAGGCTTATAATAGAGTTCTCATGAATGCTGTCTTCACACACAAGCACTGACAGACAAGTGACAAGCTCTTCGTGATCCATCTGTCACCTGAGCCAACCCTGCCTGAGTATAGCTGGAACAAACTACACAAATAAGCAAATGCGTAGGCATACACTACCAGTCACATAGTGAGATAAAACAGAGAGGTGTGAAACTAATCAGTGTGCAACAAGGTCACGAGATCATCAAAGGGATGACGTTTAGGAAACTGTCTATTCAGTGTCAGTGTCATGTCACTGATCCACATATCAACTCTAATTTTTTCAAAAGATACAGAACCCAAACAGAGTTTGGTTAAATCAATAGAGAGAAAAGAAAATATGCAGAGCATTTACAGAGCCAATATGTTTTTGATTTTCTGTGTAGTTTATGATGGTCAAATATACTTATATATAGCAATATCACGAGTATGAATATTGCAACTCTAGATGTGCAGACTGATAGGTCATTTACATGCAATCTTATAGCAGTCACATCATTTACTACATGACACATGCTGCTGAATCTGTTGATTGCCTGTTCAATATTTAAAAAGTGTGTTCCTGAGTTCATGGTAAGCTGGTTTTGAAGCATCCTATCAGAGTTCCTCTGAAACCCTCCACCTCCCCCAGCTCCACCTGTCTAGATTTGCTATGGGATATACAGTATATCACAAAAGTGAATACACCCCTCACATTTCAGCAAAAAAATTGTTTAATTTCTCAAGGGACAATACTGCACAAATTAAACTTGGATATATTTTAGAGTAATGTGCAGCTTGTATAGAAGTACACATTTACTGTCCTCTAAATATAACTCAACATATTACCATTATTGTCCAAATAACTGGCAACAAAAATGAGAACACCCTAAGTGAACATGTCAAAACTGTGTCCAAAGTGTCAATATTTTGTAGGGGCACCACTGTTATCTCCCTTAAGCACTGCCTTAATCCTCCTTGGCATGTAATTCACCAGAGCTACACAGGTTGTTGCTGGCATCCTCTTCCACTCCTCCATAATGACATCACGGAGCTGCTGGATGTTAGACACATGGTGCTTCTCCACCTTCCGCTTGAGGATGCCCCACATGTGCTCAATAGTATTCAGGTCTGGAGACATACTTGGCCACTCCATCACCTTCACCTTCAGCAGCAAGGCAGTTGTCATCATGGAGGTGTGTTTGGGATGGTTGTTATGTTGGAAAACAGTTTCTGAAGGGAGGGCATCAACTTCTGCTTCAGAATGTCACAGTACATGTTAGAATCCATGTTTCCCTTAATGAACCGCAGCTCCCCAGTACCATGCAGTAGTCATGCAGCCCCAGACCATGATGCTATCACCACCATGCTTGACTGTAGGCAAGGCACAATTTTCTTGGTACTCCTCACCAGGGTGTCGCCACACATGCTGGACACCATCTGAGTGTTGTGGATGGGGTGGTGTTTTTTTTTTTACTTTCACTTTCTGTATAGTGACTGAAGTTAAGATGTTCACCGGCATAACTATTGCGTAAAGTTTGCACGTTGCTTGTGTGATATCCATTGGCTCGCCTTCATGGTTTAAAACAGAAATATTTCCAATATTGCACGTAACCTCAAACCCCCATGCATATGTATCTTAAACGCAGGCCAGGTATACATGAAAGAAGAATCAAATCATTATGCCGTGCTGTCTGTCCTTCTTCTTGTGGTTTTAAACAGCTTGAATGTGTAAATTGGCAAATTAATCTGCGAATCACAGGCCGAACGGTGGGGTCTGGACCTGGTCCGTATATCACAGATCAACTGCGATCCGTTTAAGCCCTTATAGCATATATGACAGATAAGAGCAATCTTTTATTTACTAATTTTACATGAAATCGTCAATTTGCTACTCCATATCAATCGCATACAACGAAAATACAGAATAATTTGAACAATCATTTGCGCACAATAAATAACAGAGCGTGATCCTCATTTTCTCCAGAACGTTCTCGCGACCCGGTAGGAATTCTTCCACGGCCCGGTGGTTGGGGACCTCTGGATTTAAGGGATTTTCTTTAGCTACGTAAATCAACAAGCTTTTAAAATTATTATATTATTAACATACTGCACATTAATATTACGATAGTAGATGTTATACTTTTAGGTCATATGGATGCTATATAATGCTTGTGTGTTGAAATCAGAAAACTAGGTCAAACTAAAGACAGGAACAAGGAACACTCAAACTAAACCAAAACAGAACATAATTCCTGACAGTGTATTGTTTAACCATATCTAGCTTCACTTCCTGTGCCAGTATTCTCATAACAATGCATCATCACGATTCCCTTAAATGCTCAAACACACACACACTTGTATGCAGATACATGCCTGCAAATGAAGAGCTTCCCGTAAGTGTCATTCTTACTGAATCAATTTCTCTTGTTTTGTGTTCATTCATCTCTCAACTGATTGAATATACTTATACATATTTCTTATTTTAAAAGGTGAACAACAGGAAAAGCCTTTCCTTTTCAAATCTCGAATAAACCTATTCCGTGGTATACAAGTCAACTAAAGTAGATCTAGACTTTTTAAAACACTACACATGTGCATACTTGATTGAAAGCCACTGTTCATGCAAGTATGGAAATAAAATATGCACACACACACACACACACACACACACACACACACACACACACACACACACACACACACACACACACACACACACACACACACACACACACACACACACACACACACACACACACACACACACACACACACACACACACACACACACACACACACACACACACACACACACACACACACATTGCTTGAGATGATATTTAGCAGGTCTGCCAAGAGGTTAATGGAGAAGAAGAAAAACAACTTTAGTATATAGAAAGACAGATGGACAAACAAAAGTGAGAGGAATAATTTAAAATATATATTTTTTGTGGTCTATAAAACAAAGACTACATGGACAACACTCATGAGAGGGTGTTAAATAAAAACTAATCCAATATAATAAGAATGCTCATGATTGAATGTTATTTTTAGTAATATTACTGCAACATACTGACCTATTAAAAGTGTATTTAAAGAAATAGTTCACCAATTTTTTTGTAGTTCACAAATGATAATACTCTATGTATTAGCTCTAGCTCTCCTAGTCGATTTCATGAGAGATGTAGCAATGTCTGTTTGATAACAAATGAATCACTGAATCGGATGATATACACATTGCCAGTATATGATTCAATCGTGAATCAGACTGATCTGATTCTCCAACTCACTGACTCAATGACCTGATGACAGCTTTCCTTAAGCTCACTGGAGAGAATTAATATTAGTGAATAACAATTTTAATTTCTGACTGTTCCTCATAAATTCACTATAAAACATGTGGTGACAACGTTTCAGGTTATGGGATGCCATATTGGTGCCTGTATATTTTAAATCACACTTTACTGTATATAATATATTACAACTTATCAGTATATTTTATTAAGTGCTATAATGTTAATGCTAATCTACCATAATAATACAGGTGGTAAAGCTAAAAATTGACCTGTACTCATATATATATATATATAGACAGTGCACAGTCATATACAAAAAGACAAAACACCTTCAGTAACACAAATTACACTAAATTATCGCAATAAACATTCACTAAATAACAAAATGTAAAAAAACACACCAAATTTCTTACATTTTTTTCTTCTTCACAGAATATGGTAAGATAAGTTAGAATTAACAGGTTTTACATTATTTATGCATTTAGCAGACTCTTTTATCCAAAGCGAATTACAGTGCATTCAGGTTATGAATTTTCTTTCATCAGTGTGTGTGTTACTGGGAATTGAACCCACAACCTTTTGCGCTAAGAACGCAATGCTCTACCACTGAGCCACAGGAACATTCAATCAGTTTTAACTGCAGAATTTTTACAGTTTCTTCTGTAAAACAGTATACAGTGTAGTTTGGAACAACCTGTTACATAAGGGTGAGAAAATTATGACACGTTTTATTTTTTGGGTGCAGAATGTAGGAGAATATTCAGCATGTGTATGTTTGCACGCATGTTTGTGCATGTGTGTAGATGAAAGTGTTTCCTCTTCACCATCTCACCTGGCTGTATTTGAAATCAGCTGTTTGAAGCCAGCAGTGACAAAGTGAGGGGAAGATAAAAGCTAATCTCTTCCTTTAACTACAGGGAGAAACTTATAGAGCACCGTTCAGAGCGGCAGACTGTTGAATGAGCAGCACACCTCTGAGCAGAGATTTGATGCATTTATACCTTGATAGAATATAAAAGAGTAAAATAGACTATATCTCGTAATGGCATGAACAAACAAGATGTACAAACAAACAAACAAACAAAGATGTAAGATTGGGACTGCAGCTCTGATGATAATAATAATGACGAGGAGCATGCAGCTGATAGCTGTGTTGCTAATCAGGCTCCAGCTGAACTAGGTCAAGTGCCACTGTCCGTGTCTGATGTAACCAAACCCCCGACATCGAACCATCTCCATAGTTACCCAGCGCAAGCACAGAGGGGCTTTGACTGAAGTGGAAAAGAGATAAAAAGGAAAACAATGACATTTACTGAGGACAGGCAATGCAAATCTGGAAATAGTGTACTCGTGTTTCAGAAGAGCCCTTTATTCAGCTTGAATTCATAAAATAAACAGGTTGAACTTCAAATTAAGATACTTAGCATGGTGATGTGACAGTGACATTAAAGGAATGGTTCAACCAAAACTTTAAATTGGCTTAGAATTTATTAAGCTTGTTTGTTCGTTGGAATAGATTTGGACAAATTCAGCATAACATTACTTGATTACCAGTGGATCCTCTGCAGTGAATGGGTGCCGTCAGAATGAGAGTCCAAACAGCTGATAAAAACATCACAATATTCCACAAGTAATCCACCAGACTCAAGTCCATCAATTAACAGACTCATCATTAACTAAAACCGTTGTGTCTGTCTAAAATAGTCCTCAATACATAGTACTGCTTTCTCCAGTGAAAAAGTCGTCTTGCCTGTATCAGGAGAGAGAAAAATATTCACTGATCAAGCACCGTTGATGAGCAAAAACAGTCCAAAGCAGTTCTAAACAAATATGTTGGTGGATTTTGATGTGCGATGACAACAAGGGATGGACTTTTGCACTGGAGGAAGCATTATTATGGATTATGGACTTGTATTTTGGCCAGAATTGATGGTTTAAAGTTGATAGACGCCTTGATAATGGATTTGTTTATTACAATCACACAGTTTTTCACTTCAAATTATGTTAATTGATGGACAGGAATTGTGTGGATTACCTGTGTATTATTATGATGTTTTTAGCAGCTGTTTGGACTCTCATTCTGATGGCACCCATTCACTGCAGAGGATCTACTGGTGAGCAAGTTATATAATACTACATTTCTTCAAATCTGTTCTGATGAACGAACAAACCCATTCACATCTTGGATGGCCTGAGCTTAAGTAGATTTTCAACTAAGTTTCATTTTTGAGTAATCTACTCCTTTATAATTGAAGTGGCAGTTGTGATCAGTGAAAGTAGAGTGCATGTCATGTTGTCATGGGATTTCTGGATCAGTGAGGAGACAATGGCCATCACATGCAGCAGACTGAACTCGAGTCATCAGGGTCATGTTAATCACAGAGAGGTCATCGAGCTCCATGAGAGCTTAATCTCTTCATGCCCCCTTTATCTTTAGTGCTCTTATACACAAGGACCCTGTGGTCAGTCTCATTCTGAAATCACTCATTCATAATCATCTCATTTCTGGAATGATTGTGATTTCACTTTAAATACCAGTGCCTGCTAAAGTGCCTTGTCTGTGTCTGTGTTGTGTTTTTACACTGGACTCAGAAATTGCTAGTAAATTTCACAAATTATTACAAAGAAATAGCAACACATTGAATTAAACATGAACATTTAAAGTAGAAAGACCAAAATAGAGTTTTGTTAGAGATTTGTGTTCTTAGTTCCCACCAGACTACATAATTAAGTAATGTTAGATAATTAAAATAATGATGGAGGTGAAGTTGGGGTGGTGGAAGGTGTTGTGATTGACAGGATCAAATGAAAATGCTCATCCCAAACAAAATCCCCATTATTTCTTGCCATTTTGGGAATAATGGGGACACTGAGCAGGGAAAATAACTTAATGTGCGGGATGATAAACTACACAAAACACTGCAATAATAGTTTCTAAGAAAACTTTTCTCTGAGCTAAATGGTGTAAATATGAATAGATTAAACAAAGGAGAAGAACACAAACTCAGCAGTTATCTAATATTAATCTTTATTTAAACTTACCAAACATATGAACAAACAAAAAATGTGTACATATTAAGAGCAAGTGTAAAATTAAAATATCAATTCATTTTTACAACAAATTTGATGATGAAATGAAGGCAATTGAGTACAAATCTTAAATACAAATCTAAAATAAAATAAACAAATTTCTGATCAGGGTTTTCCAGAAGATGTATCTGCTGGTTAATTATGTAATTTCCAGTTATTCTTTAAAAAGTACTAAAAGTCACAACTGTCAATGCATGCCAATAAAAACTATCACAAAATCCTGATGGAGACACCTCATATGTTGGGCCGTGTTGGGACATGTTTTTATGGCAAACACAAGCCTTTAATTACGGGATTATGAAAATATTACAGTAGACAATTCTGGCCATTTCAAAATATAGACTATAAACAACATCGATACACATCAAGGCATTTTCACGATGGGAAATTAGAAATTAAGAAAATATCAGGAGGGCAATGTATGTTGTGAAGTGGTTCAAGAATCACATCAATATTACTACAACATCTAAACTATTACTGTTTAAGTAGATATATTGTAAAAATGAACATGGAAATTTAAGTGTCTTATGCCTATATGTGCAATACTCGCAGACACAACATCGGAGGTGGCCTTCCCATTATTTCCCAGCATGATTTGGTGTTTAATTCATGCCTGTTGTACAAACGGTTCAGAATAAGTTCTATAATACTCAAGGATAGCTGTCTGTTTAAATTCCTAGCCCTAAGAGAGAAAACAGTAATAGCACACAATGCTTGTCTTAGCAGACAAAACTAATTATAGCCAGGATAGCTGCAGTCTATGTCTGATCCAGTGCGGGACTCTAGCTCCAGCAGTTGTGCTTTGGAAATATTGTGTATGTGCACACACGCCTCTAATAATTTCTAGTCTGCAGAAAGTCAGACAGGGCTTGGAGATACAGTATAAGGAAGTCCTTGTCCTCAGGCAGATTGACAGGCAGACATGTTTGAAGTTCAGTTGCAGTCATTCCTCACAAGCCTCGGCCAGATGGTATAGTGAGAGGATGGAGTCTCCTCACATAAAGTTTTCAGCCGCCGAGAGTGTGATGAATAATTTTCACATGAATGAGAGATTCATAGTGGTCACTGCAATCTTTTTAGACTATGCATTCACAGGGGATACATCAAAGTGTAGGGCATCATAACAAATCAATACATCTCTCTCTAGATTTGACATGGATCATCAAAGCATCCAAAACCATTGTGTGTGTTGTGCTCATTACACAGTATTCTCTTTGGCCAATATACATAAACAGTAAATATTCATAAATATTTGACAACAGAAAGCTGCAATTTCACTTTTTGAGGTCAATTATTTATCTACCGTTAAACAGTGGACCTGGCAATAAGTTTCCAAATTGCTGTGTTTGTTTACATCTATATCACTTTTTTATTTTTACATCTCACACATTCAATTAATTTAATATTTTACTTATTTGATAAGTATCAAGTGAACTAATAAAATCAGCTGGTCTATAAAGCTAAATAATAGAGCAATACTGGCTAACTGACTGTACATTGCTTACTTGAGATCCAGGAACTGTGTATTTTTAAACAGTTATATTGAATAATATTCTGTACATTCAGATTTTCAACTTAAGGGTGCTCATACAATATATTTTTGTTGTGTCATCCAAATTCTACACATTTTCAGTATATTCTCAGACATAGAGGACACTGTATATTTCTGCATCAGGAAAGACAAACGAGTCCTTCAAGTCTGAAGGCAATGTAAGATTGTTAAAGCCACTTTCCACAGATAAAATGTGTGATCAAATGAGTTTGATCTTAAAAAGTACACAAGACTTTCAAAAGGGGTGCTCAGGTATAGCATTGTGAGCTCTGGTCTCATTCACACATGCCTGCCAGATTGGCTGCTTGTGTTGCTTGTCAGTATTTGTGTCTTTCTAAGTGTGAAAATTTTGTGCGAACCGAGACTTGTGATAATGGCAGACTTGTGATAACATATTTATTCAATTTCAGTCACGCTCAGCTGCCCCGGATGTTTCCAGGCTGCTGCACTTGACTTCATCTGAGGGGGGAAAATGCATGCAAGTCATTTATAAATGAACTTCTCTAAACCTGAATCACATATAAGCAGAATTCAGGCAGCATATATTCAGATATTCCTCTTGAGATCATTGCACATTGTAGTATGGGTCAATATTAATAACAATAATGAGAGAAAAACATGCATTCTTCCTTACACACCTGTACTCTGGCTGTGTGATATCTGGGTTTGTGAAGCAGACATGGGTGTGTGTGTTTGGCTGGAAGGGTCTGTGCTTCTCAGGTCATCTGGGGGCCAGCGTAACTCTCCGCTCTCCACCTCGCCCTCCGTGGGCTCCACTACGATGGAAGGCAGGCGCTTGAACAGCTTGGGGTGGCGCTCCTGTGTGTCTGGGAAAATCTGAAAATAGATGATGGTAGATTTTATCTGTCAGAGAGATGTTGAATGTTCCACTTACGGTAAGTTTATTGGCTTAAAGGAACAGTAAAGCCCAATACTTTAAATATATCATCACACTCATTTTGGTCTAAACCTGTATGACTTTATTTTTTTCCATGGAACACAAAAGGAAATCAAGAATAACTGAAAATGAAAGTGAAAGTGGGCTAGGGCTGTTAAGCCACAAAGTGACGAAATAACACCAAAAAGTGTCAATACAATAGCGCTGAATGATAAACAGGCCAACATTTCAGCCTAAAACATCTTACATGTCAGTGTATTTGTCACACAAATATATTGTATGATTTTGGAAGTCTTGGAATATAGCAGAAAAGTCACATGGACTAATTGTAATTTTTGTATTTGTTGTGTGTGTTTTGAAGCTTACGGTGAAATGACCAATGAAATGATTGGTTACCAACCTGAAAGGAAACGCCTTGTTCTCCGGTGTCACTCACAGAGAAGTCTTCTCGACTGTGTTCTGGGTTGTTCATTATATCTGTCATTCTAATGGGAAGATAAAACATAAATCAGCCTAAAATTCAGCTAAACTACACAGCATCTTTCACTTCTGTATTATACAAATAAAGGCCTACAGATGAATCAAATAAGAAGATTAAAGTATTTTTGACAACCACAAATTATAAAGGCCTAGATTGAAATTATATAAAGCCTAAACTATAGTTTAAAAGTTGCCGTTGTTAAAATAATGTGTTTGAAGTCTTATGCTCACCAACACTGCATTTATTTGATAAAAAATACAATACATTTATAACAAAAGCAGCTAATTTCTATTGGAATATATCTTCAAATGTAATTTATTCCTGTGATGCAAAGCTGGATTTTTAGCATTCAGTGTGACAAGATCCTTCAGAAATCATTCTAATATGTCACTTTTGATCAATTTAATGCATGAATAAACATAAAATCTTACGGACCTCACTAAACACTGAATGGAATTCAGATTATAACACTAGCACACCAAAACATAAGCTTGAGCAATACTGAAGGAATAGGTGACCTCAATACTAACACGATGACGTCATCTCAATCCAGTCTATTTTTCTTCCATGAAACACAAAAGAAGATCTTTCAATTTTTCGATTGATCATTAATTTTGTGTTTCATAGAAAAATCAAAACACAGGGTGGAAGCAGGTGAGTAAATAATGACATAATTTCCATTGTGCCAAAAACAATTCCTTCAAAAAAGACACTTTGATCTAAATTCGTGCTACAACAAGCCAGTTGCTGCATTTGCATGTTTGTTCAGTCCGTGATCCCTAAACAATCCCTTCCTGCCTCCCATTCAAACTGTCATGGTTTTAACAGCATGCACACAACCAAACCCGCCACCTAAACTTTGCTCCAGGCTGCAGTGTGACAGGGACAACATGGGTGTCTGCAAGTGGGTATGCAAATATGAAGCTTGTTAAAATAATGAAACAGGCCTCCATCATACTCATTCAGCTGATGGTGGCCTGAAGGACTCGACTCTGTTTGCAGTCTGTTGAACAGACAGAAGTCATAGTCGAACGCTGAAGGATAATAAAACTGTGAACACATAAGCCGACACACTAGTACACCCACGCTCACGCACACTCACAAATCCTGTTCAATTATTCAACAGTTAAAGGCTAGATAGTACAAAGACCTATTACAACTATTCACGTTATTTTGACAATGAGACCCAAATTGAACAAAGTTCAGAGCTTGGACTTGAAATGTTGCAACTAAATGTAATAAAATAAGTTTAAGGTGAAGTAAAAAAAGACCACAACTGAAATATTTTTCACAATTAAAAAAAAAATACATTTTTGAAACAAACTAAAATTAAGATGACTACATAAATATTAAAACAAATATTACAATAGTAATACAAATTAAAGACTAAACAATGCTAAAATAACACTATAAAAAGCTAGACATAGAGAAGTTATTAAGTGTAGAGAAAAAGGGGAACCTATTGCAGTGATGGGCAAGCTCTGAGTGAACTGTGAAGATGTTCTTCCTAAAGTTTGTTACAGGCTATATAACCATATTTTAAAGTTTTTAGACGAGAAGGAAAGTAAGGATAAAGTGTGAAAGAGAATATTAAACAGATCTCTGTGGAGTGTTAGAAAAGGTGTTACCAGGGAAGCGGTATTAGGGAGCATGCGGAGTCTAATTGTTTGAGTGAAATTGTGCAAAGTATGGTGAGGCTGTTGAGTGCAGTGAGTTTTATGTCTGTATTATTGTGTCATTAGAACAACACTGATAGATCCTCTTACTTAACGGTGTCCTTTAATTATGGCTTTGCTCAGGACGAATGCTGAGGCAGCTCAACTCACTGCTTTCAAAACAGACAAACATGTCGTAAAGCATATTACAATGTTCCTTGATCTGTTCACCAGTTGGACATTTTTTAAATCCTGAAAGCCTCTCTTTTCCTTCATGACTGTAATCTATCAGGAATAATAATCATATTTACATTTAATCATTTAGCAGATGCTTTTATCCAAAGCGACGTACAAATGAGGAGAATAATAGAAGCAATCAGACCATCAAGAGAGCAACAGTATACGAGTGTCATGACAAGTCTCAGTTAGCACAGAACACGTAGCTAGTTTTTATTTTATTATATATTTTTTTTTATATAGGATAGAATAGCATGGAATAGGTAAGTGCTAGTATTAGTTGGTCAGGTGCTGGCGGAAAAAGATGTGTCTTTAAATCATAAAACAGTCACTCTCAGTGAACTCTCAAAAGGCCTAGACATGATTTGGCATGTATGGTGACGTCTGTGCTTGCAATCCAAAAAAATCGTCTGGCAACCAGAGGCCTTTGGCACAGTATTAAAATTATTTCAAATTTCTAGTAAATTCCACCCTTGCTTATGGGCATTGCTACAAGCGCACACACACACACACACACGCACACACACACACACACACACACACGCACACGCACACTATGGACTTTCCATAGACTTCTATTACTTTTATACTGACCAAATATTATTTTCTATCCCCTAACCCTAAACCAACCCCTTACAGAAAACCTGTTTGCATTGTTACACTTTCAGATAAACATTTTTTTTCCTACGGTCCCCACAATGTCAAAAATGTCAAGTTTTACTATCCTTGTGGGGACATTTGGTCCCCACAATGTAGCATAAACAAGTGCGCGCACACACACACACACACACACACACACACACACACACACACACACACACACACACACACACACACACACACACACACACACACACACACACACACACACACACACACACACACACACACACACACACACACACACACACACACACACACACACACACGTGTGTACACACAAATACACTCTTGACCTCATGCATCAAGGTAAATTAGACTAGACCAAACATACAACAGCCAAGAGGTGTGGAGAATGTTGTGGGAAATATGACACCAT
The DNA here is from genome assembly GCA_027422405.1 of Ptychobarbus kaznakovi. NCBI lineage: Eukaryota > Metazoa > Chordata > Actinopteri > Cypriniformes > Cyprinidae > Ptychobarbus > Ptychobarbus kaznakovi. Next base: position 8,157,811 of record CM049801.1, on the reverse strand, counting down.
ATTTAGATATATATATATATTTTTTTCCATACAGCTATATTTCCAAACAAACAAATAGAATTGACTTTTTTCAGCCAATTTAGCCATAACTATACTTCAGTGGGCAATGTCATGGCATTAAGTAACATGGCCCTTTTATTAATGAGTTGTTTACTATACAATAACATAGTAACAGGACTGAATATTTAAAATCTCCCCCATACTGACAATCTTCATCCTTCAAGAGTTCAAATCCGTGGATGACTGTCATTATGTCAGAGTTATTTATTTATTTATTTTGATGAAATTGGACATCATTGTGATAACTATTAGATTAGTTAGCAGGAAGTTAGGATGCAACAGTGTTGATGCATAACCTGGGAGCACATTTTAATAAAACCTATAATCTAACAAATATATAATTAGCAAACATTAGCTTTTATTTTAATATTCATTGTATATATTTGCTAATACAACAAAGAGAAATAAGAAATACATTGCTGGGGTCTGTCCCAGAAAAATACTTTATTTGTTCTTGAAGAAAACAACAGGGCAAAAAAAATATTTAAAGGATTTTACTAATGTGCATGTCTATTACAACAGATATTTAAAAGATAAGTCATGTTTTCACTGTTACAGTAGGCTAATTCCTGTCTAATGTTTCTTAGGGACACACAAAGCTCCCTTATAATGGAATGATTTAAAGGTTTCATATATTGTAAGTGTGGCTAATATGTAACTCCATTAAGGCAAATACATAAAATCTTAAAAAAGGTGCCAAATTGAATTTAGTCACAGATATATTCATCAACACAACAGCCATATAAGCAATTAAAAGGGTGTAGATACTAATTATAATGCAGTTCTACTGTCAATATTCTGTTAAACCTTAAGTGTTGCAGCAATTTACATCATATATGGTTTTAATACTTTCCTTTTCACACTTAACACTAAAACTATAATGGACCACCATTCCATTCCATATATGACATACCTTTATTTTGTCCCCTTCTGTTCTTGAAGCGCGAGGAATGTTATTATATTGAGTGTATCCTCCGGTTAAACTCGCACAGCGTCCGTTTACAGCAGCCTGTCCAGTTCGAGCGCGCGTCTGACCTGCAGCGGAAAGTTGCTGTTGAATGCTGTGCTTGTGCTCATCCTGCCAACGTCATTCATTTACATGTTGAGAGCTGCATACATGCAACATCAGTCGCCCAACGATTGGCTATGAGAAGCACACATCCACATCGTCATCACAGCTTGTTTGTTCATGTCATTTTTGAGCTCTCTGATTCCAGATGATGATTATTACGCAAGTGGACCTGAACCACTGAAGCTGATTATTAGAAGCGACAGGGTACAAAGAAAATGATTAGAACTTCCTCAGAAAGATGCGCATACTTCATGTTGCTGGTTAATGATATTACAGTAAAGCTATTGCGTGCTTTAATGTATATTAGAGAGCTTGTCTGGTTAAAGGAAGAGGAACACTGTTGAAATCTCTCACGTTGTTGGTTATAGATTCCTGATGCCCCCTGCTGCTGAAAATAATTATTGACCATCATTAAAAAACATTCCCCACTGATGTACAGGGTCTCAATAAATTAGAATGTTGTGGAAAAGTTCATTTATTTCAGTAATTCAACTCAAATTGTGAAACTCGTGTATTAAATAAATTCAATGCACACAGACTGAAGTAGTTTAAGTCTTTGGTTCTTTTAATTGTGATGATTTTGGCTCACATTTAACAAAAACCCACCAATTCACTATCTCAACAAATTAGAATACTTCATAAGACTAATAAATTTTTTTTGTGAATTGTTGGCCTTCTGGAAAGTATGTTCATTTACTGTATATGTACTCAATACTTGGTAGGGGCTCCTTTTGCTTTAATTACTGTCTCAATTCGGCGTGGCATGGAGGTGATCAGTTTGTGGCACTGCTGAGGTGGTATGGAAGCCCAGGTTTCTTTGACAGTGGCCTTCAGCTCATCTGCATTTTTTGGTCTCTTGTTTCTCATTTTCCTCTTGACAATATCCCATAGATTCTCTATGGGGTTCAGGTCTGGTGAGTTTGCTGGACAGTCAAGCACACCAACACCATGGTCATTTAACCAACTTTTGGTGCTTTTGGCAGTGTGGGCAGGTGCCAAATCCTGCTGGAAAATGAAATCAGCATCTTTAAAAAGCTGGTCAGCAGAAGGAAGCATGAAGTGCTCCAAACATTTCTTGGTAAACGGGTGCAGTGACGTTGGTTTTCAAAAAACACAATGGACCAACACCAGCAGATGACATTGCACCCCAAATCATCACAGACTGTGGAAACTTAACACTGGACTTCAAGCAACTTGGGCTATGAGCTTCTCCACCCTTCCTCCAGACTCTAGGACCTTGGTTTCCAAATTAAATACAAAACTTGCTCTCATCTGAAAAGAGGACTTTGGACCACTGGGCAACAGTCCAGTTCTTCTTCTCCTTAGCCCAGGTAAGACGCCTCTGACGACAACTGTAGCCAAATTCCTTGACACGTCTGTGTGTGGTGGCTCTTGATGCCTTGACCCCAGCCTCAGTCCATTCCTTGTGAAGTTCACCCAAATTCTTGAATCGATTTTGCTTGACAATCCTCATAAGGCTGCGGTTCTCTCGGTTGGTTGTGCATCTTTTTCTTCCACACTTTTTCCTTCCACTCAACTTTCTGTTAACATGCTTGGATACAGCACTCTGTGAACAGCCAGCTTCTTTGGCAATGAATGTTTGTGGCTTACTCTCCTTGTGAAGGGTGTCAATGATTGAATCATTGACATGCCATTTTGAAGGCTCAGAAAATCTTTGCAGGTGTTTTGAGTTGATTAGCTGATTGGCATGTCACCATATTCTAATTTGTTGAGATAGTGAATTGGTGGGTTTTTGTTAAATGTGAGCCAAAATCATCACAATTAAAAGAACCAAAGACTTAAACTACTTCAGTCTGTGTGCATTGAATTTATTTAATACACGAGTTTCACAATTTTAGTTGAATTACTGAAATAAATGAACTTTTCCACGATATTCTAATTTATTGAGACGCACCTGTAGGTCTTTTGTTTGTTTGATTAATTTTCACATCAATATATATATATATATTATATATATATATATATATATATATATATATACATATATAATGTTTAGTGTTTTACCCTTTCTTTGACCCTCAACAAGTTTTTGCTAATATTCCAAGTAAATGGTGCCTTTGTTCAGATTTGGTTGAAATCACTTTAAATGAAAATTGCTGAAAATGCACTCACCCCCAGGCCACCCAAAATATAGATTAGCTTGTTTCTTCATTGAAACAGATTTGGATACATTTAGCATTACATCACTTTCTCATCAATGGATCCTCTGCAGTGAATGGGTGCCGTCAGAATGAGTCCAAACAGCTGATAAAATCTTCATAATAATCCACATGACATCCATATGTTTATTAATTTTCTTCTGAGCCATTTGAAAAATGGAATCTAAGAATCAAGCCAACTATACAATTTACAGTATTATTGTATGTAATATTGATGCTTTGACTGGATCACATTATTTTGCACAGTAAAAATACAAATGCTGTTTTAATTATTCTGCTTTCCATATTTCGCACACTTTGTTTTACTCAATTACCGCGGATTATTGTACTGAAATTCTAATGAATGACATTTTTGATTGGCTGAACTTTCTGCAGTGCACTTTATTAGTAGTATGTCTCCTTAGTCTTTTTAATCCCCACCACATGCTGTTACTATTTGTAAAAAAATATATATATCATCAAATGTATTTATTTATTCCTTCATTATTACAAAATTATTTTTCAAGATTCAGTTTTTATGCTCTATTTAGTGCTGTCCACATTTGTTTAATGAAATCTGTGTATTATGAAAATATTACCACAATTATTAAACTTGCTTTTAACAGTGTGTTATCAGTCATTTGGTCATTTTGATCTTAAATGACAAAGAAGAAGAAGAAGAAGAAGAAGAAGACAAAGAAGACAAAAGGAGTATAATAATGTTGGTTCGTAAGATGTAATAAATGTGATTTAGTGCTTTTGTCCCCTGACTCAGAAATGTGAATCCCTTACAAATGATTGTAAAAAAACAGAACACTTACATCTTTGAATTACTACTAAGAGGCTGAATATTACACAACTACTGTAGCACAGACTACATGCTGGTGTAAATCCAATATCCGAGCAACCACAAGAGTGCACACAGATTAAAGGCCATTGCCTCTCCAGGAGAACACACTGTATATCACTCAGTGGCAATGGACAGTCTTTCCTTTTTTACCCTAAAGTACTGGTTTCTCCTAGTTGAAGCTGTGGTCAAGGCTCCCAAACCATAATCACCTCACGGGGGAGAAAAAAAATATTTTTTTCTACAAAATGTCACATTTTACTTAAGGCATGGGGTAAATGGTAAATCAGCAGCCTCCTCAAGTGAGATGCGAGTTTGCATCAGCGATGATGATCTTAATGAAGTTAACATGATCGGAGCTAGAGAAGTAGTTCTGAAGTATCTTCATGGATTAGGCCATAACTTGATAAAACCTTCAAATGTGCTTGGAGAACAGGACGTCAGGACGAATATCACTCCTGAAGATAGTATACAATAGTAGGCTGGGCTGTAGTATCTTTCAAAACATCACCTTGCGATGAACTGTTTGTGTCAGCCTTTGGTACTTGTCTCTTTACGTTTACATTATTTTAACTCTTTCTTGGCTCTACACTTAAACTGATCTGTTTTGGTATTATTGTGTATAGTAGCCTATTATAGTAGCCTAATTAGTGCTAATAGGAAATAGTATTTCCTATCAGAATTTATTAAGATCTTGAGAGACATCTCAGTCTGCTCAAATGTTTTATTATTTGTGTACACGTTCACACAATAAGTCAGAGACATGGAGCATAATTCCACTTTTTATTTATTTTGCAGCAGCCAGTTAAAGTGTTTCTCTTACAACATTCATTTGATTACTTTGACTATATATGTTAAAAGAAAAGTCATTGCTTATTAAGAAAATTATTTGTATTTTAAAATATGCATTGTGTGTTTTGCAAGTCCATTGATTTCATCATACTGTAGGTGCAAATGCTTTTGGGTGAATAAAACATATTTACATAATATTTTCTTTTTTTTTTCTCAAGGCTGCAGAAACAGATTTTATATGCAATTATATAGTCTTCACAAAATAAATGACCTTAAAGAAACAAACGCCTCAATATGTGATACAGTCAACAGTCTTTAATAGCCACGTCAATTTTATAGTTAATTTTATTTGTGAATATATCTGTTTAAATGGTGTTTGCTTGATTGCCAAGATTGTACTATAAACAATATTCCCAAGATATCAGTTTTACAATAAAGCACACTGACAACCCACGCATAAAATTATAACATACTTTTTTTCTATTATTCCATGTACATAAATATTTTTTCTCCAGTGGATATAGATTTTTAAAAGTCTTTTAAGCTTAAAATCTCTGTGAGCTAAACAATACTCTGTGATATGTTCGTAAGTATCAGCGCTCTTTTGCTTAATAGCATTACAAATTCAGCTGGCTTGTATGATTATATTAGAGAACACTGAAACGTACATTCAAAAGCATAAAATCAAATCAGCCATATCTCATGTTCATTTCCCATTCTCATCGGTAGAGGAATCCATATGTCTTAGAGATGTTTCAGAGCTCACTATTGTGACTTTTTCAGTTGTTGCTACACTGTCAAAAAACCTCATTTTCTCAATGTGTACCGTATCTTTTAGTCTACGAATTGAGGAAGCCGTCTCATCAGAAATGGGTTCTGCAGATTCTCCTTCAAATACACGTGTTCTCTGTGTCACAAGCATTGTCTCGTTGTCATCATGTAAAGTTTCTTTCACAACATGCCTTTCCACCAATGTGTGCGTCCCACTTTGCACTCTGGTTTCCTCCACTGTCAACACTGAGTCTGAGCCTAGTGTTACTTGTAAAGGTAAGGTGTGGATTCCATGCGCGCCTAAATTAGTAAAGATTGAGGCTTGCTGTGTATCTGGTATAGCTTGTATGTTCGATGTGATGACATGGATTTCCCCTGACATCTGTTGCAGGGTGTCCACTGAGGCTGAGGACATATCCGATGAGAAGGGGATATTGACTTTCTCTGGCTGGTGAGGCTCCATTGATATCAGTTCACATCTGGCTGTGGAAGTCACAACATCACTTTGTACATCGAGCCCAACGGTGGCAGTGGGTTCAGCATATTTCACTTTAACTTTTGTAGATGAGGTCTGTGACTGGCCAGTTTGCTCAGTGGTTACTGTAGAACTTATATCTGCAAAAGCTTCAGATGACTTCAGTGACAGTGTTGGGCTGAGGTTTTCCTCCCCAGCCTCACTGAGCGAGTTCACCTCAGGTTCCTCGTGTCCCTTGCTTGATTCTTTCTCAACATCATCAAAGCTTCTCAGCCTGTTCAGGTGGTTGGATTATTTCTTGCTCATCTGTTTTTGTTGTTTTGGTTGGAGAAGAAAATGAGAACTTGAACCAGCTCCCTTTCTCAGTTTTTACTTGTTCTTTGCTAACAGTTGCTTTCTGATCTGCTGAAGCCTCCAGACGCTTTTCACTTTCTTCAATCTTAGCGTCAACCAACTTATCGCTTTCATCTGAAGACTGGCTGAATCCTAATTTTGGAAATTTAAATTTAAATTTTGATTTCTCTTGAGCTCCTTTGTCCTTATGTTCTACTGCTTCCTGAACTTTTGCTCCAGTCTCCTGATCTTGCTTAACAGATGATTTGTCCTTTTGTGCCTCCGTTTCCTCTATTGTTGGAACATTAAATTCAACTTCAAAGCTCCTGAGAACATCCTCAAATGTAGGCATTGTAAATTTTGGGGATTTTCCAGCCCCTTGCGTATCATCTTTGGGTTTTATTTTAGCATCTGGATCACTCATTTTGGTGGTTGTGTCATCTTCTCCTTCCTGAGATTGTGTTCTTGAAATGCTTATCTTTGGCATTTTTATAGTAGGAAGCTTGAATTTACTGGGGAGCCTTTGTCCCCATCCAGTTTTTTAGCAGCAGCCTCTGGAAGCTGTTCAGTTGTTTCTTTAATTTCACCCTCTCTTTTTGTTTCTCTAGACATATTTACGGGCTTGTCTTTGATATTTAGGTCAGTGTCTGGTACATCTACTTCTGCAACTTTTACTTTTGCATCAGATGTTTTTTGAGCCGAAGTTCCAAATTTTGGCATTTTAAAAGTAGGCAATTTGAATTTACTTGGAGAACCTGAAACAACTTTATCATCTTTCAACTCTGTCTCTACCTCTTTTTTTTCAAGGCTGGAACCTCCCTCTAAAGCCAGGTCTACTTTTGGGAGACTTGCATCTTCTGCTGCGACATTAATTTCTGGTTCAGTGATTTCAGGTGTTTCTGTCTTTACCTCTTTTACAGTCACCGTCACCTCAGGACCTTTTACTTTGGGTAACGAAATCCCAAATTTTGGAAGTTTAAATTTAATATCCTGTCCCTCTTGATTAAGTTCTTTTTCTTTTATATTAATATCAATAAGATGGGGTTTCAGTCTCTGCAGTTTTGCCTTTGATGTCACCTGATAGATTCACCTTTGATGGCTCTATCTCATAATCCACAGAACTAACTTTAATTTCCTTGGTTTCAGAATCAGCCGTTGCTGCATCACTAAGGACCTTTGGAGTGAAAACTCCAAATTTGGGTAAATTTATTGTTGGGAGCTTGAATTTTGTTGGCGAGCCAAATTCTGGACTTGTTATTTCAGTGTTCCAATCTGTCTCACTTTTTCCTTTTTCTGTAGTGCACTCTGGCAAGGATATATCTGCTGCTGTTTCACTGGCTTGAATATCTTGGGCCTTGCCATCTGATTTTGAAAATCCAAATTTTGGAAATCCAAAGCTTGGTTTCTTCGTTTTTACACGAAGTCCCTTAGAACTCATATCAGTTAAATCTGCTGGTTCCTCAACCACAAAATCTTTTACTGTAACTGATCCTTTAACATCAGTTTGAGAAACCTCTGCTTTTGAAACACTTATGTCAATTTCTGGACTTTTTGATGCTTGTAGAGAAATTCCAAACTGTGGTAGTTTGATTTTACTTTCTTCTACTTCAAGTTCAGCACCTTTAGTCTCCACATCCACTTCCACTGATCCTTTGGGTAACTTTAGCTCTTTCTTGTCTATAGATAGTATATCCCCTGACATTTTCACTTCTGTTTCGGTCAGAGCTTTCTTAAGCCCTTGTTCACCATCTGGACCGTGAATTGTTGGAAGAGCAATCCCAAATTTTGGAAGCTTAAATTTGCCCTCTTTTTGCTCTTTATCGTCTCCCTTAATGCTTATCTCAATGGATGGACCTTCAACTGTTGGCCCTTTCATTTCAACGCTTGACACTTCTCCTGACATGTTAAACTTCTTATCAGGAAGGCTTACTTCAGGAACTTTGATGTCCACATGTGTCGTAGGTATATCAACTGTGTCCTTTGATGCTCTGGTTCCAAATTTTGGGAAATTGATTGTTGGAAATTTAAATCTTGTTGGAGAGCCAAAGGTTTCCTCCTTCAAATCAGGTTCTTGCTCTGGTAATTTAATGTCTGCAGATTGCACTGAAACATCAACATTTCCCGCTGATGTGCCCGTGTCAGCTTTGGGTAGACTCACATCAATTTCAGGAGCCTTAAGATCTGGTTTTGAAAATCCAAATTTGGGAAGTTTCACTTTCAGCCCTTTGGAGTCAACTTCAACTTTATCTGTTTTCCCCTCAATGGTCACATTTTGAATTTCAACGCTGGGCTGTTGTACATTTACCTTTTCATCGCATAGCATGTCAGTCTCTATGTTTATTTCTTTTCCCTCCATCTCTATCCCCTTTACTTTTGACATGCCAATTCCAAATTTTGGCAGCTTGAACTTACTTCCCATCCCATCAGCATCAATTTCTTTAACCTTAATGTCCACATCAACAGATGGCCCTTTAATATCTATGTTTGTTTCTGTGTCAGTGGTTTGTAACTCTCCTTTTTCTGGGAGACTGATTTCAGGTACTTTGATATCTACTTCAACTGCTGGAATATCAGCTGTAGCTTTTGGATGTTTGAGTCCAAACTTTGGAAGGTTGATCGAGGGCAGCTTAAATTTTGTTGTATCTCCTTGTTTCACTTCATCTGTAATTGTGATTTCTGCATCTACATCTTTTATAGGTATGTTGCCCTCTTGCATATACATATCTACCGTTGGTTGACTGGCATCAACATCTTGCCCCTTAATATCTGGCTTTGAAAAACCAAATTTTGGAAGTGAAAAGCTTGGCTTCTTCAGCTTCACATCAAGCCCTTTGAAGTCAACTTCAGGCATATCTGGTTTGCCTTCGATGGATATGCCTTGAATGTCAACATTAGGTTGGGGTAGTATTACTTTTCCTTCTGCTAGATGAACATCAGTTTCTCTTATTGCGGCATGTATATCGGTCTCTATTTCTTTTACATCTAAGTCAATTTTTGGTATTTGACCTGACACCTTGATGTCTGGTTCATGAGCAGTGATTCTGATTCCTTTTATGTCCTTATCTGCTGATGGTAAACTTGCTGTACCTTTTGAAGTTTTGACTCCAAATTTTGGCAAGTTCATTTCTGGCACTTTAAATTTGGTTGGGGAACTAACAATTGTTAGATCTTTCTGTTCAGCCTCTCCTCCGGAAAGTGTGACTTCTGCTGTTTGTTCTTTTACAGGTACATTGACCTCTGGTATGGACACTTCAGCCTTTGGTACACTGACGTTAACCTCTGGAGTTGAAGTGTCTGGTTTAGAAAATCCAAACTTGGGAAATGAAAAGCTTGGTCTCTTCGATTTTACTTTGGAGTCAACCTCAGGCATGTCTGCTCTCCCTTCAACTTTAGCTTCTGTATTGGGTGGCTGTGCTTCTAATTTCACATCAGTTTTAGAAATGTCAGTTTTTAAGTTTGTTCCCTCAAGTTCTGAATCTGTCACATTAATTTCTAATGCTACTTTTGGTGATTTAACACCAAATTTCGGGAGGCTTAAAGATGGGAGTTTAAACTTTGTTGGGGATCCAAAAATTGTTGAACCTTTTTGGTCAGACTCCATCTTTGACACTTTAATATCCACATTTGCTTCTTCTAGCTCCATACTGCCTTCGGGTATGGGGATATCAGTTTTTTGAATACTTATATCAAAATCAGGGGCTTTTAATTCTGGTTTTGTAAACTCAAATTCAGCTGATGTTTTCATCTGAACATCTAAACTTTTAGAATCTTGTTCTGGTGGGTGAACAATCCCGTCAGTTTTTATCTCAGGTTTTTTTATATCAATTCGTTGTACTTCAACTGTAGCATCTGACTTTGATGTACTTAAATCAAACCCTTTTACTCTAGGTAGTCCAATACCGAACTTTGGCATCTTAAACTTTCCCCCCTGTCCTCCAAGTTCTGCGTCATCAACATTCAAGTCCACACTTACAATTTGACCCTCTGTGGCTAGATGAGATCCCTTTATATCTACTGATTGTGCGTCACCTGATATTTTTATTTGTGGATCTGGACCACTCACTTCAGGTCCTTTAACAGCTATATTTACAACTGACATAGATTTATCTTCCATCGTAGCTTGTTCTCCAATCTCTGGGATATCGATTGAGGGGAGTATACATTTTGTTGTGGCACCAAGAGTTCCTTTATCTTTTTGATCATCCTCAACATTTGACACTGAGATATTTATGCTTTGTTCTTTTATTTTCACATCACATTCTGGTTTAGAGGTATCTACTTGTGCAAGACTGACATCAATCTCTGGGGCCTTGATATCTGTTTTAGAAAATCCAAATTTAGGAAGTGAAAAGCCTGGTCTTTTCATTTTCAGACTTGTGTCTTTTAAATCAACCTCTTGATCAAATTTGCTTTCTAGTATGGCTTGTGATACTTCTGCTTTAGCTGATGGTTCCCCAAGTTTTGCCTCTGGGAAGGAAATGTAGCCTTCTACCTTTGATGTTTTGGCCTCTGTAAGTGACAGGGTGTATTGTTCTCCACTATCTACCTTTGGCTGATCAACACTGATTGAGGGTTTCTTCAACTCTTGACTGGGCACATTATAGTCAATTTTTACATCTGATGGTTTTACTGATGTGAATTCATCTTCAGTCTCCAAAGTAATTTCTTCACCCCTCAAATCAGTTATTTCAGCTTTTAATTTGGAAGATGAACTTCCAAATTTGGGTAGTTTGAAGGTAGGAAGTTTGAATTTGATCTGCGATCCTCCAGTGGTTGAATCTTCTTTTAACATCTCTGTTTGAATTTTCAAGTCAGACTCAAGATTCACATCCGCTTCACCAACTGCCATAGATGTATCTCCCCTCACAACCTTAATCTCTGGAGCTTTCATTTCTTGTTCAGAAAATGTATGCTCTGAGCTTGGCATTTTCATCGTTACCTCCATATCCACAGATGCCCCAGGTATGTTTGCAGTTCCCCCAGCACTCTCCTTGTCATGTTTCAGTGAAACCTCTGGTTTGTCCACATCTGTTCTTGATGCACCCTTTTTAAATTCTGGTCCCTTAATCTTTGGAAATGAGAATTCAAATTTAGGCATCATAAATCTACTCCCTTGACTACCAAGATCAGTGCCTTTAGTTTTTATTTCAGCATCCACTGGTAGGGTTTCAAAAGTTGATTTAGATGTTTCTGAATCTTGCATTCCTGCATCTTTATCTTGTGATGCAACTGCTGATGCTGCCTTTATTTCTGACTGTGCATCATCCTCAGCTTTTGTAGTAGATTCCTCCCCAGTCTTTGAAATAGACATATCAAATTTAGGGAGAGAAATTGTTGGAAGCTTGAATTTAGATGGAGAACCAGAAGTACTTTTGTTTTTTAACTGGGCTTCAACCTCTGGAGCAGGATGTGTCACTTCAGTCTCTTTGATCTCAGTGTCAGGCAGAGATATTCCTTCTTTTTGAAGACTGGTGTCAGCATCAGGGATCTTAGAGTCAGATTTGGAAAAGCTAAATTTTGGAAAATATGTTTTACGTTTCTTAAGTTTGAATTCACTCTCCTTTTCTTTAGCCTCCAGGATGACTTCATTTACTGAACCTGAAGGAAGTTTGACTTCCGCCTCAAGTTTCTTGGCTTGCACTTTCAAATCTTCTATAGCTGTTTCTTGATCAAGACCATGGCCTACAAGGCTCATCTTAACCTCTGGTTTAGAAAATGCATGATCTGAAGACAATATCTGTTCAGAGTGTGCATAAATAGCCTTGTCTACCTCTGGGGTAGATACATCAACTTCAGGTTTGGAAACACTGAGAATAATATGTGAGGTTTTAATTTCAGGTAATGATGGCAGTTCTGCAGACAGTTCGATTTCTGGTGCTTTAATTTCCATGGTAGGTTCATCTTTGGTGACTTCAGGCATTTTCCTGTCAGAGATTGCATCTGTTGATTTTGGAAATGAGACCCCAAATTTTGGAAATGTAATTGTAGGAAGTTTAATTTTGGTCGGAGAACTTGGATCTTTCTTTGCCTGGACAGACTCTGCATTTGATTCTTTGGGGTCTATAATTGATTCTTCTTTGTTCATACTATCGGCTGGCTTGTGGGCTTCAACCTTTGGAAGGCTAATGCCAAATTTAGGCAGTGTAACGGTAGCCTCTTGTTCTTTGAGCTTTGGTTCTTCAACCTTAACATCTACACTAACAAACTGACCTTCTGTAGTCTCAAATAAATCCTTGACATCACCTGATGGTGCATCATCTTTGAGTTTCAAGCATATTTGTGTTTCTGGAAGGCTTACATCAGGTTCTTTGATATCTATATCTACAACTGGCTTGTCTTTTACGACCCTAGATGATTTTTCACAAAATTTTGGCAAGCTGAGAGAGGGAAGTTTAAACTTTTCTGGTGTACCACCACTTGTTAGGTCTTTATGTTCAGCCTCATCCTTTGAAATAGTGAAATTATCACCAGGTTCTCTTATTTCCACAGAACCTTCTGGAATTGATAAATCAATCTGTGCAAGACTGATATCAACACCTACAAACTTTGATGTCTTGTTTTGAAATCGCAGTTGCTGGAATTTCTCCAGCGTCATGGTCAGTCAGACTAGCATCAATATCTGGTTTAGAAAATTGAATTTCTTCAGAGGATTTTGTTTCTTTTTTCTGAAAACCTTCGATTTCTACCTTATCCTTAGGCAGAGACAAGTCAACTTCAGGTCTGGATACACTGATAGTCATTTCTGGGCCTTTCTTGTCAGATAGTGCTGTTGATTCTACAGAAAATTTAGCTTCTGGCAATTTAACATCCATTGTAGTCTCCTCTGTTCTGACATCAATCATTTGATTATCAGCCCCAGCATCAGTTGACTTGGGAAATGAGACTCCAAATTTGGGAAATTTAATTGTTGGAAGTTTAAATTTTGTGGGAGAATTTGTTGAATCCTTGAACTCAGCCTCTACATCTGGGGTCTTACTTTCAACATCTATTTCTGTCCCATCAGCATCATGTAAAGAGTCTTGTGCGGCTGGGAGAGTTATGTCAGCATCAGTTACTTTAGTATCTGATTTAGAGAATCCAAATTTGGGAAATGATATTTTCCGTTTCTTCATTTTAGACTCTGCTTCTTTTATTTCAGCTTGTGGAAGTTCAGATAGCTGCACTTCAGTTTTTCCGCTAACCTTGATGGTTTTTTCAGAATGATCTGGTAACAGACCACCTTCTTCTGTCTTCTCTTTTGGCATTGAAATACCAAACTTGATCAGTCTAAATCCACTTTCCTCTCGATCATCCTCAACAGCTTCAACAGCCTGGGGCTTTGAGAGCCCAGTTTCCTCCTGCTTTGATTTCCCCTCTGCCTTAGGTATTTTTCTTTTTGGAACAGAAATATCTATGCTCGGCATTTTTAATTTACTCCAATTTTTGTCTGTTTCTGGATCAGGCTCAGATGTTCTCTTCTCAGAATCGAATACAACCTCTGTTATGTCACTTTCTTGCACTGTAAAATCCTCTTTTGTAGTTACTTCAGCTGTTCCTTTCATAGATTTCCCTCCAATTTTGGACATTTTAAATTTAGGCAGTTTCTTTTTTTGTGGGGAGGAATCTGTGTCTTTGGCTAATATGATTTTTTGCGGTGGAACTGATTGTTCAATGGCTTCCATTCCTGGTATTTCAATGTCTTCACGCTTTGGAAGTTTGAATTTTACATCTGGAGATGTACTTATCTTATCATCCCTTGCTAACTTTTTGCCAGGTTTGGGTTGTTGGTCAACCAGTTTAATTTTTGATAGATCTGTTTTGGTCTCAGTTATAACCATTTCATGTAGATTAAATTGTTCAATTTTTGGTAATACGAAGGCTTGATCTTTTGTAGCAACAGGAGAAAGTCTCTGCTTTTCATTATCCATTGTGTCAGGCAAATTAATGTTTATTTCTGTGCTCATGCTCGAAATTTTACAAGGGGATCCTTTAGGTGTCATGCCAGTCTTGTCTGACTTAAATTCCTTAATTGTGGCCTCTCTCTGTACAAGGACTCCAGTGATGTCTCTCTCAGGTAATTTGAAGGCAGGGAATTTTAATACTGCTTCTTTTACATCCTCAACATTAAACTTTTCTGCTTCACCCCGAGCGTGCTTTTTTTCTGATTTTGATATATTTATTATCTTCTCAACTTTTTGTTCTTTAATTCTAGGAGATTTAACCTTGGCTTTTGATCCTTTATCCTCCATGCCAGGAATCTCAATTTCCTCTCGTTTCAGGAGAGGTACTTTGGTTGGTTCTCTCTGTTTTACAGTTAATGATTCTTGGTGGTCGAAATCAGAGACATCTATTTTAGGCAATTTAAAAGTCGATTCAATGTCAGTGCTACCTCCAGTACTCTTCCTGCTTCTGTACACATCCAGAGTATGTAATATTGGCTGGGATATAACAGGTGTTGGAGTGATTGGTTTCTTTTTGTCTGTTGAGGACACATCTTCACTCGTTTGAATCTCAAAATTGAAAGTGTCTGATGTAAAGTCTAGTCTGTTTACTGCATTTGAAAAATGGCTCTTTGATGTGGCTATGTCTGCCAGTGGTCCTCTGGTTCGAATTCCATAACTTTCTGTTTCTAGAATGTTTATTTCTTTCTTTTCCTTGTCCCTGCCAACTCTTGGTGATTTGCTTATCGGTCCTGCCACTGGCATGTCAAGAGAAACATCAACTTTAGTTATGGTCATGTCTGTTTTTCCTGACTCTTGAGGCTTTTCGAAAATCTCTGTATCTCTTGGTTTGCTGTCGGAATCAACTTGATGTCCAGCTGGTTCAGTTTGTGGTATTACATTTGGACTGTCCAAAATATTGTCGAATGTTGATGGATCCAAAGTTCTCATTCCACTTGTGTATGATTTTAATTGACTATCTGTTTCTATTTCATATGTATCCTTTCCTGGAATGCTAACCCTCAGTTCCGATTTCTCTCTCCTTTCTTTGCCATCATCTCCAAGAGTGACTGTAATATCAGTAGTCTTTAATGTGGTGTCCACACTGATGAGCTCAAACTTATGCAGTGATTCAGTTGCTGGAAAAGTCGGCAATGTATATTCATTTCTTGTTTTAGCTGAATCAGCTTCATTCAATATTTTAGGACTCTCTATTATATTAATCACTGGCACTTGCTCTTCCACTATATTCATAATAATTTGGTTGTCCAAGCCCTCCATATTGTCTTTTGCAATTGCCTCTTTGTTTTCTTGGGTTTCTTCAACGGATTTGCTCCTGCGGCCTGCCATCCGCTTCTTAAGTTTCATTTTGTGCATCTTTTTCTGATCTTTTCCATCTGGGGATTTTAATGGAGACTTAAGTGGAGACTCTGTGTCACTTGTTGGTGGACTTATCTCTAATTTTCTCTGTTCATCTGCTTCTGACGTGCTGTGAGATCTTTTAAAATTCGCCCTGCGACTTTTGCTAAAGGTAGGGAATTTGGGCCAAGAGATGCGATCATGTTGCTTTTTTATCTTTCTTCGACCTCTCATCTCTGGTCCTCTTCCTTCTTCTTCTTGCTCAGCCTCCTCGCCCTGCAAACATTGATGAAGCAGATATAATGTCAATGAAACCTCTGAAGAAGCTTGGCTGTATTCTGTATTTAAGAATATAGTGAACAGTATTATAATTACAATGGTTGTATCTGGCCTCAATGTCTCAGCATCTTCCTGGGTTATTGGAGGGGGTTTGCGTTTTAGACAGAATGCCACTTTATATGGTTGAGCATGCTCAAGAATCTGGAGGGCATCTTCATATGATACATTATCAAAATATACTGTAGCACTAAGTATTTGATCACCTGAAAGGCCAGATAGAAGAACACAAATGAGGATGCAAGTGAAAAACAAATTTAGCTGTATTCTAACCTCAGAAATATTCTGTAATCTCACCTTCTTTCACACTTAAATGCTTTGAGGCAGGCGACTCTGGTTTTACTTCCTTGATGAAGATGCCATCCTTTCCTCCACTTACAATCAAACCCTCAGCACAGACTTCTTTCACAGTTTTCACTATTATTTCTGACTGATCACTTTGCATATCCTGAAACAGAATGCAAGTAATTTAGAAACTGATTCATGTTTTCTCAGTATTTGCATTCCTAAACATCTGTACTCTTCTCTAGAGAGAACTTTAGGTGTGTCTGACCTCTGTTTGATTCATCTTGGCAGAGGAACGCTTGTCAAACAGTGAGCCGAAACCACTCCTTTTGCTTTTTTTGGAACTCTTGGTGGGTGAGTCATAGAAGTCACCTTCAGCCTGACAAAACAGCACACTGTAAATACTCCATCTTGCATTTTGTTAACTCAGTAAAAAAAATGTAACCTCAATTACCTCAATTTTTTAAGTCGACTCAACTTTTTATTTTTTACAGTGCATGTGGTATATTAAATAGATAATAGTTTGGTGATCAAATACAGCATTATACAATTCTGAATTAGGGTTATTATACTGTACATAAATAAGATAAGAGTCTAATGCAGCACTCACCTGTTTTGCGTATTTCTCTGTGGTTGGGAATTCCTCAACAGGAGAGGAACCCTGAGGACGAGGTCTTTCCTCCTCTAAAACTTCAGGCTCCTCACATACCTATTATATCAAACGCCAATTAAAGATTGTTTAAACAATTAACCGATTAAAAAAAGAGAGATAGTTTAACACAAGTGTATGTTGTATATTTGCTGAATGTGCTTTACTTCAGTGATACTCACTAAATCATCATCTGTATCTTGTTCTGGTCCCTTCAGCCTTCGCCCTTCTCCTGTCGTGATGAAAAAAGGAGAATAAGCACATAAGGGTCAAGCTTTGTGAATACATAGGTTTTACATCTGGCTGCTAAGTGAAAAGCTCACATGGGACTTGAATTTGATGAAGATGCGCTATAATTTCACCCTAAATCCACGCCTGTTAGTCATCTATGCAATCTATACTTTCTTTATTTGCTGTTTTATAGTTTTTGCTGATTGGAGAGTCAGTGAGGGATCTACTGTATTTTTCCAGACCAAAACGTTTTTTAATCTGCAAAAAAGGCAGAGTCTAAGGCAAAATTTCTGTTTGTAAAAATTTCCTGGCAGCTATTCCCACAGGATCCAGACAGTCTACCTGCTTCTGTTGCTTCCTGTAAATTGAGGCACTCTATTGATCTTAAGGGGTCGGTTTACACTGCCAGCAATAAGACCAACATGGAAACGATATAGGTCCGAAACGGACAGTGTAAATAATATGGTTATAAATATCTGCAGATGTGGTATTATTCTAAAAATACAAATTGTATTTATTTTGAAGACATTTGAAGAATATTTTGAAATCATTTGAAGAAATGATTCCCTTGCATATTTTTTTTTATAGTTGTATGAATTTTAACAATATTATACAATAGACAGAAATACTTATATGATACCAGCAGCAATAATACTTTTATGACCTCCTTTCTTCTGAGAAATGCATCCAGTTTCCCATAACAGAATGCACTTAAAGGATCATTTAGCTACATAAACATTTTCCATAAGCCTCGCTCTGCCCAGGCCATTAACCTGCACTTTCCTTCAAGCACTTATCCAGGCATCAGGTCTAGATGGCATTGAAGCACACTGGAGATTTATGTACAGTATGCATGTCATGTAGCATGTGAACATTATTACACCAGCACCTTTTTTTTTCAGACTTGTGAAACTTATGAATGCACCAATGTATAGACAGCTGGGGAACAGCAGTGCTAAATGTGTTATCCACAGTTAATATAAGAAGTAAAGTAAACAGACTTGTTTAAGGGAGGAGAAAACTCTCCCCATTTCTTTTGTTTGTATCAAAGGCTTTGAGAACAATCAAACTCAATGGTATTCTGGTATATGATGAACAACTAGAAAAATGACATAGCTGTGGTTTCAAGTTTCAACAAGGTGTCTTTTCTGGCTGCTATTGTTGCCAAACAGGCTTAAGATGTTTTTTGTTTTTTTCACTTGATATAAAGCTTTATAATATCTGTCCAAACCCAACACAGTAAATGGAACAGGCCTAAACGACAGGCCTTACTTTCTTCAAGTGTTTGAAAAAAGTCCATTATTAATAAGTTATTTAAAATAAACTCAACATTAAACCAATCTGCAATCATTCCTGGGCTTCTATACTTTGTGTGTTTCTGTTAGGATCTGTGAGCTCTGCTGTAGGTGTTATGAAATCAGTTTTAGCTTGTGACTGAAGATTCAGAAAAATAATATGCTCAACTTATTGCTTTTAAAACATCCTGTTTACTTCAGTGTGTTACTGAAATGCCTTTAAGTACAAACACTAAAAAGAATCCATGTGCCAATATGAAAATAGCCTAGATAACAGAATTATAACAAAATTAATTCCAAAAAATAAAATAGAAATCCGGTATTATGCCATGTATATCCAAAAACATCATGCTGCTGCATTGTAATTACAATGATGCAAAACTTCCTCTCCAGGTAAACATTAAAGGTTAACAATTACTGGTTTGCACTTACCTGATATGCGGTTAACTTTCAGAAATATATGTTTTACTGTTTTCCAGATAGTAATTCACCTAGTCCACAGCATGCATTGACAGGACAGTTTGTGGATAGTTGTTAGTTTTAGTGGAGAAGATGAAGGGACCTGCCCTTTTTGTAGGTATGGAACAACCCTGTTTCAGGGCTGTGGTTCAAACTCCTGCCAAAGCTATTGTGCTGTAGAACAAACATCTGAAGGTGTAACACTGCTTGCACACATTCACAAAGCAGGGCAAAGATTTGGTTAAATGTACTTCTGTTCTCCAGTGAATATTGTCAGGGTTTGTTTAGCTTAGTTTTGAGTTGAAGGAAATAGTTATGATGTAGTGTACACTGAGAGATGAATGCAGAGTGAAGACAAGATCTCACACATTTCAGAGTTCTTTTGTTTTCATTGTGCTTTTGCCAAAGTAAGGAATTTAGATGTTAAAGAATAGATCAGTTTACTCAATACAAAGCAAGCTGTCAATCACATGATGTGACATGGATGCACATGGTTGACTGTGCGTTTAAATACCATTTCAGAGTCCAGAAATACCTTTTATACCCTCAAAATGATCATTTAGCTTCATATTTGTTTTAAAATGCATCTGATTTGCATTACAAAAAAACAAGCCTATTTGATTTTAGGCACAATCATTGATCCTTAACTGAGATGGACATGAGTGTGAGAAATTCAGCATTAGTACATTCATTCATATACTCCTTAATCAAATATTTGCTCGCAGGGTGCTGGATCTAAAAGTGAGAAAGCATTTAAAGTATGTGACTACTGTAAAATAGTTTTAAAGCATATACATTGTGTTACTAGCATAGGAAATCTTCTAACACAACTTATAAAGTACAGAAAGTACATGCACACACAGATTCTCTTTACATTTTATGATGTTATGTTATGAAGGACTATACAAAATAAATTGAATGTATTCAATGTCATTATATTTAATGCATGTTGTTATTATCATGACTAAATCTAGTATCTAGTGTACATTTGGATTTAGCTTTATTTATGCAATATCATTTTTTTTAAAGCTCTTTGCAAAGCAAAAATGAATATGAAGGTTGTGCATATGTTGTCCATTTCAGTTTATTCCCATTCTTGTGGATGTGGACGTGTTGATTACACAATTACATCATCAGATTTGAACAATGAGCCTTTAGATATTGTTCAGGGGTGTGGATGCTCACAGTGCTGTGACTAACTGTAGACAAATCACAGTTTTCCTGACCCCAGAACAGTGAGTTTTCAATGGGGACCAAAGATCATGTCATCTTCTGGACAAAAACTTAGTCTGCTGCACTGAGTACATAACATCATCAGCAAACTGAACTTCATTTATTGACATAGACATTGTTAGTGAAGATGTTATGTTTGTGGGCCCAAATATGTCACCAAAAGCTCTCTTTTTTAATGTAAGATTTTTAGATTTAATTTACACTACATCAACAGAAAAATAAATAGTTCAGTCATGAAACTCTAGATGGCGCAGGTTGACGGGCTGTTCACGTAACTGATGATATTCAAAGAGTTAAACGACTTGGCACAAGCTGACTGGTTCATGCTGGACATGCAGCCAATGAGCTTAATGCCTTGCATTTATATGGCTGGCCTGCATTCACTTGAGATTCCTGCAGCGCACGCTTTCAGAGTTCTCTGAAGCCCTCCACCTTCCCCAGCTTCACCTGTATAGATCTGCTACGGGTTATTTTATATCTTATTTGCGCAGCAGCCGCATGTCTTTAATACTCACTGCACCGTATCGCCATTTGCATTGGCAGTAGCTAGTTCCTGTACTTGCTTGCAGCAGCAGCAGCAATAATCTACAACTACAGCAATAACTAACAGCAGCAGCAATTCAGAAGCAATGCAGCAGATCTGTTCCTCCAAGACCAAATACATTAACATTGTCATATCAATCCCCATGCAAAACTAAATTCCTACTATAACATCGTGAATATCATTGACAGCAACAGCATGTATTTCAACTCAGTATTGAAATGTTAGTGAATATTATCAATAGCAGCAGCAGAAGTCTTGTTGCATTGGCCGTATCGTACTGCATTCATTGCGGACAGCTTTACCTATCGCAACGGGTCTATTGACTTGTCATGTTGTGCCGCTCACATCTGGCATAGACACCGTGCTAGAGTAAAGTAGGCATCCGCCTAGCTACTTATATGCCTAATTAATGGAGCTCTCAGCAGTCAGTCTCTGTGCAGTAGCAGCAGCTTGCATAGGCATTCAGTCATCGAGATTTCTCAGCAGCAGCATGCACAGCATTTCAATTTTGCAATTTTAATTTGGACACAATTAATATAAAAGCAGACAACTGCATTTAAATATAGTCATTGTAGTGTCTTGCTCAATACCAATCTGGAACAAGCCATGTATTTAGCAATGATGTGTTCTTACAATGCAAACATTACTGTTCTGAATATGCAATATAAATATTGTTAATTATCAAAATAAATGAGCAGCTGCTTTTGAGGCAGAATTAGTCCTGGGCATATGACACCACAACTACAGGGTGTACAGTGATTCATTCTTTTGCTAAATATTTTGTTAGCTATTAATAAGTTAAAGGTAAATATTTCCATTGCAGTAATGTTGATTTCCGTAAATAAAAAATAAAAAACAAATTGCTCAGGCCGCCGAGCCTGAGTTAGGTGGTTGATGGGGTTACTCCATCTATCAGCCTACAGTATGATTCCTGTTTGTTAATGATACACACAGTGCGCGTTTTTACCTAGGTAAGTTTGAGCTATTGGCTCAGACACAGATAGTTATTTAGGTCATTAGTTAAATAAACCTAAGGGTACAGCACCCAGGTTCACATCGTTGAGCCACTAGTTAATTTACCTGGGCTCTATTAGCCCAGAAACACATTTAACTCAAGTCACTAGTTTAAGCTATCTGGTCAACCGATCAGGTACACACAGCAATAGTTCACTAGTGTTAAGCCATTCGGCAAAGCTAGCCCAGGCTCACATAGACAGCAAACACACGGTCTCACGGCTCTCCGGAGCAGCAGCAGTACATACAGTATGTCTGGGCAATAGATCTGCTTGTTCTGGGGGGTGTATCTTTTATATCCCTTCTGCATATAGTGATGATTTAAGCATATTATTGTACAGCAGCAGCATACATAATTAATTGCTTTGTTTTCTTCTTCCAGCTTTGTTGGGGGGTTATTTTATATGCTATTTGCGCAGCAGCAGTATGTCTTTAATACTCACTGCACCGTATCGCCATATGCATTGGCAGTAGCTAGTTCCTGTACTTGCTTTCAGCAGCAGCAGCAATAATCTACAACTACAGCAATAACTAACAGCAGCAGCAGCAGCAATGCAGCAGATCTGTTCCTCCAAGACCAAATACATTAACATTGTCATATCAATCCCTCATGCTCAACTTTTCTGAGAGTTGCATTTTATTGACATCATATGTGAAGACTTTATGCTTGTGTATGGAAATGTTTCACTAAAATACTGTAAGTCATCAAAATCTCTGAAATCACATTCATAGCACATAAGTTGTAAAGACTTGGTTATTTTGAACTTGAAAGAAATGGTCATTTTGAAATGTGGAAAAGATCTGTATGAAGTTTCTTCAAAAATTATCCTTTTATGTTTTACAGGAAAACTAGCAAAATATGGGTTTGGAACAACATGAGGGTGCGTTAATAATGGATTTTCATTTGAGGGTGGTGAAGTATTCAGTATTATTATTACAAATTTAGTATTATATATTTATTCTGAATGATTAATCGATTAAAAAATGCTAAATTAATGAAGTCCAAACCTTTAACACACCTTCCTAATTGAAATAAGTATTGTAAATGCTGTGTAGTATGTTTCATATTTCGTGATATTACAACATAAGCTGTAAAAAGCCTGGAATTTCCCAACTGCTGATCTCCTGTATGTTAGCACATCTCCCATGACCAAGATTACAGGCATTAGAGGTTGTTTTCTGCTCCTGTGGCCATACGAGGCCCAGAACTCTGCTTCTTCAGCACACTAATACAGTTAATTAGCTGCTCAGCAAGATACAGGGAGCAGGAACATCAATTCTGGCCTGCGCTCATAACATCATACACAAGCCTCTTTCAGAGTCAAGTGGGAAAGACTTGTTTGTGTTCAAAATATAATTGAATTTCAGGGCCGGAGAGGGAAAATAAACTGAAAACAGAATTGGATTTTCTTCCATGCGACCAAGTTCCCTCATGTTTCCAATCAATCAGCATCAATAATTGATTTAATTGACATTTATTTATTTGTTGGTTTAGGTAAGTAGGTCTGTATTTATTTTATTTATCACTGTATTCTGTATTTTATTTATTTTTATTTTATTGTATTTAGTTTATTTATTTGGCAGCACTTTACTTAAAGCCTCAATGTATAATGCATTATAAAAGTAGTTTTAATGCATTTATTATGCACTGTAATGCAACTTATAATGCATTGTTTGATCTTAAGAATAATTATAACCACCGTTAAAATGCTTTCTAATACTAATCTATTAACTGTTACACCTGTAGAAAGTATAATGCATTAAAACATGTGACAAACTAAACTTCAAATATTATAATGCATTAACTTTGGTTACAATTATTTACAAAAATGTATTATGCATTACAATGTACATTATGAATACTTTTATGATGTGTTATACATAAAGGCTTTAAGTAAAGTGTTACCATTTATTTGTTTGTTTGTTTGTTTACTATGCCTTTAAATATGTCACAATGTTCTCACAGGTAAAAATACTGTATGACATGTCAACACACAAAACCTGTTCTCAACTTCTTTCAGTAACGTTCAACTTCAGTCAATTCCGTGAAACCAAACCATGAAAAATGCAAATACTCTCAAAATCATAATTTATTTATTAGCAGGATGGCATTTGTGAGATGCTAATTGTTATAACTATTTTATAAGAGTGGACTAAGTGGGTAAAATCAATAAGTATTTTATGGCCTGCTGATGCTCTATTTTAGAGATTCACTGTAAATATAATTGTTTAAACTTTGTTACACTAAAGTTACATGTACTGTAATGTCTTCTTCAATGTAGAAGGATATTTTAGGTAATTTACATTTTTTAAAGCATTTTTCTCTTATTTTCCATTGTGCATATCAGCTGGCCTATTGCACTAATTCAGAGTATTCATCATGCTCAGCTTGTGTACTTTGGCCATTATCCAAGTCTCAAAAGTCTACATGCCTCACAAAGACCTTGAGCCGTGCCCACCAGTGTTTATACTGCCCTGCAGAGTCAAACCACACAGATACCAACTAAAGAGAAAAGTTTTTTGATTGAATTATGATTGATCTTATATCAATTTTCACACTCTGAGAATGTGAGCATAGCAAACCAAACCCATTTGTCATAGAATAGACTTGATTTGGCTCAAAATTCAATTTTGACAAAATGTACAGTTACTGTGCTTTGCTTATAACAGTTTAGAATAATGTAGTTTTGAAGTCTATCTTAGTGTGATCATAATTAAATCATTTCCTCAGATAGCAGAGATTGTGTTGATGCAGTCTCACAAACATTTCGTCGTGGAAAGCTGCATAGCAAGTTCATGTCTGTATAAAACCAGAGCACAAAAACACATTTGATTTAATTAAATCCTGTGTATGCCATTCTCGGTTATATATCTAGTAATTAAGCTGTCATGCAGCCGTTGTGTTGTGAGATGTATTGGTTGCTCATTGCAGCTTGTAAGATCTCTAAAATATAACTCTTGACTCATTTAGGTCACTCCAAGTGTTTGTTTGTATAACTAAATAGGTTGAAGTTCATCCGAAGGTCAAAGAAAAATAAACTATAAAGCTGCTAGTTGAATTAAATGAGACAAGGTGACCAAATCACTTAGAGCTGTTTGGTTAGCGGGTTAACTGGATTTCAAAGTGAGCAATTCCTTTGATGATGAAGTCAAAAAGAGCTCCATCAAGTCACTGTATCACATAAAGACACAACCAAAGATAGAAAACATTAGACAAAGAAGGTACATGTACACATATACAAATTGTCTCAATTTAAAAAATATATATTTTTATATAAAATATAATTTTTTTGTTTGTTTGTTTGCTAATATATCACTATGTTGTGGAGACTCTTTGGTTTATGTATACATCTTGTATATTTTATTTTAAAAATTATGTTAAAATTTGTTATACTATTTTATATATATAATGTGTGTGTGTGTGTGTGTGTGTGTGTGTTGTGTGTGTGTGTGTGTGTGTTGTGTGTGTGTGTGTGTGTGTGTGTGTGTGTGTGTGTGTGTGTGTGTGTGTGTGTATGTTTGTGTATACTTATATATGTGTGTGTAATATATATATATATATATATATATATAATATATATATATATATATATATACACACACGTACACATACACAAATGTATATTTTATTGTAAAAAATAATCTTTATATATGTATATGTATATATATATGCATACTTTTTGGGATTTTTATTAAACATCATAAATAATAATTGGAATAAAATTGAGCTCTTAATTAAAAAAACATATTAGGGAAAATATTAAAAAATCCACAAAAAACATTCACTTTTAAGCTTTCATAAATCTTTGTAAACAATACTATCCAAATTTGACAATTCACTAAATGCTCCGAACTCGCACTCTCAACACTGTAAACAAACTCATTGCAGATGCTGTTGATAAAATACTGCATAACTCTGTTGACACACCCACAGCCAGATAGCCACGCCCCTTTACTGCAGACACACCCAGATCACCCACAGTGCAGCGTCATCTCAGCAGAGAAATGCAGTGATGCTTGTCAACAGGCTCAGCACCAGTGTTCAGCTAACACACACATGCACAGCCCAACTGCACGATTATATTTGTCCTGCCAGCAGAGGTGCTGAGTGCGGAGATAAAAATAGCACTGAGCATGCAGAGTAAGACCGACACAGTGAGAGAGAAGGAAAGCTAAAGAGACAGAGAGCAAAATAAAGAGTGATGCTCACCCGCGGCTGATGCATGCCAGTTGGGAAACGCCAGGTGAAAACAGTCACACATGGTGGCTGTCTACTGGGGGTCTTGTCCAGGCTGTCAGTTCTGCTTTTGGGAAGCCTCGCTCTCTTCCTCCGAGAATGAAGAACCTGCTGCTTCCTTTTCCTCTTAGTCAGTCAATCCAGATGCAGAGGACAAAATAAAGTCGGAGCCGGTGAACGGTGATAAAGTCAGTCTGACTTGGCATGCGATGGAGGGACGGAGAGAGATGTCGTGCTCCATCCACACTAGTTCGTACTTCACAGGAGTGAGGCTGCACTCTCTTCCCTACCAGAATAAACTCTCTCTCTCTAGCACGCTAAAACAATTAAAGGGCGTATGGCTGACTTGGGACGGGGGCTGTCCTAAACTATGCAAATCCCTCCTTCGAAGCATCTCACTCCACCCTTCTGATCACTTCTGACCAGTCGCTGCAGAGATGCTCTGGACCATCCGACAGCTGATTGGTTTACGACGCAAGAAAAACATTCCAGCTTTATAGGCATGCAGCAGAGATGCGTAATTGGATTTGACACAACACAGTACATGTTTTCATGTCTGCTGGGTGACAGAAGGGGAACTGAGGATGTGGTTTGTCAGGTGAAACACATTTGTCTAATGTGTTTTAAGAGCAGCTGTGTAGCTTGAGCTGGCTGACGTTCACACACTTCTGATATGTAGTTTTGTCTGATAGGGTTATGTGACATGTTTGGGGGAATATCTCCCCTGGTTTCTGCACGACTCCATCCTTCTGGGGATGGCCACTAAGACTATGGCTAAATGATTTATGATTTCATGTCTAAGAATAAAAAATGAACTCAGAAAAGTACCAGACTGTGACGTCAACCTGAGACAGCGCCGTTCAGCGCGCCGGACTGCCACCCCTCAGACTGCAGTGGTCGTATTTATGGCTTGTGTGGATCTAAATCAAACCAGTTTATCAATATCTTGCAGCTCAAATGGACATTGCTGCCGTCTCCTGCTTCTCAGATTTTTATTTATTTATAATTTTTTCTGAGATATGTACTAATCTCACGTCTCCTCTACACTGAAAACAATTGGCTTTGAAACAAATTTTCACTAGAAATAAATTGCTAGTAAATTTCACAAATTACAAAGCAGCAGTAAATAACACATTGATATAAAAATTACACATAAAAAAGGAAGGCAAGGACGTGTGTGGCCAAGTATGGTGACCCATACTCAGAATTTGTGCTCTGCATTTAACCCATCCAAGTGCACACACACAGCAGTGAACACACACACATCGTGAACACTCACCCGGAGCAGCGGGCAGCCAATGCTGTGGCGTCCGGGGAGCAACTGGGGGGTGCCTTGCTCAAGGGTCTCTCTGTTATTGAGGGTGAAGAGAGCCCTGTACATTCACTCCCCCCACCCACAATCCCTGCCGGACCTGAGACTCGAACCCGTGACCTTTGGGATACAGGTCAGACTCTCTATCCATCAGGCCACGACTGCCACTTTTGAAGATTTTACAGATTTTGAAGTAGAAGTAAAAAACAAACAACATGAATCTTTATTTACAGCATCTGATTAGAAGGGTCGGTGTCGACCTGAAATAACCAATCAACAGAAATATACAAAAAATGTCAACTCTTGAATCCAAAAACACTCAGTGCACGTGCAGTGCTGTGATATGCATTTTTATGTTGTACATTTTACATCTAACATGCAAATGTGTTTATTTACACCTCACGTCTCAAAAGGTCAGTGGAAGATGTGATTATTTACTAAATATGTCCCATAAAGCTCTTCTGACATACATGTCAGCTTTCTTGTTGTCATCAAGGCAGACAAGATAATATACTCTCAGTAGCACCGGTAACATTATTGCAGTGACTTTCTCTGGTTCGGACTTGCTGATTGGGACATACATGCAGATGTTTGTACAGAATACACACTTGTAAATGAAGAAGACAATCTGATTGCTATGTTTAAGGTTCATATAAATAGAAGTTTCAGGATCAGAAAACGGACAGGATTCATTTCGATTGAGGGAAACAAGTGCACCTATGTCTCAAACAAAAGACAGAAATCTATTTATGAATTCAAATATTTATCATCAAATGCTTGAGACCAAACTATCTGAGATATACTGACCGTGTACATTATAATGAAATACATTGTACATTGTAATGAAATTTCAGAAGAAATCTTAGTTCATAGTCTGTATATTCTGGTTCAAAAATGTAAGGCTGTGCAAATTATTGTAGGTAATCTTCTCTGTCGAAATCTTCAGACATCATGTTCACTAATACTTTTTTATGTACAGCGTGCGTCTACTTCTGATTGGAAACAAAGTGCAGTGCATTCGGGTTCTACGTGGCAGAACTATTTTAATGATGTCCTTACTACCTTTCTGGGCCTTGAACGTGTCAGTTGCATTGCTGTCTATGGAGGGTCAGAGAGCTCTTGATTTCATCAAAAATATATTAATTTGTGTTCCAAAGATTAAAGAAAGTCTTATGAGTCTGGAACAACATGGGGTGAGCAATTAATGACAGGATTTTCATTTTTGGGTGAACTATCCCTTTAATGTTACTGATATATAACAATGAAAAAGCTCAGTCATATTTGAAGTGTGGGTTTGTGTTTTGGGAGCAGACATGGGATAGGAAGCTTTGTAAAGCAAGTTTGTATGTAACATATTCAAAATTAGTTTGACTACATTTGTCATGAATTCTTGTCTGGATGTGCACATGTCAGATGTAATCACTTATCAGCATCTTGCCTTATTCTTAATAAATGAAATTACTATTCAATCATTTAAAATGATTATTTTATAATAATAATCCAATAATCCATGTTATTATTCATACTCAAAACTGTTTGATTCCTGTTTAAAGAGGTTTTCTATACATTTTAGTATAGGTATTACTGCAACAACAAAATGTTGTATACACTCTTGATGTGCATTCTTCTGTTTTAGGGCCTTGTAAACAGAAGGATCTCTGTTTCATATTCAGCACAGATGTCCATCTCTTTATGTTTCTGCATCTGAGACAGGGAGTGGCAGGATGATACTGCATTAGCCCCTGGCTGCTGCCCAAGAAACTCCACACCAAAATCTATTCAGTGCCCTGCCACCATCTCTGCCTTCACTTCTTCCTCCAAGCTTCTGCAAAGACCTACCATCTTCTGCCATGATGCACCACAAATTCTGTCAACATTCAAAAGGTCATTCATCCTCCATGTGATATATATATATATATATATATATATATATATATATATATATATTAACATGTATTTGCTGCCACATCTTCAGTGCTATAAACTAACCTTCTGCTCATAGAGTGGAAAGTTTGAGTATTGAAGGAATTGAAAACACTGTGATAAGAGTTTCTGCTGAAAAGCAGACACTTTTAATCTAATGCAAATAACACTTCATTATTGACAGAGATTGTGCTCCTGGAGCATGGCTCAATTGACTTTATGCTTTTCATAATGGAAGACGCCATTTTTAATCCAACATGAATGAAAACAAGGCTAAATGGTGTCTACCCTGAGATGATAAGTAGTGCTATACTCTTTGGCTTTCTATACCAGGAAGTGGATTGGTAGCTTTTTGTATTTTAGAAGTCTAAAACTCTTGGCGCCACCTCTCCAACAGGACAATAAATTGATCTAACAAAGTCTCCAGTTCTGGGTCATCCTGCTTGAGGAATGCATTTTTAATATTTACATTCACAATATCTATCTGTAGACAGTCTCCAGCATTAAGAAGCTGTCGTTTGTCATGCAGAGTATTCAGTGCATGTACAGTAAGAGTCAGTTTGAGAAGTTTTATCCCTAAGTAATAATGCACTTTTCTCAATGTGACCTCAAAAATGTATTTCGTAAAACACTTTTTAAAACATCATGTGCCCCAAACAGCTTGTCTCAATCTGACACTGAACATAAATGTAAAGTTTAAATAACTGATTTCAGATGTTTACGTTGTGAACTGTGAAGACCGAAAGCCCAGAGTAATTCCCATGCATTTCAGGACATGTTTTGATATTGTAAATTAAATCCTATTGACTTTTGGAGTGTTTTCTGGCTCTGTTGAGTAGAACTTAATTACATTTTTTATTTGATTATGTAGTTTCAAACAAACAGTCTAATATGTTTCTGTAACATTTATAAAAGAACAGATAAGAACGGGGCAGCCAACCCTGCTCATGTAGATTTATTGTTCTGCAGATTTCAGCTCCGACCCCAATCAAACACACTTGAACCAGCGAATGTTCAGCGTACTTGGAAATTACAGGCCGGGGTGTTAAAGATGGAGCTGAGGTCTTCAGGAATGGAGCTCTCAAAGAAGTTAAGTTTTACTGGTTCAATTAAATCTACCATAACGGTTAATTAAGTGTAAAACACAGACTTAAAATGATAATCATGTATAGAGTGATGATTCAGTCTTACAAAACCACACACTCAATACTGCTAAAATAGCAAAGTGTGCATTAATTCTAAGTACATGAGGAACTGATGTGGATTGTAAACTGGATTGTGAATTTTACTGGATTGTAAAAAACAAGCGTTTTACTGTATAATGAAAAGTAGTGTTTGGAAGGGAAGGTTTGAAAAAGTATGAGTAATATGAGCATCTTTCAGCAGTATGTGCTGCTGTTTCTGTATGAAACTGATACCCTGTTACTGCATTTGTATGACGCAGCATGTTTTTGCTGAATCTGCAGCTGAGAAGATGAGCACTGATGCGCTGCATGCACCATCCCATCCCACAGGAGAGCATCTGTGAGATACTTTGAGAACCAATACACTTCAATTGACAGTCCATTACCTGATATCGTGGTAGTCTAAAATATGTTTTGTTTTATAAAATGTTTTAAAATATGTGTTTTTTGTTGAGAATCGTATTTGATACATCAGGATTTTAAGGCTCATAGAGTATGATAGAATATGGAGCTACTTGAGGAGATAGCACCTTAGATTTATGCAGAGGCCTAGACTGGGCAAAAATGTACAATTTGTTGCAATTGCTAATGTTTATATGATTAATAAATAAGTTGAAGGTTTGATCAATGAGATCTTCATAACAGTATAACAGAGAAAAGCATATAACTATCAGTCACTATATATTTCCCAATAATGTTTTAGTAAAATTATATTTACAAAATATGTAATGTAGTGCAAT
Source organism: Ptychobarbus kaznakovi (assembly GCA_027422405.1). Classification (NCBI taxonomy): domain Eukaryota; kingdom Metazoa; phylum Chordata; class Actinopteri; order Cypriniformes; family Cyprinidae; genus Ptychobarbus; species Ptychobarbus kaznakovi. Next base: position 8,126,582 of record CM049801.1, on the reverse strand, counting down.
ACAATGATGATTGAAAGATGAAATAATTCTTCAAAAGCCTGATGTGTCATCTTTATGCTCACATTTTGAATAAAAAAAAACATAATCAAGAAAATCTTAGTTAAAAGTTACTTTTGCACTTCATTTATAAAAATCATTAAAGATTTCACAGTAAAAAAGACAGAATCAGTGTTGGGAAGTAAATAGTTACACGTAACGGAATTATGGAAAATTACAGACTTTGTACAACTGGCTGAGGGTGGAAATATGCTAATACGGGACAGAACGTCACGGTCGTGGGAGGGGCCTGAGCAGCATGATGTCATACTGCTCAGAAAATCTAAATGGCTTGATAATTGAGACAGTTTTTGATTTTTAGAGGATTAAAAATAAAGGAGCAAATGGATTTTTATCATTGTAGGGTGGTTGTGTCCACACACTGCCAAGACACATTTATATGCAAATTAAGATAGTTTGCATCTAATGTCTCCTATACAATTTTATTATTATAATCTTAATTCAAGTGATGAATGATTTCAAAAGTCTGACAGTAATCAGTGTTGAGCACTACTGTAAGTTAACCCTGCCTGCTTTACATGTTTGAAAATGATTACCAGTTGAAAACATTAGAAATTTTGAAAAGTAATAAAAAAGTAATCAAATGTAATCGGTTACATTACTTTAATAAAGTAATTGAAAAGTTACACTACTTGTTACATTTTAAGTATAGGGTAACTTGTAATCTGTAACCTATTACATTTCCAAAGTAACCTTCCCAACACTGTATAGAACCACGACCTGAAGGGGGACGTTTTGGAAGCACTTAAGATTCACTATTAAGAGTTTCCCCCTCAATAATCTCCTAATTGATAGTAAGTAAACTAGTTGTTGTAGTAGTTGTGTATGTTTAGGTATGGGTTAGGGTTAAGGGATCTAGAATATGGTTATTCAGAATAAGACATTAATATGTGCTTTATAAGTATTTAGAGGCCTTAGACATTTGCATATATAATATATAAACAGGTATAAACAGGCCAAATACACACTGGAAAAGGAGATCAGGGTGGCTAAGAGGAATTATTCTGACAAGTAAGGATTCAGTTCTCTTCCATGATTCTGCTTCAGTGTGGAAAGGTATGAAATACTTTACAAATTACAAGACACATCCCCCAGCACTGTGGAGAATCAACAACTAGCAGACGATTTGAATGTCTTTTGCTGCAGGTTTGAAAAAACACCCCACACCCCCTGATTAACACCTCCAGACCTCTCCCCACACTGCACTGAAAATAATGAAGATGACGTGCGGCAGGTCTTCATAAAGAACAAAAGAAGGAAAGCACCAGGCCCAGACGGTGTGTCACCAGCCTGCCTTAAATCCTGTGCTGAAGCTAGCCCCCATTTTCACACTGATCTTCAACAGATCACTGGAGCTGTGCGAAGTCCCCTCATGCTTCAAACGCTCCACCATCATCCCTGTCCAAAGAAACCCAAAATTACTGGACTTAATGACTACAGACCTGTGGCTCTAACGTCTGTGGTCATAAAATCATTTGAAAGACTGGTTTTGGCTTATTGAAGGCCTCCACTGGACCCTTACTGGACCCCCTGCAGTTTGCCTACAGAGCAAACAGGTCTGTGGATGATGCAGTTAACATGGGACTGCAATTCACCCTGCAGCATCTGGACAGACCAGGGACTTATGTATCCTGTTTGTAGACTTCAGCTCTGCTTTTAACACCATCATCCCGGACACCTTCAGAATAAACTGACACAGCTCTCCGTCCCTACCTCCGTCTGTCAGTGGTCAACAGCTTCCTGACAGACAGGCAGCAGCTTGTGAGACTGGGAAAATTCTCATCCAGCACCCGCACCACCAGCACTGGAGCCCTCAGGGCTGCGTTCTCTCCCCACTGCTCTTCTCCCTCTACACCAATGACTGCACATCTAAGACCCCTCTGTCAAGCTCCTGAAGTTTGCAGATGACACCACACTGATCGGCCTCATTCAGGACGGTGACGAGTCTGCCTACAGACAGGAGGTTAAGGAGCTGGCTGTTGGTGCAGTCTTAACAACCTGGAGCTTAACACGCTCAAAACAGTGGAGATGATCGTAGACTTCAGGAGAAACCCCCTGCTCTCCCCCCACTCACCATCATGAACAGCACGGTGACTGCAGTGGAGTCATTCAGATTCCTGGGCTCCACCATCTCCCAGGACCTGAAGTGGGACATTCACATAGACTCCATTGTGAGAAAGGCCCAGCAGAGGTTGTACTTCCTTCGCCAGCTGAGGAAGTTTAATACCACAGGAGCTGCTGAAACAGTTCTACTCTGCCATCATCGAATCCGTCCTCTGCACATCATTAACTGTCTGGTTCAGCTCAGCTACCAAATCTGACCTCAGAAGACTACGGAGGGTAGTCCGGACTGCTGAGCGAATTGTTGGTACAACCCTCCCTACTCTCCAAGAACTGTACTTAGTGAGCAAAAGGGCTGGCAAAATCACTCTGGACCCGCACATCCAGCACACTTCCTCTTTGAACTGCTGCCGTCTGGTCGACGCTACAGATGAGCACCAGAACGACCAGACACAGGAACAGTTTCTTCCCCCAAGCAATCCATCTCATGAACACCTGACATTAACGTGGAACACACAACACTATTTTACAACTATTTATTCACCCACATACATATATAATATTTTTATTTAATTTTTTTCCATTTAATTTGCACGTCAGACCTGTACACACATGAATGTCTGTATTGCATAGTGTTTTTGCAATTTTGTACATTGCCTATTTGTATATTTGTATATTGTTATTTTGTTGTCTGTGTCCTGCTGTTGCTGTCATTCTGTTGCACTGTGGAGCTTTGTCACTATAACATTCCTCGTATGTGTAAACATACCTGGCCAATAAAGCTCATTTGATTTGATTCTGATTCTGATATAGGCTTTATAAGATCATAGGCCTGTTACGTCATACATCGCTCATCTAATTTAGTCCTCAGGTGACTTTAATGTGGCAGTCTAATAACTCTACACCTAAATTCCATCATAAATATGTGTGGGTACAAAAATGTTCTGGCCTAAATGTCCCCTTACTGTCCTGTGACTGCACGGAGTAATACAAAAATGTATGAATCAATCCACTGTTGACTCTTTATCCATCAACTCTGAGGACAAGGTTGACATGCTTGGAACATTTGGTTTGTTTTGTAAATTAGAGCCGGAGAGAGGGCACTTAATCTGGTTAATGAGGGTTTTCTTAAGGTAATTCCAAATCTACACTGGAATATAGTGATGTATACTGTGTAAGACTAAATGTATTTAACTGAGCACAATAAGGCCATTCATTACTGTCTCCCAGACATACCATGGGAAATGTTTAATTAAAATAAAAATAGTTTGCAGTGAGCCAGAGTACAACGGAAAACAATTGTAAGGAAAAAGTGTAGGCTGTGAGGCTAATGATTACTACAGTGTTGTGAATTAGCTAATTATAATTCATTTTAGAGCTAATTGAATTGCTGAGGGAAAACAGATGTTTGCCTGGGGGAAACCCAGGATGCTGGAGGATATGTGATGTTATTCATTGTAACATTAACCACAAGATGAGCCCATGGGTTTCGGAGAGAGGTCACAATGATGTCTGACTTCTTTAAGTCGTGTGATCTGGCTATATTTAACTTTTACACAGGTGCTGATATTAAAGCAAGTATATAAAAAATATGCATGAGGCATATATATTCTTGACAATTACGGATTTCATCTCTTATTCCCCTCTACAATCCAAAGACTTGTTTTGATTTTTTTTTTAAATGATGGAATATTGTGATGTTTTTAGCAGCTGTTTGGACTCTTATTCTGACGGCACCCATTCACTGCAGAAGATCCATTGGTGACTAAGTGATGCAATGCTACATTTCTCCAAATCTGTTCTGATAAAGAAACAAGCTCATCTACAACTTGTATAGCCTTCCCAAGTAAATTTCATTTTTGGGTGAACTATTCCTTTAAAATAAAAACAAAGCCAGAGGGAAAACAGCGGACTATTTGACTCTCATTCAAACATAATATTTAGTTGACGAGCATCGATGAATGCCTTTATATCTCTCTCCCGATTCAATTGTGTTTGCTTATATCATTCATTGCTTTTTGACTGAGCAGAGGCGAGACATTATGCTGTTCCCTGATGATACTCAGAATGTGTTTTAAGCTCCCTTGCATCTCATTTTCACATTTGATGCATTTTAAATCTTAGATTTTTCATTTTTTTGCTGAGTCACATCAGTGCAAACTTGTACTGTATATATCAACCAACAAAAAATCATTAGGGGGATTGAGACGCCAGGCCTGCATTTGAGTGGGTACTTGTAGGAATGAAACATGCTGCTGGCTCTCTTTATTAAATAAATCTTAAACTCAACAATGATTCATTTATACAGTATAGCTTAGTGCAGATACAGTAAATTGCTGATGACTGTATAAATTGAATGATGTCATAACTCTCATAAAAAAGATGTCATGATATCATAACGCTCATCAAAACAAATAACCATCAATACTTCTAAAGTATTAGCAGTGTTATTTTCTATAATGGTTTTAGTCTTAAAGGGACAGAAACATGGTAAACAAGCTCAAACATGCTTACTTGAAGACCAATGAGGTTTGTTCTTATGTAACTTATGCTATTGGCTTATTTGATTCACTTTATGTATGTGTGTTGATCAATGTTTATATGTTAGTAAAAGCCTAAATTACATCTATTTATCAAATAAAGTGACTGTCTCTCTTCAGAAGACTTGAGTTAAACTGCTCAGTTCATATTGATTACTTTTACTTTATGAAGTTTTGGTGGAATTTGGAGGACAGAAATCTATCAAGTGTCTTTGATTTTTTTTAAATTTGTGTTTAAAAGATGAACAAAAGTCTTGTGGGGTTGGAAGGACATGAGGGTCACTAAATGAGAATGTGAGTTTTGGGTGGACTATCCCTTAAAGAAAAACATGTTGAAACGAAATCCTTAACAATAGGGACAACAAATGACAAACATGAAGAAACTGCATTAACAAACATGAACAATGCTAGCTGACATTCATATTGGAGTAGGGCAACATCCCACAGGATATTGGCTGAATGCCACAAAGCTCCAGCCAATCTAAAGCAACCTCTGAATTGGATCAGTGCCTGTGTGACCCAGACTCAACTCAAACAGTGGGTTGTGACTTGTGAGCTTCTCAAAGTTGGAATTTATGGCAGTATTGCCATTTATAGTCTACTTGTATCCAAGGCCAACGAGCAAAGATGTGTAACTTGCTATAAAGAACACAGTACCTTGATTTCAGGACAATATATCAAGAGTTTCATGAACCCTAAATACCAATGGCCTTCCACCAGCTCCAGACATGCCTGCATCATTATGGGGCATTTTGATGCAGTGGTTTCCAGCTCCTTGTGACTGACTCCAGTTCTCTTGGCAGTGCAGTAACAACCCTTTTAGCTCCAAAATGATATTACAACACTGTCCATGTGTGATGCATGATAAGGTCATGTGACAACAGCGTAGCATATTGCTGAATCAATCAGATTACAATTCCATTTTGGTGCTGTTAGAGGAGCAGAAATGACACGTTGCACCTTTACAAACCCGATTAGACAGCTTTAACGGTTTCTTAAAAATGACTCAGGCTAATTTGATTTGCTCCACTTTGTGTGAATCACTCAGTTAATCAAGTTCAGAAAACACACGTGTAAAGGCATTCGCTGTTAATAAATCATTTCAAGTAAACTCACAAAGTCGATTGTACAATTTTGGGAAAAAAAGCACTTTAATAATTATTTGATTTCAATATGCAATTATGAAAAACTATTTCTATTCAGTGACTCAGCATCATCTTGTTTTGTTGACCAGACTACAGGGATTTTATATATAATATATATTGTATGACCGCTCTCTAGTGGAGAAGCACCAGTAATTCATCAAACATCACGTGGTCAATACATGAGAACAAACTACTATAAATGAAGAGTAACAAGAGCAAACATGTATAAATATATAAAATGGTGCTTTGATTGTTCTAAAAAATATTACAAATAATGTTACATAGAAGTAATATATATATAATCTTTGTTATTTGTGCAATATGAAGCATCCTTCTGTTGGTTTAATCTAATTAAGACAATGATAAATGTAAAAATAATTTTGTTAAAAAAGTAATCAAGTAAGATGGAGCTGTGTTATAGTTCAGACATTTTGAGTACAATGTAAGCACTGTTTGTTAACCTTGTGTTAATTAGGGGCTTTTTGGCCCATTTCCCTCCAGCTCTTCCACAGCAGCAAGCTTTGGCTCTTTCCCTTGGTGACCAGAAATCGAGGTAGTTTATACCCATTAAACTGGCCAACTCCAGCATCCTTTCCCATAGCAATCAGCATAGTCACGTTTCCTGATTGGGAAAAGGTCATTGATAAATGAGTATAAAGTGGTATGAAACTCATTGAGAAAGCTGTCTGAATTGTATTATAATAGAAATGTGAGAAATTCACTTTTTTTTAAAAGAGCTCACAAAGAACAGCTGAAGCTAAATCACTGGCTGATTGGTTGTTACCTGTGCGATATGAGGTTAAACATTTTCCTGTCAGGCTGTTTATGATATTGGTGGCAGCAACCGCAGCATGAAGTCCAGCATGATACGCCAACTTGGGTTCATCGAGATTGGCACAGTCACCCACAGCATACACATTGTCAAAGCCTTCTACTTGCAGGTGCTGGTTCACCTTCAGAGCACCACTCTCTGCCATAGATGCAGCTGAAACACGAGAACATTTTATTCAATATAAACACAGAGAGAGAAGAATCAACCAGTTAAATTAGGTTATATAAGGGCACTATTACATGTCAACAAACAACTGTGTAGTATAAAATATCATACATATAACATGCTCTAAGCTTTGCTACTGCATAAGTGCCAGGGTTCTGTGCCACTAAGAAAAGTTTGAGAATGCAGAACTCATTCATATATCAGGCATGTGATCAGCTAGAGACAAAAAATAAGGAAAATATGGCCACGCCCCAAGACACGCCCACAAGTCACACCCCCAGCACTAATTAAATTCTTTAATTGTTCGAATGTTCATTTCTTTGAGATGCAATTAACACAAACAGACAGTATCAATGCAAAAATAATTTTGGAGATGTAACCAAAAATGACTAAGAATAGATATAATCTCAGCCGTCACAAATAACTTTTATCCCATTTATTAAATACAAAAGCACTTACTCAGACTGGACCTGTATGCTCCAGAGTTGATCTTATTTCCTGTGCAGCAGATGATTAGATCAGCGGTGACCTGCTCATTTTTATTGGTCTTGACCACCATGGCTTTCCGAAACACATTCAATTCCAGCTCATCAAGGTTTGACACTTTCTGCCCTGCATTCAGGAACATAGGGAAAGAAAGAAATCATGCACAATTAGTGTTATATGTGGTCTGAAGCATAGTGCATGTTTTTATATTTTGTTTAGTCTAATCCAGCTTGTAACATTTTCCATTTCCTTTTCCTGAAAGGCCATTTCCCCATACAGACAACGTAAGGAATAATGCACACTCAGGCAGTCACTGAAATATAAACACCTTCAGGGTGATAAAAGTCCCTTCAGCCCCACACCCCAGCCATTTCACATGGCTCCTAATTAAATAAATCAATACGTGGACATGAAATACTGATTTCAGCTGTTAGCTGTATACTATATTAAAGCTTTCATTAAGAAAAATATCCATTCAAAAAAAAAAACAATTGTTAATATAAATACTGAAGTTTTCGACAGTCATTCTTAAAAGCTGCAACAAGTTGCACTAATAGTATTATTTATATTGGAGTGCAATTAGCAACTCCAAATAATAATCATGCTGAAAGCATTCCAATTTTAGCTGCTTATGTTTTAAAATGCAGCAATTGCCAGTATGAGACAATATGTTTTCCATCAAGTTCAAATTTTATTAAAGCCAAATCATATCAATATCTGTATCAGCGACACTGGATCTCATGTTTCTCATTATAATTCCCTAGATATGTGATGCCCCAGATCAGGCATCAGGAATATAATGCAGATGCTAAGCAACCCCGACACGCAAGGTCATTACCTAGCAAAAGCTCCACCCCCTTTTCCAGCAGCACCTGTTTGGCTTGTTCTTTGACAGACGGCAATAGATCAGGATCAGCCACCTCCTCACGCGGGTGGATCAGAATCACCTAGATGAAATTTGCACGAGACAAAACCCATTTAAGCCCACAGTTTAGAATAAGCATATCTATTTGAGTGTGAATGCAGAGCTTTACCTTCTTATCAGTAAATTCAGTCCTGATCTCAGCAGCCATTTCAACACCGGTGGTTCCACCACCAACAACTACAACCGTGTTTGCTTCCTGGATCTGAAACGTTGGATGAACATGTACATAATTCTAGATTTTTAACAATGTTGTCAGTTAAGATCATATCACACTGTGGTTATGTAACAGCTCAAATTTCAATGACCAATAACAACTCACCACTTTGACAAAGTCCTCATACTTCTGAATGGCTGATTGGTAGGTGTCCACAGAATTGTGTTTGCCTGGGAAATGTCCACTTGTTCCAGTGCACAGAATGAGGTGTGAATAACGTACTTGCTGTAGATAAACATTAGCACTTATTAAAGCTCACATATGCTCATATTTAGTTTTTTTCTGCTGTAACATTATAATATATATTACCTTTCCATTGTCAAGCACAACAGTCTGTGTTTCTGTGTCTATCCGCATGACATGGCCTTGGAGGAAATTCAGTCCAAATGTCTCTTTGTATGGTATGAACGTCTGTTTAGCAAAACCTAGATAAGCATACAAAAGAAACTGCATTGCATTATTCAAACTGTTTGCTTAATTGCATTAGGCATCTTATTATTAGCATACCAGCTTGAACTGAGGCACGCAGTGCTGCAACATTGTGATGAAACGCATCCAGGACGTCAATGAGTATGAAGGGCACTCCGTGATGTTTAAGGTGTTGAGCAGCTGCAATGCCACCAAAACCACCGCCGACAATCACCACATGGACATTCTCGTCAATGGACACCTGACCACCCATAATGCTTCACTACTGCGGAGAGAGAGGGGGAAAAATATTAAAATGTCTTCAGAATCTGAATGAGCTTTATTGCCAGGTATGTTTACACATACGAGGAATTTGTGTTCGTGACAGAAGCTACCGCAGTGCAAAAGAATGATAGTGACAGGACACAAATACATATAATTAAAAGAAGAATTAAAAAGAACAAGTAAATAAGGAGTACAATATACAAATCAACAATTGTATGTACTGGTATATTGTATGTTCAATATAATTGTATGTTCAATGTTGAACATTACATTTTGACTACTGGATATCTCAAAGCTTTGTCCTAAAGGCTGCATTTATTTGGTCCAAAATAAAGTAAAAACAGTTATACTGTGGAAATAATATTACAATTCAAAACAACCATTTTCTATTGTAATGTATTTTGAAAAAATATTTTATTCCTATAATGGCGAAGCTAAGTTTTCAACAGCCATAGCAATAATCCTTTATATAGCAAAACAGTTGTGCTGCCTAATATTTTTACGGCAACCAAAAAAACTTTTCAGGATGAAACTCAGAAAGCTTGAAATAGTAACTTATAAATGTTGCTACAGATTGTATGTTCTTTTGAAATAATATTACAATTCAAAACACCAATTGAATGAATCCTATTGTAATGTATTTTAAAAGAAAAAATATTTTGCCAATGTTTTACTTCTGAATCAAAGCTTTGTAAACCTTTGAACATACACAAATATATTCCCAGCCATATGCATACATATATAAAAAATGTCAATTATAATATTTCAAAATCTTTTGAATATGTTCGTCCAAAAAAGACGATTGTACTTGTTTTTGGAAGATAATGAAATGTTCCTTTGTCTTGTATAGAAATGTATTTATTTATTTTAAAACAATTACTCAACCAAAATGTTTTGTAATAATGCATTCTGATATTACAATAAGTAAACACAAACGAGAAATGTTTTTAACATAAACATCGATGTACTCATATGTTGGAATATTCATATATTTGCTTGTGACTAATACTTTTGAATATGTTAGAACATACACAAATATATTCCGCAATATTACAATAGAAAGCTCATAATCTTTTACATGCAGCGTTAAAGTTCTTTGTATACTTACCAACTAATGTGTGGAGGCTTGTGATTGTGTAAGGCTCCGTATACTGTTCTTTCACACGGATATGTCTTCAGCTCTTTCTGCGTATAGAGCTGTCTTCTATCCAATGTTGGAATATTCATATATTTGCCTGCGACTAATACATAGCGCAATATTACAATAGAAAGCTCATAATCTTTTACATGCAGCGTTAAAGTTCTTTGTATACTTACCAACTAATGTGTGGAGGCTTGTGATTGTGTAAGGCTCCGTATACTGTTCTTTCACACGGATATGTCTTCAGCTCTTTCTGCGTATAGAGCTGTCTTCTATCCAATGGTAGCACGCGCTGTATGGCGGTGGGCGGGTCTTTTCTGACTGCGTTGCATCATAGCCAATGGTTAGCGCTCGAGTGGGCGTGTCTGTTTTGTTGCGTGAGTGGAGAAATCACAACTTTTATTTTCCCCCAGTGACTGCTGCACTCATAACAGATTGAGTCAGATAGCAGGACATATTTATAAATAAATAAAACACAAAAAATAAATACTGCAGATCATATTTTAACACAAATACTGTCAAACTGCAATCATCATTGTCACCTATATTCACAGATGATTTATCGAAACACTTCATATAAAAGTGAGTGAAAGGTCGAAGTCAGGCTGAGTCACGATGATAAACACAGACAGAGATTTCTTTGACTGATTAGGGCCCAAGTCACTAAGGCGCAGGGCCCTATTGTTTTTCTAAGGGTTATTACAAAAAAAATTATTTTTTTTTACAAAATACACCGGTTCTGCGTCTTAATAAAGGCATTTTTTGTCAAGAAAAAAGGGACAAAAACTGCAGTTTTGAGCAAGGGTGGCCAAAGGGGTGGCCAAGCTTAGATCAGTGGTGGCCCTGGCTCCGCCACTGTCTGGAAAACAGTCAGAAAACTTAGCGGTGTTTGACTTGAAGTGGCACCGCACAAACCGATCGGTGGATGACATCAAAGTCGCGCGAGAGCCTTTAAAAAGCATATGGTACCATCATCTCTAGACGCTCTAGCGGTACTTTGATGTCATCCACCGATCGGTTTGTGCAGCGCCACTTCAAGTCGAACACCCCTCTTAATGTATAGCTCACGTGCTGCATGTCATAGGCTCCGCCCAGGGTTGTTTAAAAAGAGCATGCTCTGGAATTTGATATATTCCTCTGAGGATTTGCAACCGAATGCCACCAAACTCGGTGGACATCATCTCAAGACACTGGGGATGCTAAATTACGAAGGGGTTTTTGATATCGCAAACGATTTGCCCGTGGCGAGGCGATGAAGTTATGGCGAGAAATGAGAAACAGGATGTGTCTAAGAAAGAACTGTTGCACACATTGTCTGATTTTGATTTAACTTCAGGAGTTTGTTCGTTGTATGATGCCGATCACACAGATGTGACTATTGGGAGTCAAAGTTATAGCGCCACCATCTGGCAGCAGGAAGTGTGTCATTTTCAAAATGCTTTGAATTCAGCATCTTATTTTTACCCGATTTGCTTCAAACTTCATCAGAATAATGTCAAAACACGGCTGATGTAAAACTGTTGAGGATATATTGATTTCTAAAATATTGTTGCCATGGCAATGTGTCAAACTTGAATATTCATTTCTGGTGATTTTGAGGCAGATAACATGCTTAGAATTTCATGAAACTTGACACACATATCAGTATTAATGATGAATAGACACTGGCAAAAGCTCATAAAAGGGCTTGGAAGAAGCACACTATAGCGCCACTTTTTGACAAAGCTTGAGGGGTTAAGTTTAGTTACAGTCACCAAACTTGGTACATATATTGTTCTCATCAAGCCGGACAACTTTCTAATTTACAGTCATTAGCTACGACCAAAAGGAGGAAGTAGGCTATATGTGGATTTTTGGACAAATCAAGCTGTGAATTAATGCATACTCCTCAGAGGAGAATTATACTATACACAACAAACTTTGTCTACATGATGCCAAAACATTGAGGAACTTAAAATTGTGAACAAATTTTAGATATCATGAACGGTTTTGCCATGGCGATTTATTAAAGTAACAGTCTTTCACAGTCTTGATGGTTTGGATTAACCCTTTAATTGCCGTATCTCTTAAAACCAGACTGCCAGAGGGTTACTGTAAATGCATGTGTCCGCTGGGCACAGTTTTCTTGATGCCACCGGAGTGGCGTTTGCACTGACGGCTTGGGCCCGCCATCGCTGCTGGCAGCTATATTTCATCTTATCTTTTTACTACGAATTATATTACTTCATTATTATTATTATTGAGTGAAATCTGATTGATGGTCTAGATTTCAATGCAGGTAAAATAAATCAAATGTTATCACTGGCCAGAGTTTCGAGAAAGCACCAGCTCACTAAAAGAGCCAATGCTGTGCCCTTTTGCCTGAATCTGGATGCCATTTTTACAAAAGGAAAGAATTGGCTAGTTCTCTTTTTGAAAACACATTTTATTTTTGTTCCAAGAGTGAATTCCAAATAAGTATTCAAATTTGATTTAGACAAATATTATTTAGACATAATATTTGTAGTAAATGATAGTACATCGTAAAATGTAAATAACGTTTGTGGTTATGTTTTTTTGTCACAAGGGATAAGGAGGTCACTTCGGGGAGATCTCCCTCATTTCAGCGATCTGCTCCCTAATTGAATGCAGGTGCCCGGTGGCAAGGCGATCATGGGCCCTCCAGACCTCTGGGCCCTATGCACTCTGTCACCCTTTTCCCCCCACTAGCGACGCGCCTGAGTGAAAGTAAATGGTGACCGAGGCTGTCATTAACATTCCTTTGCACATAACAAACAGTTGGAAGAGCATGTACTTTGCTTTAATTTAAGAAGTTTATATATTTTTTTAAATCATGCATTTGAAAAGCCGTGCTTGTATTCAAAATAAGCCATCTTCAAAACATTGCATGTGTCTACCAATGGGTGGCGCTATAATAAAAAGCCCTGTGTGCGTGGACAGTTTTACAAAGTCTGAAAATTAAATGAGCTGTGAAGATAAGAGAGACTATAACATTGTAAACAAATGTTTCTTCTTATTATTTAAAAGTGCATCTGATTCTTTAATCTCCCCTCGTAAAGCAACTTTTAAAAGCAAAGCAGAAAAATACAGTGCTCCACTAACACCGTTATGTTTATTTTCTCTTACAGTAGGCACAATATAATGCAACAAAGTAATGCAATGCAATGCCAGTGTTAGTCTCTGGGGGTTCAGCACGAGTCCACCTCCTGACCAGCAGGGGCTGCAGAATGGAGCATCTCTGAATGAGCAGGAATGCATGGTACCTCCCCGCCGCTCAACGCTGCACCACAGGCGGATGAGCGCGCGCGCGGCTGTCTGTGCCTCGAGCCTGGACACTTCTGGAGAATCCGTTACTTATGTCCGTTCTTAAGGGCAGAGCATCTTTGCGTCTTGGGTCGTTCACTTTGACCATATGTTTTAGGAAACTCAACTGATGCTGGACATAAAGTGACTTTACGGGAACGAAGTCGGTGTGAATTTACAACGGTAAGATGGTTTAAATTTCACTGATGTCACGTTAACGCGTTTCTTCTTCGGTTGATCGCCTGCGCATCTATAACGAGTCACGGGGACTTCCAAAGTGAACGTTTCAAAGTTTAAAATGGAAAGTAGCCTACCATAGTCGAAATATGTTTTCTTTTGTTTTACTTTAGTCTTGTCCTCGTTCCCATGGTGAATGTATACCAAACCCGCGTGCTGCATTGTGGGATACCTGCAGGCTAAATACAATAGGTTTTATACGGTTAATTCACAAATGCTTTCTCTTTTTGTCTGTTATTGTTAAATAACTGATGTAAGATTTAACAGCGCAGCATTTTGTGTGTGAAAATGTTACATTGAATTAATTAAAACATCAAAGACCCATTTTGATTTGACTTATCTGTAGTCGTGACCATTCAGCCAGTTGCTTGGTGGATTGGTTGGTTTTTAAGTAACTTTCTTTAAGTATGAAGTATTTTAAGTCTAAGTTTGCTTTGTCCTCCACCGTTATCAGAAGTCACTTACTACTGATAAATAAGCTCAGGCTCTTATTGGCTCAAAAGACTCAAACATTGGGCTGGTTGTACCAATACAATGGCACTCTTTGCCAAAACAAAGACACAATAAAACAGCAGGATAACAGAAGAAACAATAAAATGGTGTAACTAGAGGATAAAAAGACAACACATCTGTAGTAAAGTAGTAGTAAACACAAAAAGTGCCATCAAATTTGATTTCTGTATAGTGTATACATATTTACACTACTATTCAAAAGTTTTTGAAAGAAGTATGTATTGCTCACCAAGAATGCATTTATTTGATCAAAAGTACAGTAAACTGTTATATTATGAAATATTATTACAATGTAAAATAACTGTTTTAATATATTTTATAATTTAATAATTTATTTCAGTGATGGCAAAGCTGAATTTTCAGCATTATCTCTCCAGTCTTCAGTCACATGATCCTTCAGAAATCAGTCTAATATGATGATTTGCTGCTCAATAAGCATTTCTTATTATAATCAATGTTGCAAACAGCTGTGCTGCTTAATATTTTTTGTGGAAACCCTGATAATGTTTTTAAAGAACGGCATTTATTTCAAATGTAAATATTTTGTAACATTACAATGTCTGTCACATCCTTGTTGAATATTTATTTATTGAAGAAATCTCACTGTCTCCAAACTTTCAAATGGTAGTGTATGTATAGAATACATAGGCCTATCTCTGTGCCTAAATTGGCAATGCTTCATAAACTATGCAAAAATATGTTGTGATTAGATTGTCAGATCAATGATGTGTATCAACTCAATTACTCTCTATGTAGGCTGAAGAGTCTGGCACTCATACGTCAATGCTGAATTGACCACTAGCCTTGTTTATAACTTTTAATTCTACATTCATGTTCCAGATTTTGCTGGCTGTGCAGTATGTGGTGGGATGGATGAGGAGGAGCAGAGCCGTTATGTGGCCCAGTTGAAAGCTGAGTTTGACAGCTGTGACACCACCGGGACCGGTTACCTCGACAAACAGGAACTCACTGCCTTATGCCACAAGTTGAGCTTAGATGCCCATCTCCACTTACTGCTGGACACTCTGCTTGGACCACAACATTATGCCAGAGTAAGCTGTTCCCCATGAACATCCCTGTGTCTCTTATCCTAATGCTGTATTATAGATCTTATGATAATGTCTTTTTGCAGGTGAATTTTGAGGAGTTCAAAGAGGGCTTTGTGGCTGTGCTGTCAAGGTCTTTGGACTTTAGTACTTCAGAGGAGAGCAGCTATCTTGAACCAGGTACTCAACTAGAAAATTACCTTTATATACCTCCAGGGCAGGCTTATCAGAGTTTCCAGGCCTGTGTTTATCATCATGACTTTTGTTGCTAGTCAGTCTGGACCTTGTGGACTCAAGGTTTGTTGATGATACATGATGTGTAGATGATCTAACTTAAGTACTCTGAAGAACTGAACTGAACACATCCGGGTGTTATTGTCTAAATTATTATTTGTAAGTGTTAAGGAATAGCCTGGTATATTTATGGTTAGTTACACTACTGTTCAAAAGTTTAGGGTCTGTAATATTTTTATGTTTTTGTTGTTTTCATAGGCTGCATTTATTTGATCAATAATACAGTAAAACAGCAATACAGTGAAATATCAGTACAATGTAGACTATTTAATTTAATACATATTAAATTGTAATTTATTCCTGTAATGCAAAGCTGAATTTCAGCATCATTACTCCAAACTTCAGTGTCACATGATCCTTCAGAAATCATTATAATATGCTGATTTGCTGCTCCAGAAACATTTGTTATTATCATGTTGAAAACAGTTGTTTGTGGAAACCGTGATACATTTTTTAGGATGATTTGATGAATAAAAAGAACAAAAGAACAGCATTTATTTGAAAAAGAAACCTTTTGTAATAATGTAAAAATCTTTGCTGCCACTTTTGACCAATTGAATACATTATTACTGAATTAAAGTATTAATTTCTTAAAAAAAATAATAATATAGTAGTGTGTTTTTAGTTCATTGGGGTTTATGTAAGCAATTCAAAAAGCATGCAAATTCCAGCTTATCGTTAGAGTTTTTCAATTATTTATATATGGCCCTAGAAAGTATTTTGACATCTAAACCACACTTCATACTTCCATTAAAAATGATATTAGAACCACTGGATGAAAGCAAAAATGTTTAAGAAAATTTATGTTTGATGTGAGAAAAAGTTGACCATCATTTGCTTTTGCATTTGCTGGGGTCACTGGAAAATTAAGCACAAATATGAGAATACAGAAAGAGAAAACAATCATTATTTCAAATTTAGGCAATGTTTGGTGTCATTTCTATGTCGTTACTAAACATCTTTGAGTTCATTTGGATTGAAAACATTGTTTAAGATAACATTATTATTATTATTATTGACATGTTTAAGAAGACAAATGCCGGCATTCCTGCATATTCATGAAGTCATGCACAATAATAGCTCATAATACCTTGAAGTACCTGCCTAATGATTGTTATGGCTCCGTTCACTAGAGGCCTAATAAATAATACAGATGCTGAAACGTTTGTGCAGGTCCTTTTTAAACCAAAGCCAGAATAACATTTGTCTTTTTTCATAGATGCATTAGGGAAACTGGTACATTAGTGTATGTTGTGAAATCTCAGTGCTCAACGCTTAAAATGATCTTAAAAAATGGAAAACCTGAAAGCTATGATGAAAAACAGATGTTCAAGCATTGCATCTGGGTTTGGATATGTTCTATTTAGGTTTTCATTTCCTTTCAAACATATTTCTCATTTTATGGAAAAAGTTGTGACATAAAACAAATGATGTGAGATCACCTACTATTGCTATTACCACTGTTATTTCTTAATTTTGTCTGCTTCTGACACACTTTAATTATCTGTCGCTCTAAAGCATCATTTCCTGTGCTTCTAGCACTCCCAGAGGAGGTGAAGCCTAAATATGTGAAAGGAACCAAGCGGTACGGGCGGCGATCACGGCCAGACAAGACTGACTTAGAGCTGACAGCGGACCCAGAAGATTCACCAAAGTTTGGGACTGACAAAGTAGAAGCAAACGGTGTGAGGAGAGCCAAGCTCAGACGCTCCACCTCACTGGAGAGTGTTGAGGTAAAATTCATGATGTCTACACCACCTTTAAAAAGTTTGGGTCAGAAAGAGTTTTTTTTTTTAAAGAAATGAATGCTTTTATTCAGCAGGGTGCATTAAATTGACCACAAATGTAATTTTTGACATTTATAATGTTACAAAATCAATTTTTTTTTCAAATAAATGCTGTTCTTTTGAACTCTTCTATCTAAAATCCTGACAAAAGTTCCCCAGTTCCACAAAAAGTTTAAGCAGCACTATTGTTTTTAACATTGCTAATAATAAGAAATGTTTCTTGAGTAGTAAATTAGCATATTTGAATGATGTCTGAAGGGTCACGTGACACTAAAGACTGGAGTAATGATGCTGAAAATTCAGATTTGCATCACAGGAATAAATTACATTTTAAAATATATTCACAAAGAAAACACATATTTTAAATTACAATAATATTTCAGGATTTTTGATCAAATTAATGCTGCCTTGGTGACAATAACAGACTTAAAAAGTCTTGCAGACCCCACACTTTTAAACGGTAGCGTATATTAACTCTATGTCTATTTTAATTTCTATTAATAATGGAAAGAGCGTGTATTTAAAAATCTAACAGCATAACATAACACTCAAAGGAGACTGAAGGTGAAAATAGGGGTTGTCATCTTGGGACTGTATGCAAATCGACATACAAATATTAGCACTTAAAGGGGTGGTTGATTGCGATTTCACTTTTTTAACATTAGTTAGTGTCTAATGTTGCTGTTTGAGCATAAACAATATCTGCAGAGTTGCGGCGCTGAAAGTTCAATGCAAACGGAGATATCGTCTTTTAAAATTCTGGAACTTTAATGCCTACAAAAACGACTGGTAAGGGACTACAACGAGTTACTTCCCGGGTCTGATACGTCACAAACCCAGATAATCCCTGCCCCCAGGAACATGTAAAGAAGAGGGCGAGGCCATGCTGCGCTGCTTTAGAGAAGAGGAAGAGAAAACTAGGGATGCACGTAAAAATCTATTCATTTGAATCGCGATTCTGTCTTCTAACGATTCTAATGGATTCACAAGTTTCAAAATCATTAAAGCAGCGGTTCTTAATACTGTTACTCGTGTCGCCCTGCTCTGCATCTCTCTCTCTCTCATTCAGATCGTCAGATCAGCTCCAACAAACTGTTCCAATTATACACTTATTTTCACACAGCAATGAGAAGCATTATAAATGGACACGCGTGTGGTTGCTGTGCTGTATTAAAGCTTTAATCAGGATAAAACCGTATATTAAAAGCTAACAGAAGCAGTAGCACTTACAAATAGCAGCGTATTTAAAAGTATGAGACAACAACAACCAAACATACCATTAAGAGCCGTGCTTGCACAGGTTCTGCATGATCCTCTTCACTAATATCCTCTGGGTCTCAATCGGGCTCAAATTGATAAGCATTATAGACAACACCACTGTTTACAATTCAACCGGAGCACATGCCACTGAGGTGAGGGGCGGGACGTTCAGACGTGCAGTAGAGGCGGTTTAGCGAATCACAACACACTGAGCCAGCTAACCAATCTCAGCCCATCGCGTATTTCTGAAGGAGGAGCTTCATAAAACCAGGAAATAAATCGAGGCGTTTGTCAGAGAAGGGACAGAGAGGTGTGGAATAAAGGTAAATTATGTGAAAAATAATGCGTTTTTAAAAAAACCAAGCATGAACACATGCTAGACTGCACCCCATAAACACAATCAAGCCTAGAAAAAAAACAGTCAACCACCCCTTTAACAATGCAGTGTACTTGAGGTGCTGTATTGTTAGTCAATTGAAGGGCTGAATCAGTTTGATTCTAGTGAATGGATCTGGGCAGACCTGCTTTTCTCAGACAGGAAGTGCGGCGGTGTGGAATGTGCAAGTGGCGGCCCATAGTGCAGCTCCCTCCATCACCAGACTTTAGTGTTACTTTTGGCTCAGGATCAAAAAGTGGCCCGTTTCATGTCCTCTTTTTTCCCCTCAAAGAGCAGGAGCTCTCATAAAGGGGTTTGTTGTTTCTGCTGTGTCTGTACTTTTTCTTCTGGAGTCATTTTACTTATGCATAGCAGTGCCAGACCAGAGAGCCAGAGCAAATGCAAACCTGTGCTGCTGGATCCCTCATTTCATGTGTTTCATTTTAAAGAGTTATTTTGGATCCATCTTGGTTTGGTAATAGAAACAATAGAGGATGAATATGTTTTTCTTGCTCATGCACGTCACATCATGTCCTTGTTACTGTTGCAATTGTTTGATGGAGTTGAAGGGTTGATTAAATAAGCAGCTGGCAACCCTTATTAAAAAGAAGTGTGCTTAATTATATTGAATATGCACTTGTAGTGTATCTTAAAAGTATATTTTATATATTTTATATATGTGTGCTTGCAGGATATATAATATTAATTAAATAAAGGCCACTTAAGTGTACTTAAAGAGAGACAATTACATTAATTTTAAGTATACTTTTACACACTTAAGTATACTTTTAAAAAGTGCACTTTGTAATAATGTCAAATTAAAGTTTTAGTTTTAAGTAGATTTTTAATAATTGTTTAAAAATATTTTTTATAGAAGTACACTTATTTTGATGTGTTGACTAACATACTAAAGATGTGAAGTGCTTAATTCTAATTTTAACTGTAGTGTGTTGTTTGATATTATATTTAAAGTTAATACATTTGAATGTAATAAATTGCAACATCATTACACATGTGTAATTTAATTACAAATACATAACTGTACAAGTTTCAATAGAAAGAACATTAAGTATATTTTACTTTACCATTTTTGCTTGCAAGTATATTCAACAGTACACTTTAACCATATTTCAAAGACAGTATAAACAATTATGAAATTACATATAAAGATTTTCTTAAGTCCTACTTAAGTGGGTCAAAATGCACTCTAAAGTTTAGCTAATTGCATTTAAAGTAAATTTAAACTATAATGCATTTTCATTTAATTGTAAATAACATGCAATTAAGTGTCTGAAAACATTACATTCAGTTCACACTTAAGTATATTCTATAAAGTGTATTGTATATTAAGTAAAAGTACTCTTTTTAAAATGATGCTTAAGTGTACTGCTTTTTCATAAGGTTAGAAGAGACTAGCAGCATGCTAAAAAACACTCAGATTATCATGGTGGTAACATTACATTTTCCAAAACAGTGTCTAGCGGTGTTGTTTGGGTTGAGACTTCTTGAGAGAGTAGGTCACAGTCTGTGGAGGACTCAAACAATCAAGTGATTTAGCCAAGAATGAAAGCATGCTGGTCTATCAGCACAGTTTATGTTGGCAGCGACCAGCATTTGGTGTTTATGAACCAGCGTGTTTTAGTGCCTGTGTGTTCATCATGGTGTGTTTTATGTGTCGAATGTGTTCAACCAGGATTTGAGGTCTTGGTGGAGCTCAGGGTGCAAAGCATAAGCTGTGGTCAGAAGGCCTGATAATGTGAAGTACAACAAGGAAAGGGTTTGGCTATAATTTGGGATGGCGCTTCCTCTAACTGCGCCTCTCATTTTAGAAACTCATACTTGCATACCAGAGCCCTCCCTTGTTCTCTTTCTCTCTCTACACGTCTCTCTGGTTCTGCTCTCCTTTTCTTCTCCCGATCTCCTCTCTCACTTTTCATGACAGTGTTTGAAATATTTAGAGCTTTTATGTAACCCAGTACACGCTATTTTGATGAATGGGGGAGATTACATGCTCTAAATCGACTCTTTGCACTCACTAGTGATTCTGTGTTACTCTGCAGCAGGAAGATCCAACTCACCATGTCTCGTACAGTGATCTGATCAACATGCACTGTACAAGTATTATGTAAAAGGTTTATGGTTTCACAAGGGTGTCCGTGAAGGTTTAAACATCTTAAATACACTTTTTTACTAAACTGAAGACTGTAAAATGTCGTAGATATGTAATACTCTAAATCTATTTTGTGACAGTTCTTTAAGCTGTCTCCTGTTGTTGAATTCTTTCAAAAAGCTAAAAATGCTAAAGATTATCATGATTTTATTATTTCTAATACATTTATTATTTCTAATCATCATTCAAACTGATCACACTGATGTGGCATTTAACTTTGCTGAAGCTGAAAAGTTTTATTTATTTAAATTGTATATTTTAATTAAGGTCCTACATTTTTCTTAAAATAGTATCAGTAGTAGTTGTTGTTGTTGTTGTAGTAATTTGCATTGAAGATCTTTAAAAAAAATACATTCCCTGACATGCAGATACCCTGTATTTTTGGTCAGTACTCCTTACCGTTTTATTTTTTTTTTTTGGTCTTAAACAGTACAGTCTAGTCTTCATTCTCTTCTTCTTCTTTTCATCCTTCTTCTCTGTACTCTTTCCCTGGGAAAACCAAAGTCATGGGTTTGATTCCTAAATCTGATTCAGGAAAACCAAAGTAATGGTTTGATTCTTAATGGGTTTGATTTCCCGGGAAAACCAAAGTCTCCTCCTTTCAGGGAGATTAAGTCTCTGGGTTTGTAATGGGTTTGATTCAAGTAAATTAAATAAATTCGATTCCCGAAAACCCATTCGGGAAAACCAAAGTCATGGGTTTGATTCCCGGGAAAACCAAAGTCATGGGTTTGATTCCCGGGAAAACCAAAGTCATGGGTTTGATTCCTGGGAAAACCAAAGTAATGGGTTTGATTCCCGGGAAAACCAAAGTCATGGTTTGATTCCCAGGAAATGCTTGAATTAAAAAGAAAAAAATGTTGAAAAAAATTGAATGCAATGTAAGTTGCTTTGGATAAAAGTGTCAGCCAAATGCATATATATAAAATATGTAGTGTATACATATAAAATATATAATGGTTGTCCATAATTAGACAATAGAATATACAATCAGAATGAACCATTTACTTTTTTAATGCATGTGGTTGTCATATTTGTCAGGGTTCTGTCACTTCGGTCTAGTTTATTCATGGTTTTGTGACAGAGCCCTGACACTCCCTTCTTGTCTTGTTTTCTGGTGAGTGTGCTCGAGCCGCGCGCTCTCTTGTCTACATGCTCTGTTTCATGTTGGAGCGTGGTGTTCGGATCCCGGCACTCTTGTCTTGTTTCAGGCCCAGTTCTGGTTTCGTGTCGGGGTTCGGACACTCACGCTCCAGGTTTGGTCTTGCTGTGGGAGCGTGCGGTCATGTGCATTCGTTGTCTTCATTTTGCTTTCTCTTGTTCTGTGTGGCGGCATGCAGCTTGTGTTTTTCACTGGTTGCGTGCTTTCATGTTTGTCATGTTTTGTGTGAACACGCGGCTTATGAGTCTCCTTATTAGCTGCATGTTCGTGTTCCGTTTTGCACATGGCTAGTGATTCTCTTTTGCTGGCCATGTGCTTGTGTTTGTAATGTGTGAGCACTTGGCTTTTGTCATAGTTTCTGTGTGCCATGTGCTCTCATGTCAATTGTCTTGACCCCACCCATCTTGTATTTGCCCCACCTGTGTCATCTCGTTACCCTCCTCATTTGCTCCCTTTATAATCTCCTTGTGTTTGCAGTCCTGTGCGAGTTCGTTGTCGAATGTTGTCTGTGCCTGGTGTCCTGTCCAGCCTTGTCCTGCCCTGCCAGTCTGTTTTCCCCTACGGGGTAGTTTTTGTTTGGTTATTTCCTTTTTGTATTAAATAAAGCCCTTTTCCTCCAGCAATTGAGTCCTCGCTCTCATCCCTTCCACCCACCCTGACAATATTGGGTTTGATATATTTCATATATGTTATTCAAAATAGGATTTAGTCATGTTTTTATCTAAATGTATTATCTTGTTTCACCTTTGAAATAACTGTCCTTTTTGAAAATGTATACACAAGATTTTCATAATATTTTTTAATAAAATTCCAGATGTCTCCAGAAATACATCGGATTATGGTAGTAAAATGGATTGCAAACTGCGCTTCACATAGATTTACCCCTAAATGCTGAATCAGAAATGCTGTATCAATATCAATACAGTGTTTTACCAAGACTGTATGTCAAAGGAGCAAGCAAGCTAGATGGACTGAATGAACAGAATCTGTGCAGATTCACAGGCCTCAGCACAGATTCCAGTCCATATAGTCTTTTACAACATTCATGTGAGCAACAGCACTACTTGTTAATGTAAATAATTCAACCAGCTGTGATAAATATTGCACAACCTTGTCATGCAACATAAATTATTTAGTTGTGTGTACAGCTTTGACTAAAATACAACACATTTCATCAGGCAGAAGCTGAGGAATGTTCTTGATGAATTGTAATCAAGTCTTTTAAAAGTATATCATGTCTTTTGATTGCTTGGGAGTTTTTGTACACCCCAATTATAGAGTTGTCTTTCCTGAAAGACCTCCATATATTCATGCTTTCCTCAACAATGCTTTAGGTACAAAGATGTGCAATGTTCCTTACTTAATTCCCAGCGGAGATCAATGAAGTGGCTTTTTTCTCTGACTAAATCTGCACTATTTGACACAGAGAGAGAGAGAGAATACAAGACATTCCGCTCTCTGCCTTCCAACTGAAAAGCTGTTTGTGAACAGTTATGTAATATTGTTTAAAATGTAATGCTGATGGTAATTGATTGTGGCTTGTCCCATATTCAGCTGGGTTTACTCTTTTGTTGCTGGAGGCTGAACTGTGTATCATCTCGATCAGTGTATCCTGTTCTATTTTGTATTTAATCAGCCTACATTGATCAAACCACAGATATCTTACAGGTCAATGACTGAGTCAAACTGTAATCTACCACTAGATGGCACTAGCACAAAACAAATCTTTTTTTTATTTTATTTTTTTATATTTGCTCAGAAATACAAATGTAACAGAACATATGCCAAGGAAAAGAGCCAGGGGTTCAAGGATAGCCAAATAATACATAGCTATTACTAACCAGAAGAGAAAGAGTGAAGACAAAAAAAAAATTAAATAAAGGAGATAAATAAATGAGAAAAATGAAGACAATTAAAATAGATAAACAGATCACATAGCAACTAACATACTCTTCCCTCAAAACATAAATTATCAAATACAAATTATATAAAAACACCAAAAAGTGAGCATACATTTAAAGTTTTAATTGCCTTTTTGTTATAGGAGGTAGATAAAGATTTAATATACATTTTAATATCTTCTTGAAAGAAAGAAAAGTTTGGGGTAACTTTCATAACCTTGCATTTGTGGATAAAATATTTTGCAAGCAAAATAATTAAATTGCATAGAAAGTAAATATTTCCATATTGCTTCTCAAAAGTGAAAATTCCAAACAAAACATCCTTAAAGAAGAGCTCAAAGTCATTATGTATGAACTTTACAATGAACTGGCAAATGCCTTGCCAAAGTTTTCTTGTATGAACACAATGCCAAAAAAGATGCAGGACAGTCTCTGGTTGCGAGTCACAAAAAGTACAGTTCACATCTATGCTTAAATTGAATTTTGATACAATAAAGATTTTAACAGGATAGTACTGATGAATAAGCTTAAAATAAATCTCTTTAACCTTATTTACCAATAAATACTTGTTAGGAAGCGTCCAAACCTTTTTCCACAAAATATTTTCAACTGATCTATTCCATTTTGAAACAGCTTGAGGAGTGGTAACATAATCATTAAGAAAAAGAAAGCGAATATTTCTGTTATTTTTCAAAGTAGATTTAAAAAATATCCCACCTACGTACGTCAACTGGGTCTGGGAGAGGCATTTCAGAACTTGTCAATGCACTGTTATAGCCTTTAAATAACATAATTACACCATTCGGGATAGCACCAAATACAGTGGCAAACTGTTTTGGAGTAACAGGAAAATTATAGTGAGAAAGAAATTATTGATAAGTAAACAAGTAAACATTCTGATGAAATAACTAACCCAGTTGATACCATTCTTAAACCAGTTCTCAAAAACAGGGACTTATGTTTATAACAGATATTCTTATTATTCCAAATTAAGTAACTAGTTGGAGAAAAATTGTGTTTGAAAATCATAGACCATGCTAAAAGTGCTTGTTTGTGGAAATTAGAGAGAGCAACAGGGATCTTCTCAATACTCTAGTTACATAACAATAGAAAATTCAAACCTCCCAACCACAAAACAATTCATGTACCCAACTCTCTGTTGGGGGTGACCCAATACTTTTGGCAATATAGTGTATGTATACTGTATAAAGCAGATTTTATATATATATAAATATAATACAAATAGTATACTGTATATTATACTGTAGATCAGTGGTTCTGCATGGTTTTAAATCAAAACGCCTTTTCTAATATTGCAACTCGTTTATGATTCAAATTCCAAGTTTCCTATTTGTAAATATGACTTTGCTCTGTCATTCATGTGCGTGGAACAAATAATATATATTTCCAACTACACATGAAGGGTACATCAATCTTGACCAGACTAACTAGATATTTTACACAAATTTGATTAGAAAATAAATGATGATATCTAAAAGCCACATGCTGAAAGTGCTGTAATGAAGTCAGCTTATGATGTAGCAAACTACTGAATAGTTACGCAATACAATTTGTTACGCAATACAATACAGTTTCACTCTTTTACTTAAACAATAGTAGGCAGTATTCAGTGTATATTGCACAGTATCCAGTTAGCGCACACCTTTACAAATTACTTTTTTACTGCATTTTTCTTAATGGTGTCAGTCGGTTTTAAAGCGCTCTCAGTGTTGTAACTGTTGGATAACCCGGTCCCACTCCAAACCATTTCTTATGTAAGCTCTTTTACATCATTACAGGGAGATTTAGCTGGCTTTATATGAGCAAGGTTTAAGCTGTTTAGCATGGTGCAGTGTTTCTATACTGATGTGATGAACAGCATTACTCTTGAGCTTGTATCTGCCGGTTGTTCCTGTCCAGCGTTGCAGAAGTAATGACTGCTGGGATGGAATGCCTTATGATGATTGTATTGTGTTCCTTGTGATCACTGAACCATTCATTCATTCAGCAGCTACACTGTCTCCATCTGCTCACTCACTTCAGTCAAGAATCAAAACCTTAATTCAACTTATTGTGTGTTAAACTCTTGTTGTGCTTCTTTAATTATGACAGTGTATAGTGTGTATACATTGCACAATAAGTATTTTGCCTAATTGTGTCAAACATTAAGACATTTTTACACTAAAATGGATTAAAAATGTAAAATAACTATTTATGACGTAACTAGATGTCACGCACTGAAATAAACAAAAACTGTGATGAGGTCACATGACAAAGGCAGTGAGGTCATGTGACATCAATGCAGCATACTACTGTTTGAAACCAGTATAAACCTCCTTATTTGAAACTTTTTGTTTCTTTAAAAAATAGTGGGCAGTGTAGAGTATATACTGTGCAGTATTCAGTCAGTAGTTAAGCACTGTCAATGCACTTTTTACAGAGTCTCAAATCAGATGAGGACACAGGGAGCAACAAGGAGTCTACACACCACTATTTTGTGGCACAAGGTACATCATATATTACGAACTTTTAAATTAATTAAGCATGTTTGTATGTAAAATCAACACATTGCTCTAATTCTTTCTGATTTACATATATTCAAGGCCAGTTGAAGCTCTGGAATCAAGATGGCACAGGAAGTCCTCAGCGCTCACCTGACCCTCAGCAGGAAGTGACAGACGGGCAGGTGAGGGCAGTATGGCAGGAGCTGGGGGTCGGAGCCGGAGGATCACTAAACCGCGAGGAGCTGTCACTTGTCTGTGACCACATCGGTCTCAAGGACTTACAGCCCGGGGTACGGTCATGTAACGTTCTGTACAGAGTAGGATTAGTAATCATATTAACCAAGTCAGGACATTCTGTGCTGCTTGTTTGCTACTAATTACTCTTTACAGAGTTACTTTCCTTCACTATTCAGTGCACAAAACACTGTTATCCCTGTTTTTTGTTTATGCAAAGGAGTTAGACGCTCTCTTCAGGAAACTAGACAAGGATCAGGATGGGAGAGTCAGTCTGAGTGAGTTCCAGAGCGGGCTGTTCACACAACACGATCACGCTGCTCCCATCTCTACCTCCACCCCTGCCCGGCCCAAACCACAGCGCTCCATCTCAAAGGTCAGGATCAGATCAAGGTCATGGGGATGTTGCAGTTAAAGCAGATTGTAGCCAAAAATAAACAGAGCTTTGCCAAACAATCTGCAGAAAAGCTGACACCAGTGTGCAACTGCATGGTTTTCTCTGCAGAGGAAGTGAATGTTTGAAGGAAGCAGTTATATGTAATTGTTTGTTAAAGGGGTTATGTTGCACTTGGTAGTATTTAAATAATATACTGTGCTTATTTATTCTTTTGACAATTCAGTTCAAATTTGAAAGTACTTGTACTTGCCAAAAGTATTGGCATTGTTGTTTACAAAAAATATTGCCAAAGCATTATATACAAATATATACATACCTGTTAAAAGTTTGAAACTATTAAGGTTTTTTTGTTTTAAAAGACGTCTCTTATGTTCACTGAGGCTGCATTTATTTGATCAAAAAATACAGTAAAACACTAATATTTTTAAATATTATTAAAATTTAAATAACTACACTATTTGTTTATATTATAGTATAAAATGTTATAAAAATCAATGTAATGTATTCCTGTGAATGTAAAGCTGATTTCTCAGCATCCTTACTCCAGTCTCTGTGTCACATGATCCTTCAGAAATTATTCTAATATGCTGATTTGATGCTCAATTATTAATAATGGTTCTAATTATCAGTGCACTAAATTATTAAGCAGCACGATTGTTTTCATCATTAATAATAAGACATTTTTCTTTCGTACTAAAGCTTGTAATTTGAGGATCATGTGACACTGAAGCCTGGAGTAATGATGCTGCAAATTCAGCTTTAAATCACAGAAATAAATTACATTTTAAAATATATTCAAATAGAAAAAGTTTATTTCAAGTTTTATTAATATTACTGTATTTTTGATTAAATAAATGCACTTTTGGTAAACATAAGTCTTCTTAAAAAAAAAAAGCATAATTATTCCAAACCAGTAGTGTGTACATGTGTAGAAAATATGACCAAAAAAAATACATAAATAAACACACACTAACTGGCAGGTTCATGGGGTTTCTGGTGTGCAGCTGAAAAAATATTTTTGCCACAGTAATTTTCATTTGATTCATATGACATTTTGCATGGAATTCTTAATTTTGTATGCATGCCAGACTGGCAGGTTCATGTAACAGATATAATAGATAAATCTTTATCTGCCAGTTTTGCTCTCATCTGATTGAAAGAGAAAATTGCTGAAAGAATAAACAACCAACGCCTCTCCCAAATATTTTCATGACATATCACAGCAGACAGACACAAGAGACAGTTCAATGATTGCCTGAGTGTCAAACAGGATTCATTTCAGAACTCCAACATCAAGCCAAGCTACTGAGGGCTGCGGTGGCTGGAATCAATTAACTTAATTGGGAAGGCGGAGCCTCCTTTTTGCTCTCTTGTTCCTAGCAAAGCACAACTAATGTATTCCTGTGCAGTGGCCAAACTTGAAATCAATGCTGAGGAGATGTACTGCACAACGGGCCTCATACCTGCATGTGATGTTTTTACATGGGAAGGCAAAGACAGTTTGGGGTCCTTTAGTGATGACATTTCTGAGGTGATTTTACTGAAAGCACAACCAACCAAAATAATTAAAACAGCATCTGAACTCAAGCTGGGCACATTTTCTGATTTGCTGGTTAATAAAATATAGGATTTAAAAGCTCAGGCCTCATTTAAAGAGAAAAACAGCTTCAGTGTTTGATAACAAACGCCGAGTTGCATGAATATTTGGCGGTCGCTGGAGTTAAATTGAGGCTAAGCCAGCTTAAGGGTTACGACACCAGAAGGACGTTTGTTGGTGGTCAGTGCAATAGTTTTGTTCATGATTGAGGCTCTGGCATGTCAAGGACAGCATTGTGCATTGTGTGGTGGGACTGTGAGAGCTCCATTTTTCAGCGGTTTTCGTCGCAGTTAGATATTGAACTTTGTCTGATCGTTTTGTCTTTTTTTCCTCATGTCGTTCCCTCTGCTCTCTCAGGCCCTTGAGGAGCGAGTGGTGCGTTCCACCTCCCCTTCTTTACTGTCGGCTACGGTGGGTCAGAGACTGCTGACCCGGCTGGATGATGGATCAGGATGCACAAGCCCAGATAAAGTCATCACCCTCTGGACGGAGGAGGGCATCCACAACAGCAGGGATATTCTACAGGTAAGACATTATTGGATGTTATTTGCACTAATTAAACACTGAAAAACTATAATCTGCTGTGTTTAATGTTTTAATAATGTGGATCAGAAATAAAGACTTTTTTCTGTGAGCTATTGCATGAATAGTTTTTCTTTATTCTGAACCTGGATACAGACTCTGGACTTCTCTCTGGAGGAGCGTCTGTGTCTGGCTGAACTCACTCTGGCTCTGGACAATGAGTTGCTGGTCAGTGGGAATGGCATCCATCAGGCTGCTCTGGTCTCCTACAAGAATGAGATAAACTACTTACAGTGAGTCTCTTTCACATCAGATCTGTATTTATTCTCAAAACCTGTCATGAAATCTCCAATAATATTCTGAAGTGTTACAATTTTAGAGTAACTGTTTTCTTTTAATATACAGTATTTTAAAATGTATTTTATTCATGTGATGCAAAGCTGAAATTTCAGCATTATTGTTACAGTCTTCAGTGTCACATGATCCTTCAGAAATCATTCTAATATGTTTCGTTTTTGATTTTATGGAGCAGTTATATCAGTGTGTGGACAATACATTTGTTATTTGCTTTAGTTTGACCTTTTTGTCCTGCACCGGAGTTCTATTTGGGTTTGTGACATGTGCGCACCTTTTTTGCATTTTTTACTTTCAATTTGTTTTAAACCATTTATTTGAAACTATTTTGTAGCATTATAAATGTTATTATTAGTCACTTTTGATTAATTTAATGTGTCCATGCTGAATAAAAAGTATTAATTTAAAAAAAAAAAAAGTTTACTTACCCCAAACTTTTAAATAGTATTGTAGCATATTTTTTGTACAAAAGTATTGTAAATAAATAATACTAAAAATGTATTTAAACATTGGTAATAATATAAATGTTTATTGGGCAGCAGATTAAAATATTAGAATAATTTCTGAAGGGTCATGTTGCACTGAAGACTGGAGTAATTTTTTAATTCAATTGTAAAATATATTACAATAAAATGCACATTTAAAATTGTAATAATATCTCCCAATAGTGCTTTTTGTTATATATTTAAACAAATAAATGTAACCTTGGTGAGCATTACAGAATTGTATCAAAAGCATATATATGTAATATAATACTATATTACCATTCCTACTAATTTCAGATTTCTGACTGGTGATATGTAAGTTGCATTGATTTGTGACATTATTTTCAGGACAATTTTACCTTTTCATATTACTATTATGTTTCTGCTTTCAGTTAAACATTTTAATTAAAATAACTATTACTATTTTAATATTTTATAACTTAAAAAAAGATACATTTTATATATTTAAAATCATGGGGAAAAAATGCCTCTTCACCTGCATTTCTGTGCTGTTTGGTTTTTGTCTCCACCTGGAGGACATGTAATGTTACGGTGTCCAGCAGTATTCTTAATGTGGCATAGGTCTTAGTGCACGGTGGCTTTACTTTGTTTGAATAAATGTCTTTGCAAGGTTAACAGGTGTTGTGACAAAATGTGCATCAGAATGAATGAGATTCTCATGCGGTGGTGGTTTTGTGTTCCAACTCTATAGAGTCGTGGCAGACCAGGCCTGTCAGGAAAGGGACAAAGCCAAGGCAGACCTGGAACTGGCTGACCGCCGCAACCTACAGCTGGTCAGAGAGGTGGATGATCGCCATGCGAACATGGAGTCTCTCAATGAGTCGAAAATCAAGTACGGCTGCTCTCCTCTAGTCATATAATCACATCTGATGAAGACACATGCCAGTGCACTGCAGTGTCACTGTCCGTGTTGTTTCTTTGATGCAGGGGTCTGGAGCAGGACTTCCGGGATAAGCTTACAGCACTGAGGAGCGAATCAGAGTATGAAAGTGAGGTGCTTCTAGAGCAGGTAGAGAAGGAGCACAAGAGACTCCAGGAGGAGCTAGAGCTGCTCAGGTCTCAGGACGTTAGCCTTCAGGAGGACATCTGCACTGCCTGCTAAGGTAACCACTGACATTATTATTATTATCAGTATTCTCCTGTTTGGTCTTTGCACTTAAAATACACTAATGTTTAAAAAAGATTGGGGTCAGTTGTTTTTACTTAATTGATCAGAGAATTCTGAAAAAATATCAGTGTCCATTAAATATTAAGCTGCAACTGCTTTCAACATTGAGTAGTTTTGAACTTTTTTTTACATTGATGGCTTCTGAAAATTCAGATATCATATAAATAAATTACATTTTAAAATATATTAACCTAGGAAACTATTTTAATTTATGTTTCACAATTATTACTGTATTTTTTAGCATTGCGCATAAGAGACAAAAGCATTTGAAAAACTGATCTACCCAAAACCTTTGAACAGGAATGTGTAACTATAAAACAAATCATTCTGAGTCTCTGCTTTACATTAGTTTTAAATTATTGTATTTTAAAGTGCCACATAGTTTTTTTGTTTGCTGGCAGTGGCAATAATAAATAGCCTACAGTTACACTAATAAACTGCTGCTTCACAGGTTAATTATTTATTCAAATTATTAATATTAATAAAATGAATGATTTAATATTAGTGCTGTTTATTATATTGCTGTTTCCAGACTTTTTTGTCTTAACAATACACCACTCGAGGCCATGTTTTACATTGAGTTTACCATGGTTAAGGGGTTTACCTGTGGTAAACTCGCTGTAAACTAAGAACAAATACACAACATTGCTTCAATAACATGAACATTTATTGAACCCATTTAAATATTAACTTTACATTTGTTTAAATAAATAAATAAACTTATTTTTCATAAAGTTGTTAAAAACAAACTCATATACAAAGAGTCATATACATATTACAAATGCATCCCATAATTTAATATTTTGCCATTGAATATTCAAGTTGGGAATAGTTTAATTAAACCATAACTGTATCTATTGAATGTTTGTATTGTAATACAATTTCCTTACCATGCCTCCTTTAATGCCCTTACAAACACACTGACTTGCGTTCCATGATGATCCTGCTCTTGGCTACAGAGCGTGAGGTGATCTGTCATGGTTAGAGCGAGGTGTATGTTTCTTTGAGCTTGTCAGTGTGGTGTCAGGTTAAATAACTCTAGCTGTGTGTTACAGGAGAGCAGTCGTTTGGAGGAGGAGGTCAGCGTCCTGAAGGAGAAGCTGTCTGAAGCCGAGAGCACCATCTCTAAACTACAGAAGGATCTAGATCATCTGCTGCAGGACAAGGTGAGATGTCTGTATGTTGTTAAATTGCTGTAAATCACATCCTTTATGAAGTTCACTCTCTAAGAACAATAATGATAATTGATCTATGCTTGTTTTACTGAACAGTATGGTGGCCTTGATCCAAATGGCACAGGACTGCTGAATCAAGAAGAGCACTTCTCTGAGATCTTTAAGGAGTACGAGCAGCAGTGCAGGGTATGAGCGTGCCTGTGTATGTTTGGTGGATATTTTGTGTGGAGTGAATAGTGAAGTCAGCCCTGTCATTGTGCATTGCATTTAAGTGTCCCTGTTTGGCCATTATGCTAGCTATCCTGTAATTCATGGTGCTTTAAATGTGCAACTTTTTGAGGAGTTGCACAATTGTGCCATTAGTTTTGCTCTTTTGACTTGAGCCAGTAAGTAAGTAACTGCCAATGCTAAGTAATGCTAATGCAGAACACTTTACCAACAAGGTAGGGACGTTGCCTATGATGCTCCTTATTCAAGTTAAGACACTACAGGCTAAGCCATTGTTTTTACATGCGCTGGTTAATTTTGAGTATTCTGGGCTATTTGGCATTTCATTTGGGGGTGAAGAAAACATTTAAAATACCTTTAAGTGTTTTGTTTTATTGCACTTTATCAATTACTTTACATACTTAAAGGCAAAGACTTAAAATATTGTTTTCCCTCATGCACTGAGTCAGAAATGTATAACTAGTTTTATTCCAATTTATATTCTGATGAATATGACAACAAACTGAAATCCAATGTTCAGGTTTCTGTTCTGTAAATGTATGCAAATTAGTGAATATTTAATTATATAATGCCTCTTTTGCATAACATGGCATTTCAGGAAATATATAATCAATCTTTATAATCAATCAACTGGGGAAAGGATTGTGATTTATGTTAATTTTTCCAGTTCCATTTGATGTTCATGGCAAAGAAATAACACGTTTCACTTTTGTATTACAATATCTTTGTTTCAGGAACTGCAGAAAAAAAAGTTTTACTTGTGTAAATGACTCTGTCTCCTCCCCATTAAATACAGGAGTTGCAGGACAGGAATGACGAGTTACACTCAGAGCTGGAGTTGTTGAAATCTCAGGGCTCAGTAAGGAGAGCCAGACGATCCGGGAGCAGCCTGTCCGGTCATGACTGGTCAAGCCGAAGAGCATTAACCATTGAATCAGATTCTGGTGAATTTGACAAACATATTGAATTATCCATCAAGTTTACCTTTCTAGATCTTACACATGTTTCATGCTGTACCTACGTTTATATAGCTTTATAGTAAACTGTTGAATGAATAGCTCATCCTATCTGTTTTGTTCTGCAGATGATCCAGAAATGAAGAAAGGTACATCGCCTCAGGTTAGAAAAAAGCTCCAAGTCACTGACAAGAATGGTAAGGGATTATAAAAACAAAGTGATCCTTTCCCCATGGAATATCCAAAAACACGTGCCATGGTTTGGTTTGTGTCTTCAGTTTTGGGTTACCTGGAGAGTTTGGCTCCCCCTGTGAGCATCGAGACAGAACTGGCCATGGAGCAGATGAAAGAGAAATACGAGCGAGAGGTCCAGGACTTGAAGATCCAACTGGAGACTAAGGTACAGACATAGTCTGGAAACATGAAATAGGTTTGTTACAAGTAACCTTTGCAAATTAAATTAGATTCAAACAAGCTAAGATGTGCAAATGCTCCTGACATAAAATATTACCAGGTAATTACCAAATAAAATTTTGAAGAACACAACGGTGCATAATAGGATTATATTGCAACACAAATTGTGGAAACAAAACCTTATTGTAGAGAGAAAGTGATTTATGGTCCTACTTTTGTTTTAACAGGTGAATTTCTACGAGCGCAGTATGGAGCTGATGCGGCAGAATATGGAGGTTGAGCGAAAGGACATCTCGCAGAGCTTTAAGATGGAGATCAGCGAGTTGGAGGACCTAAAGGCTCAGGCACAGGAGCGGACAGAGAAAATGCGTCAGGCTGTTGAGAGGCTGGAAGCAGAGCTGAGGGGTAAGACTTCAGGGGGAGCCTGGGGTCCAGAGCAAGAACGGAGAATTCAACGGGAACAGTCAGAACTAGAGCAGAACTACGCTCGTGAGATCAGTAACATCGTGCTGCGGCTCACCTCAGAGAAAGATCAGCTAGAGGCAGAACTCAAGCTCAAGATGGACCAGGAAGTGCTGCTTGTTAGGTAAGTGTTGCTCAAACAGTCTGGTAAAGGATTAGGTGCAGATCAACATTGTAGACATTAGTCTTACATATTAGAAAAAGAAAAGAGATGCCGTGAGAGAAGGTGGATGGTTTGTCACTATATTATTTTCTCTCACTATAAACCTGTCAAATATGTTCAGGTCATATTTCTCTCTAAAATATATATTTTTTTTAATAATAATTCTTATTTCAGTAATGCAAAAATATTTTATTTAATGTAATGTAAAATCAATATATATATATATATTGATTGTAAAGGTGTTTGTGCATTAAAGGAGGTAGTATTTGTTGTAATGGGTTAAATTGAATATTTAATTAAAATAATAAGCGTTAATCATATTAATGAGAATTCAGGAGAAATGTGCTTAACTGTTGTAAAAAAAAATATTATTTAATTGTATTATTTTTATGTTGTAAAAATTATGAAAAACTAAAATGCATGATGCCAAAATTGCAGTGGTCCTAAAATGATATGATGGTTTTTATAGGCTTGGTGAGACTGACCTATTTACCCTATTTTTCAGAAAGTAAGAAAAAGAAGCTGACTGTAAATCACACCGGGTTAAAACTGCATTGTTGAGAGAAAAAAAGCCACAAATTATACATTGGTGTATTAGTCACATTTTATTACTACATTTAGAAATAATGTAAAATACTAAAACAAAAGATTTACGAACATTATAAACAATATAAACATGTACTTTATTTCCTCTGACTCCACAACAAATCCTTTAAACTTAACAGTATTCAGAAAAAAATAGGAAAGAAAAATGTAAGCATTAAACTAAATTTACAGCGGTAATCATTATAATTAAAATTGATTATAAATGGTGAGACTAAAATAATTCAAAGCGAAACTGAAATGTAACATTTTAATTGAATTATACAAGTCACTTGTATATTTCAGATGATAAAAAATGATTTGTTTTCTAGAACATACAGTATAATTTATTTTAGATGCATTTTCAATTAAAAGTAATATGCATGCTTCATATGGATATTCATTGTCTTTGTGTACAAATGACATCCCAGTTGTGTTTAAACTATAAGTTAAACCTCTTAACCAACATGCCTGTAAAGAGAAAGTAGATTGTTCCTTTGGTATCCATGACATTTCCGTGAATTTAGACATATTAGCATGTTGCTGTGTCCCAGGGAGAAAGCAGAACAGCAGTTATTGCACATGAAGGCACAACACAGCGAAGCTCAGCGCAGCCTGCACCTCGAGCGCAGCCATCTGCAGGAGCAATCCGAGCAGCATCGCAGAGAAGTTGGTGCATGGGAGTCAAGAGTTCAGGAGCTGGAACAGGAGGCGCGCCGGGAGCGTCTCCTCAGCACCGAGCGCTGGAGTGAAGAGCAGGCTCAGATCTGCAGCAGGGTGGCACAGGAAAGGAAGGAACTAGAGGAAGAACACCAGGAGGAGGTCAGGAAGCTAGGAGAACACATCCAGTTCATGGAAGCTCAGGTAGAGCTCGCATCCAGGGCTGAGGAGGAGCTGCTCGTACTACAAAAACAGCTAGAAGATAAGCTGGAAGAGATGTGTGTTGAGCTGGAAGATAACACTGTTTCCATGAAGGCTCAAGATGCCCTCATTCAGCATTTGACTACCGAACTCCATGCCAAAGAGAAGGAAATGGAAATCAGAAATGAGAAAGAACAGAAGCTTTGCAATAAGCACTCTCAGCTAGAGCAAAAGCTTAAAGCTGAGCGAGAAAAGAAGCAAGAGCTTCTGAAGCATAAGGAGCTACTACAGAAAGAAACAGACAGAAGTATTCAAGATCTAAAAGAGAAACTTGTCAAAGAAAAAGAGAAGGAACAGGAGCTTCTTGACAGAGTTTCTCAATTGACTAAAGAGCTGGAGAACTGGAGGACCAAAACTGATACCTGGCAGAAGGAGATCAAAATGATGCAGGGAAGCAGTAGTCATCTGTCTACTGTGTTTGGTGAGCAGAAAGTGCAGCTGAGAGAACAAGAGAAAGAACTTGTGGAGCTTCAAGAAAACTTGGCCAAAACGCAAGAGGCACTGAAAACCAGAGATGATGATCTTACAAGACAGGCTTTCTGAGCTGAATGCGGTGGAGATGGAGCGAGATCGACTCTCAGAAGAGCTCAGGGGTCAATGCAAGATTCTCAAACAGCTACAAACACAGGTCAACAGTCTCTCTGAGGAGTGGGATCAAATGCACATGATGGAGCAAAAACTTCAAGGCTCTCTTCATGTGGAGCAGGGTAAGGTTGAACCGCTCCAAGCCCATCTGAACTCAGAGCAAGAAGAGACGAGACGTCTTGAACAAGAGAACTCTAGCTGCAGGCAACTTGTAGACCAGCTTTCATCTCAGATTGTCGAAATGGAGGCGGAGTCTACCAAACTCAAAGAGAACGCAGATAAACTTGCACTGGAACTGCGAAACAAAGACGATCAAATGCTGGAACTCCATCATCAGCTTGAAGCCAAAGCCAAAGAGATGGACTTGCTCTGGAACGAGGTTCAGCTGAAGATGAACCTGTTTAAGAACGTCACTCATCTCTCTGGTCATTTTCAACTTTTGACCAGCCAGTTGGAGGACAAAGAGCAAGAGCTGTGCTCTCTGAGAGCGGACGCCGATAATACCGCCAACCAACTACAGCAATCACTGATGGACTCTCAAACAGAGCTTCAGCAGATGGAGGAGGCCTTTGAAAGCGAGAAGAGCCATATGAAAGAACAGCTTCTGGAGATGGAGGGACTTGTCATGGCTTTAGAAGAAGAGTTGGCCAATCCCCACAGGTTTGTGGTTCTCCAGCTGGTAGATGACCGTCGAAACAGAAACCAGACTAACCATTGCTGCATTGATCCAATCGCCGTTTCTCCCTGTATGGATGCCAAGAGTTGACCGTTCACTACTTTCATGTTTGTCCAAGAATGTTTTGCACAATGAGATTTCATTAACCGTAGACATGCGCTTTGATTGTTCAGGCCTCATGCTGCATCTCACTAACTGAATAATGTTGATGTCACTGACATGCATGCAATCTCACTATTAATAACAGTTACTGTATGTTTTCTGATTGAAAGTGTGTCCTTGCATCCTTTTAATTGTATTAATAGTATTACATTTTTGTGTTTGCTGGCCTAACTTTTTTGTTTTTGAAAATCTAGCTCCAAAATAATAGTAATTGTTCTTGAAATTGTATTGTTTTCTGTACTAAGCTGCCTACAAGTGCAGAGGCGGGTAAGATTGTTATGAAGAGCTGATCTCTATATTTTGGTTTCCAATTCTAGGGTTCAACTTGATGAGGTCACCTCTGAAAACAGTGCACTGAAAGACAGGCTTGCTGTCTTACAGCAGGATGTCAAGTCGCTGGAGGAAGAGCTCAACAAAAATAGGTAAAGAAATCATTGACTTGTCAACTATCCACTCTTTATTTTACCATCTTATTTAGCAAAAACAAATTTTTGCTTCATTATATTTAGGAGGAAACTTGAGGAGATGGAAAGAGAATATACAAAGAATCGAGAAGAAGAGGAGAGGCTACGGAAAGTGGCAAGTTCTTGAAAAATATTGATAGCATGGACCTTAAATTCAGCCCCTATTCTTACTATTCATTTCTGGTCCTATTCTAAAATACAATCCCGAATTCTGGAAATGTTGGGACATTTGTTAAATTTGAATAAAATGGAAACTAAGACTTTCAAATCACATGAGCCAAGATTTTATTAATAATAGAACATGGAGAACATAACAAATGTTTAAACTGAGAAATTGTACAGTTTTATCCACTAAATGAGCTCATTTCAAATTTGATGCCTGCTACGGGTCTCAAAAAGTTTTTTTTTTCAGCCCGGGGGCAACAAAGGGCTGAAAAAGCAAAAAATTTTGAAAAGATTAAGCTGGGAGAACATCTAGCTACTAATTAAAAGGGTCCTATTATGCTCTTTTACAAAGTCTTGATTTTGTTTTGGGGGTGTACTAGAACATGCTCTCATGCTTGGTGGTTCGAAAATCGCATTATTTTTCACATAATTTACATTATTACAACACCTTTCTCCCCAGCCTGACACAAACGGCTCGATTAGTTCCGGGTTTGATGAAGGCCCGCCTTTCCGAAAAACGAAATGTGTTGTGATTGGTTAGCTTTCCCAGTGCGTTGTGATTGGAGAACAGCTTAGACTGCGTTACTGCCCCGCCCCTTGCCAAAACAGCAAGTTCGTCAATATTGCCATACAAATTCAGACCACAAGAATATTGAACGAGGATCGTGCAGAACCTTTGCACTCACGGATATTGCAAGACATATTAAAGTGGTAATGTTATTGTTGTTTCTTTTGGCTAAACCACGATTTAGATGGGATGTCAACAACAGCTTAAAAATAAGTGCAGAGCTCAACCAAGCATTCTCCCCACCCGCCAGCCATTAAAATTTCAGTAGGCGGGAATACAGGAAAACAACTTTGTAGTCCAAACGAGCTGTTCGTTGTAGTTCTTGAAAAGGGATTTATTTTTAAACGAAAAATCTCCCTTTGGAGTGGACTTTGAGATTTGTAACTTTGTAGATCGTTTTATGCCCAAACATAGACTACACACTGACTAAAATACAAAAAGTGAACAAGCATAATAGGACCCCTTTAAGTTAATTGACATCAGGGGCCGTATTTATCAAGCTTCTCAAAGTGCCATTGTAGTCTTAAGTGCTGAGAATTCATGAAATTTACATACAAACTTAAGTATGAAAGCAAGTTATCAAATTTCTTAAAGCTAAGAATCACTCTTACTCTCCCAGTTATTTAAGACAGCTGGAGAGGTCTCTCAAGTGGTTAGGAGTTGCCAGTAGGGGCTTGTGATGACGCTGAGAGACGTACGCTGCGCAAATCTTTCAGGAGAGGATTCAGAGGAAGAATGTTTTTTAAATGTTTGGCGACGAGCACTTAATCAAATGGTTACATTTCATCAGTTATTCAAAATGAGCAAAGAACATTTACGTTACCAAAGAACATCATAAGTGACTTCAGTCTGGCGTGAGTATTATGCGATCTACACTGTATGATGAATAAATCTCTTAATCCCTTATTTACACTGCATGCGGCGCATTACAGATCCACAGCCACCGGGGGTGATCCGCCGCGCCGTGGCAAGTTTCTGAAGCGGCTCTCTGCGCTGCATCACTAAAGATAGGCACCTAGTCTATTTTTGACGGATAATAATAATAATCTTCTCGCTGTCGTCAAAGGCATCAACAACAGCCGTTATCTTTGACTATCGTCGTTACACTATACTATTGTCTATCGGCACCCTAAATTGAGTTGTGATGATGCTTCGTTTCCTTGCCATAATGTATTCTCTTGAAAATTATTTATTGTCAAATGTGTGTTGAATGTAAACTCCTATTAGGAATTTAAGCATTCAATGTGAATTTATCTGAGAATATTCTAAATTAAGGAAATCTATTCAGTGATTGGTCCATGCGTATGTCGTCATCCAAAATCCCGTTTGTGACACAGCAAAGTGTCGTAAATCATCTCTAAGACTGACACTTAAGATTTAGTCCTACACTTCGCTTAAATTATGACTGAGATGATTGATAACTAACTTTTCAAGCGCAGCTTTGAGGCAAGAATTTTGTTTCACTTAAGTCAATTCTTAGCAGTGTTCTTGAGAGTAATTCTTAGAGGCTTGATAAATACGGGCCCTGGTCTGTAACATGATTCGCTATAAAAGGGATGTCTTAGAGAGGCAGAGTCTCTCCGAAGTAAAGATGGGCAGAGGCTCTCCAATCTGTGAAAGAGTACGTAAAAAGATTGTGGAACACTTTAAAAACAACGTTCCTCAATGTCAAATTGCAAAGGTTTTTCAAATCTCATCATCTACAGTGCATAACATCATCAAAAGATTCAGAGAAACTGGAGAAATATTTGTGCGTAAGGGACAGAGCAGAAGATCTTTGTTGGATGCCTGTGGTCTTCAGGCCCCAGACGACACTGCATCTCTCATCGACATGATTCCGTCATTGACATTACTAAATGGGCCCAGGAATACTTTCAGAAACCACTGTCAGTAAACACAATCCGCCGTGCCATCTGCAGATGCCAACTAAAGCTCTATCATG
Organism: Ptychobarbus kaznakovi; assembly: GCA_027422405.1. Classification (NCBI taxonomy): domain Eukaryota; kingdom Metazoa; phylum Chordata; class Actinopteri; order Cypriniformes; family Cyprinidae; genus Ptychobarbus; species Ptychobarbus kaznakovi. The sequence goes on along the minus strand of CM049801.1, from coordinate 8,085,529 downwards.
CAAAAAGGAAGCCATATGTGAACATGGTCCAGAAGCGCTGTCGTGTCCTGTGGGCCAAGGCTCTTTTAAAATGGACTGTTTCAAAGTAGAAAAGTTTTCTATGGTCAGACAAGTCCAAATTTGACATTCTTGTTGGAAATCACGGATGCCGTGTCCTCCGGGCTAAAGAGGAGGGAGACCTTCCAGCATGTTATCAGCTTTCAGTTCAAAAGCCAGCATCTCTGATGGTATGGGGGTGCATAAGTGCATACGGTATGGGCAGCTTGCATGTTTTGGAAGGCACTATGAATGCTGAAAGATATATATATATATATATATAAGATGTTAGAGCAACATATGCTCCCCTTCGGACGACATCTATTTCAGGGAAGGCCTTGTGTATTTCAGCAGGACAATGCAAAACCACATACTGCAGCTATTACAACAGCATGGCTTCGTAGTAGAAGAGCCCGGGTGCTGAATTGGCCTGCCTGCAGTTCAGATCTTTCACCTAGAGATCATTAAACGAAAAATACGTCAAAGACGACCACAGCAGCTGGAAACCTATATCAGGCACGAATGGGGCCAAATTCCAACACACAACTCCAGAAACTCATAACCTCGATGCCCAGATGTATTCAAACTGTTTTGAAAAGAAGAGGAGATGCTCTACCATAGTAAACATGCCCCCATCCCAACTATTTTGAGACCTGTAGTAGGCATCAAATTTGAAATGAGCTCATTTATTGGCTCATGTGATTTGAAGTTCTTTTGGTTTTAATTTTATTCAAATGTAAAAAACGTCCCAACATTCCTGGAATTCGGGTTGTATTCAGCAGTACACATTCTTCCAAAAAAAAGTTTGTTCCAATTCATTCATTTTTTATTTATTCTATTGTTAAATATTCCATTACATGTCACGTTATGAAAATGAAATGGTTGCAAACCATTAGTTGCTGCTCCTAACAATTGTTTTATTTCTTCAACAAAGAATTCCAAATTTCGAGAGGAGGTGCTTGACTTCAGTGCGAGAAACCTGCAGCTTAGCAATGAGAATGCTGAACTGAGTTCCCGGCTGTCTACTGATCAGAGAGCAGTGCAGACGCTGACTGACAGGCTTGCACAGGTGTGTCAGGAGAACGACGAGGCAGCTGTGTCCTACAAACAGCTGGAGGAAACCCTTCAACAGCAGAAGAGAGACACACTAAAGCTGCAGGAACAGTGGCCAGAAAGAGAAGGAGCTTCTAGAGAGGGAGCTTAAAACCGCCAAGGAGATGGTATGGATTTGTTTTGTAGGATATTTTAACAAATTATTTCAAAGTTGGCAGGAATCGCTGAAACTGCTGTTTTTCTTCAGCTCCAGCATTTGACGGCGCTTGAGTCTGCTTTGAATAGTCAGACTCTGAAAAACCAAGCACTAGAGCAAGACAAGGAGCATTTGCTGAAGGAAACGGCAGACAGGGACCAGAGGGTGAGATGTTGAGGCTTTTTCTTAGAGTATATTTCAAACATGTTTATGCTGAAACATGCTTTGTGTTTGTTGCAGCTGATAAATCTTCAAGAATCTCTTCGCAAATCAGAAACCCAGATAGAGCAGCTCAACTCCCAGATCTTGACTATGTGGCAAGAAAAGGATGTTCACGTCCAGGAGTCAGCCACTCATCAGAAGATGCTGCAGCAGTCTCAGGAAAAGGTCAACAAAGATCTTTATACGTACTTGCAGTCATTCAGTATTAATAAAAAATGACTTGGTATTAACTAAGTATTGTTGTAAAACACAAGGTCCAGGAGCTTGAGGAGAGCATACGTCAGTTGTGTAAAGAGGAGGAGCAGTTACATCAGACCCAGAGGCTTCAGGAGGAGATGGCAGTCAGTGTCCTGCAGAAGGAGTGCAAGAGTTTGCGACTACAGAACGAGGAATTTTGTAATCAGGTTAGTCAGGAACAATAAATTGCTTTTGCAGTGGATTTTTCTCAATATGTAATTATAAGCAATTGTTGCATAACTGCTCCGTTTTATTTCTAGTAAACTATTTTGAATGCATTTACATTTATGCATGAGGCTTTTATCCACAATGACTTTAAGTGCATTCAATGTATAGATCAGTTCATGCATTCACAGGGAATCGAACCCATGACCTTGCAGTTGATAGCGCCATTCTTTTAGTTGCAGGAATGTTCTTCTGTATTCACTACAGGGAATTTAATTGTATTTGAAGTCTCATATACTCACCAAGCATGCATTTATTTGATTATGAATACAGTAAAAAAGCAAAAAACGTAATATTGTGAAATATTTTTTTTAAATTAGTATTTGAACACATTTTAAAATGTTACTTATACTTGTGATGCAAAGCTGAATTTTCAGCATCATTACTCCAGTCTTCAGTGTCACATGATCCTTCAATAGTCTTTCTGATATGCTGGATTATATTTGTAGGTGGCTCAGCTGCAGACTCAGGAGCTGGAACTTCAGAGACTGACACATGAGTGCCTCACTTTGAGGAACAAACAGGCAGAGCTGGAGACCGCAAAACATGAGGCAGACGAACAGGTTTGGAGATCATTTTAACGGTTTGAGAATTCCTTCTGAATATTTCTGGTCTCACTTTTGTGTGTTTGATGTTGTGGTTTAGGCATTGAGGGCAGACAGCGCTCTGTCGCTGGTCCAGGCCCAGCATGCACGTGAGGTGCTGGAACTAAGGGAACAGGTGGGTTCAGGCACTCGGGAGCACTTGGCTCGTATGCAAACTCAACTGGTGGATCAACAGCGCAGGACGCAGGATTTAGAGGATCTGCTTCGCTCTCAGGCCAAACAGGCCAGTGTTCAGATGGGACTTCAGCAGGTACATCAGCATCACATTCAAAATCTTCAAGGCAGTCGACAGGGAGTGAACATGCGAGTGCTTATTATACATTTTAGCTTTTTTTTTCACCCTTGATCTCATAGTTCAAGTATATTTTTATTAATAAACTATTAAATCAAACAACAGGAGCAATACGAGAAATTGATGGCAAGTATGCAGGAGCATATGGATGAGGTTAAGTCCAAGCTGAAAAACACCCGTGTCATGCTGCAGGAGAAGGTCAACCAGCTAAAAGAACAGGTAACTAGAAACTATCGCCATTAAAACCACGATTAGAAAATATGGATATTTTTTAAACTAAATGCCATCTTACATAATACTGCATAATGTTTACTTTTTTTCTATAGTTTTTAGTAGGTGAAACATATTGCAATATTTTACATATTGCATGCCTACTAAGTAAAACTTTCACATGACATAAACCCACATACTGTATATCATCTTCTAAATATATATGGTTAAAGAATAACTTACCTAAACATTTAAATTTGTTGAACATTTATTCAGCCTCGGGGCATCCAGAATGTAGATAAGTTTGTTTCTACTTCAGAACAGATTTTTAGAAATGTAGCATTACATCACTTGCTCAGCAATGGATCTTCTGCAGTGAATGGGTGCCGTCAGAATGAGAGTCCAAAGAAGCTGATAAAAACATCACAATAATCCATATGACTCCCGTCCATTAATTAACAGATAGTGAAAAGCTGTGTATTTGTAAGAAACAAATCCATCAAGGCACTTAAACCAGTCCATAATTTTACCTCCAGTGAAAAAGTCCAGATAAATGTTTATCCTCCAGTGAAGCTCCAGCCCGTGTCACATCATCAAATTTCACTGCTCCATTGCTGATCGTCTGCTCTTGTTGGTGACCATCTTTCTTTACTGGCAAATTTTAGACAGGTCATTGCTTTATGTATTGACAAGATTTTAGCCACAAGTTTGTTGGTGTGTTTCGCAGCTTTTCATTCACCACTTAACTTAGACTGAGTCTTTTTTGTTTTTATCAGCTGTTTGCGCTCTCACTGACGGCATCCACTGGAGGATCCATTGATGAGCAAGTGATGTAATGCTACATTTCTCAAAATCTATTCTGAGGAAATTGTAAACATCTTTATTTTTAAGTGAACTTTGTTTAATTGAATATAATAATGAATGTAAATGTGAACTTTTAGTAGCCTGTAACTAGTGAAAGTTCACACCGGAAATAGATCAAACACTTGACATTGTGGGATACAGTGCCTTTATGCAGTTTGGTAAATTTAGGTGAACCGAGCATGTCATCCATACATCAACATACATACTAAGAACTTCAGAAATAGTAAGACTTTAGTATGCTGACATTATTTTGAAATATTTTATATGGTGACAATCAGATCTCTAACTTTATTCACTCCATAGCTGGCCAAAAATGCCAAGTCTGATCTGCTGCTGAAGGACCTGTATGTGGAAAACTCTCAGCTCATGAAGGCTCTTCAGGTGACGGAGCAGAGGCAGAAGAGTGCAGAGAAGAAATCTTTTCTTTTGGAGGAGAAAGTGATCGCGCTTAATAAACTACTTCGTAAAATTGCCCCAGCATCCCTCACAGCTTAGACTTGTTTCACTCCATTAAGAGCCTTTATCTGTTGTACTGGACTGTGAAGTCCCACCCGCTAGTGCACTTTGGTCTGTTGGTGCGAAACGTGTTTTTGTAAAAGCAATCCTGGAGTTAAAACGAAAGCACAGATAATGCTAAGTCTTAGAGTTACTGTAACAGCATATTGTATTAAATCGTGCTGTTTTCAAGAGTAAAAGGAGAAAGAAGGGTTAAGTTAATTCAATGGTCTCTTCAGAGGCAAACGAATACCAATGAACAAGACTTTTGTAGTATGAGATTTGATCATTCGATAAGGACAGAGCATTACACATTCCTTCAGTTGTTCACTGTGACGTAGGGAACAAACCGCAAGCGTTCTTGTAAATGTTGAGTTCAATATTTGCTAGTAAAAAAAGACACTTTCTTTTTACTGCAGTTTTAATGCCCATTGTGGTGCAATAACCAAAAGCACAGTATTCACGCAATGTACAGTTTTGATACAAATACTATCTTGTAATTGCCAATCATGATGCACTAATGTCCACTTTGATAAATTATTGTAAGTGTTGCAGATGTCTCTTATGATGTACACCTCGTTTAAAAGAGCTGGCTAACTATTGGGAGATGAAAGTGTGACACCACTGTTGTAAATGCATCATGTACCACTGTAAAGAATGTGATCAAGTAAAGTTTTACATGTGTAGCTTTCTGATTAGATAATTTACTCTAATTTAAAGTTGTAATATCTAAATGAACGTGAAGGAAAGTATCCACAATACAGCTGCTTGTTGTTAGGAGATGACGTGCTCTAGTACACCCTGCCGAATAAGCTGCTCACATTTCCATCTGGGCAAAAAGTGCTGTGAAGAAAAAAAAGGTGAAACGTGTTAAGCAATATACACTCACCGGCCACCTTATTAGGTACACCTGTTCAATTGCTTGGTAACACAAATTGCTAATCAGCCAATCACATGGCAGCAACTCAATGCATTTAGGCATCTAGATGTGGTGAAGACGACTTGCTGAAGTTCAAACCGAGCATCAGAATGGGGAAGAAAGGGGATTTAAGTGACTTTTAACCTGGAGTGGTTGTTGGTGCCAGACGAGCTGGTCTGAGTATTTCAAAAACTGCTGATCTACTGGGATTTTCACGCACAACCATCTCTAGGGTTTACAGAAAATAGTCAGAAAAAGAGAAAATATCCAGTAAGCAGCGGTTGTGTGGACGAAAATGTCTTGATGTCAGAGGAGAATACTATACTTTCAATACTATAGTCCCCATCAAGCTAGCTTTTAAACTCACAGACCTCGGCATAAACTCTTCACTCGGTGACTGGTTTCAAGACTTCCTCACCGGCAGACCTCAAGTGGTGAAAGTCGGCCAGTTCACCTCCAACTCCATCACCCTGAACATAGGAGCCCCACAGGGCTGTGTCCTGAGCCCCCTGCTCTACTCTCTATACACACACGACTGCGTGTCCTCTCACAGCTCCACTTCTATCATTAAATTTGCTGATGATACTGTGGTTCTGGGCCTCATTAACAACAATGATGAGGCCGCATACTTGGATGAGGTAGAGAGACTTAAATCATGGTGCCAGGACAACTGTCTCTCTCTGAATGTTAGCTGATTGTGGACTTCAGGAAGAGACAGCAGCGGCCCTACACTCCTCTCAAGTACCTCGGTGATCAGTGGGACCCCTGTCAGGTTAAGAGCCAGCAAAGACTGTACCATCTGCGACAGCTGAGAAATTCAGGGTCTCACCAGCAATCCTGAAAACTTTCTCAGGGGCCATAGAAAGTGTAACTCAGTGCATCAGTGTGGTATGGAAAGTCTCAAACCAGACTGCAAAGCTCTGAGTTGTGCGCTAGCTGAGGCATCTCACTGCAGGACGCTGCACAGAGCTGCTAAAACGCTGCAAAAGCAGAGCTCAATCTGACTCAAATCACCCCGGTCATCTTTTCTGTTTACTGCCATCTGGCAAGCGCTTCATAGCATGATGGCAAAAACTGAGAGACTTAGGAGCTTCTTCCCCCAGGCCATCAGGTACCATCAAACTGACTCCATTTAATAAACATGACTCCATTTAATAATCAGTATGATATTCACTATTCTCCACCATTCATATTACTGCTATGTTTATACCCTGTACAACCTGTTTTCACATTCTTCTTGCACATTCCTGCTTATATTATTATTTATTAAGTCTACAGTACACTGTCCTGCACATTTTAATCTTTTCTATTTTCTACTTTTTTTCCCCATACCTATATTTATGTATATTCTCGTGTTTGTATTTCATATAATTGCACTGTCCATGGAGCGGACCTGACTTACATTTCACTGCTGATTATATTCTGTATAATTGTATGTGACGAATAAAAATCTTGAATCTTGAACGCACAACACATCGAAACATAACGCAGATGGGCTACAGCAGCAGAAGACCACACCGGGTGCCGCTCCTGTCAGCTAAGAACAGGAAACCGAGGCTACAATTCACACAGGCTCACCAAAATTGGACAATAGAAGATTGGAAAAACGTTGCCTGGTCTGATGAGTCTCGATTTCTGCTGCAACATTCAGATGGTAGGGTCAGACTTTGGCATAAAGAACATGAAAGCATGGATCCATCCTGCCTTGTCTCAACGGTTCAGGCTGGTGGTGGTGGTGTAATGGTGTGGGGGATATTTTCTTGGCACACTTCAGACTGGAACATGCCTCTTAGTACCAATTGAGCATCGTTTAAACACCACAGCCTACCTGAGTATTGTTGACCATGTCCAGTAAGTGAGTGAAAATATATATATATCCCTTTATGATTTATTTCACTAACTACAAAAAGTGAAAGTGAATACATTCATTACCCATCAAGTGTTTATTTCTTTTAATTTTGATGATTATAATGGCTACTTCAGAAAATTAAATATTACAGCAATACAAAGAAAGGATAATGCTGAAAAGTATGAACATGAAAAGTATGAGCATGTCACAAAGCTCAAATCATCTCAGACTGGTTTCAGGTGTTTGAACAGGTTGCTCTGACAGCTCTTCTGCATGAGTTCACTTTACTCAAATGGCCTCCACAGTCACCAGATCTCTGTTGGAAAATGAAAATCCAATCAGCAGCAGGAAGCAGAGCACCTTTGGGATGTGGTGGACCAACACCAGGAACGGCACCCCAAACCATCACTGAGATTCGCATCATGGATGTGCACCCTGCCAAAGGACAAATCTGCAGCAACTGCTTTTTGTGATGAGACGCTTCTACGCTGTCTGTTGTTCAAGAGTGGCTTGACACAAGGTCAATGAAACCCATGTCTTGGCATACCAAAATCTCTGTCCACTCTTTGTGAATCTCCCCACATTTTTGAATGGGTTTTGTTTCCATCCTGTCCAGGGTGCGGTTACCTTGTTGTACACTTTTTTCTACCAATCTTTTCCTTCCCTTCGCCTCTCTATTAATGTGCTTGCACACTGTGAAGCCTCTTTTGAACCTTTTGTGTCTTGCCCTCCTTTAAGGTCAATGGTCGTCTTTTGGACAACTGAAGTCAGCAGTCTTCCCCAATTGTGTAGGGAACTAGACTGAGAGACCATTTAAACCTTTGCAGGTGTTTTGAGTTAATTACTGATTAGAGTGTGGCACCAGTGTCTTCAATATTGAACCTTTTCACAATACTAATTTTCTGAGAATATTTGTGGTTTTCAAGTTGTCACTTATAATCATCAAAATTGAAATAAACACTTGAAATATATCAGTCTGTGTGGAATGAAGTATACATTATACAAGTTTCACTTTTTGTGAGTGAAATAAATCAACTTTTTGATATATTCTATATATATAGCGAGTGAGAGAGATTCTTGTAATCAGATTTAAACATGCTCTTAAGAATATAGTTACCTGGCTATTTTTCTTCAACAGAATGACAGTGCCATCATCTATTTCAAATTCTCCATGGTCTTTAAGACAGCGCACCTGGATGGGAAGGAAATGATCAGTGCTGACAATATATACATTTATTTGTTTATATATACATATATACACACACACATTCTATTACATATATATTTGAAGCATTCTATTACTGAAATTACTTTACAAGGTACTACAACTAGGGTTGCAAAAAGTTGGACATTTTCCAGAAAATTTGGGAAACTTTCCAGGATTTTTTGTAATCTTGATGGAATTTTTGGAAATGTTCCATCTCTTTGCAACCCTAAACAACAAATATTACCATGTACTTGACAACTAAACTATATATAAACTTTTTACTGTAATGTGGGATGATTTTTTTTACACATTACAGTAAAGAGAAATGTCATATTACAGCAATAAGAATTCAATAGTAGATAGTTCTTAACTGTCACGAGTGTCAAAAAGGAACAATTCAAGTTCTAAAAATTGCTTTGTCCCAAAAAAATATTTGTGACATTCAACAAAATTTATTTTATGATTCTAACTGAGCGACAAGAGCAAATGCATTAAAATGCACTGACCCATTTCTTTCAAATTTCTATTTTCAGAGAGCCTATATTTCTGTGACCACTCATATACGGTTATATTCTAGTTAAAACCATAATAAAAACATCTTTGTCACTTGAAATAAAATAAACATCAATTTAAATAACTTTTTTCCAGCTAGTTTCCAAGGCAACATTTCTTTCTAAAACTAATTTTAGAAAGACATTTAAAAGTATTATTAATATAATAAAACACAAAAATTACAAAAACAAATTACAAAACATTTTAAATGAAAGTGGAAAATATAACAAAAAGTACTTAAAAAACATTTTTTTTTCCAAACTATATTAGTATCCCATTTCTACTAAAACAACACTGCACTCACCTCGATGTATAGACTCTTAGGGGGCTTCATATCCTGTGTTATGTCCAAACCTTCCTCTCCCCCTATTGACCTCATATAGGTTGCCAAAGACTTTTTGTACTGATTGAACCACTCCATCTGATTTAGAAGCAATTAAATGACACGTCAGTCACAGACCAGCATGTGACATACTGTATATTAACATTACACAGGAGAAAGCAGGCCCACCTCTTCAGCACACATATGAAACCGAACGGTTGTGGGCAGTACGCTGCCATACTCCCATCTGAGAGCACGGATTCGCAGGAGGCGATCATAACTGTGGAAAGAGAGAGATGGGTTTGATCACACCTGTGGAGACTAGTGCACTGATGATGAGGGATAACAGAAGAACCCAGTGAACCACACACAGGTAAGAGGCGATACAGCGCTGGTTTCTCAGCAGACAGCTGTGCCGGAACTTGATGGTTGGTATCAGCTCGCTCTTTCCCTCGGTCTTTGCCTCATTCCTGCAAATACAAAAAATAACAGTTTCATAATCACTATAATGGCTTTATAAACTAAATCACAGCATTCTATTATAGCGTCTAATTTGTATTGATTCATATTAATGTTTATTAATTGATTTTTTTTTTTAAATTAGGTTAAGTTTTTTAGTAATGTGGTTTAGCATTTATTAATATATTTTACTTGGCTTTCATCGATTTTATTTCCATAATTTTCTTTTAAATTGTATTTAGTTGCAGTAATTTTAGTACTTCATTTTATTTCAGTTAGCAAAAACATTTTTTTTTAATTTTCACTTAAGTCTATGTCTAATATTTATTTTATTTCAGTTAAAGAAAACAGTTTCTAATGGTTTTAGTGACCAATAACAATATTGCACAGATCTGCCATGCTTTAGTAAGTTAGTGAGTGGAGCACACACTTACACATCACTCTGGTTCTGTTCGTAAAGAGCCTTCATTTCCTCCAGGACCTGACGAATACCGTCTTCCTGCGGAAACCCAAGACAAGGTATGACTTGATCTTGTTATTGACAATTATTACTAACTTCTGAAACTATAGCAACTATTTAACACCGCGCTGTACTTACATTAAAGGCGGGCAGCTGCCCGTCGCCCATCCGATGAAGTTCTCTAATAAGCTCGACTGCCTTTTCGCAGAACATTGTAAATGTGTTTGTAACTGAAAGATGACGATATTTTTGGGGATAAAGTCTTAGCTAGCTAACTTTCCAATGTACTTGCGCAGACGGTTTTCGCGGGAAATTTTTATTGTTGTGATCACGTGAGCGTTAAAGAATTTACTACGGAGAGACAAAAAGGACACTTTGAAGGGAAGTCCGGTTCATTTCTGGGAATCGGTTCTTATGAACAGTTCATTTTTCAAAGAACCGGTTCAGTGATTACTTTTCTTTTCAACGCGTAACGTTAGCATCTTACACAAAACGATTCACATAATTACTTGACCAGTGTCGTTAATGAGAACACGACAGCTAAATATGCATCATCGTGTTTATAAATATGCACAGTAGAAATATGGAACCGGATCCTGAAAGCAAGAAAGCACAGCCATTATCTGATAACTGCTTGTGATCTTATCCCAGTCAATACCCTACACAATAAATATTAGTTTATGTTAAATATTTTAAGGTACTTGGTGCTGTAGCGCATTGTATTTTGGAGGGCTATCTGGTATTTTGTACAGATTCTTGTCATTATTTAGTAACAACTAAACTAAATGTGAGTAATCAAATAGCCTACAAGCTGCCATCTAGTGGTGAAGAAGCTGAAGACTTTGGTGGCAAGGCAACAAACGTTGGCACTAAAGGGCTAATTACGCCTTGTAGGTCCCCAATATGAAATAACAACCGTAATGGGAACCATATAATAACTTTAGTTTTGAACAAGTCAAAAGCAGCTAATAATAAATATATATATATATATAGTTTGCATGATGCTTAACTTTGTGGTCGGACCATATACTGCAGTTTTCTTTTCATATATCCAGAGTTGTTTAAGAAGCTAGAGTTGCTATCAGTTGTGCTTCAGTTAGAGATAACATTACAGTCTCCACAATAATTCATGTCAGCTCAACAGTCGTCTCTCAAGGATTCATCTTAAGTCAGATGCATGTCGGGAACTTTTAAATGTGAAAACATGCACAATGAACAATCAGACAGGCCTATGGAAGAATTGTTTAGTATCACCTGCATTCAGGTTATAATTTTAATGTTATTATTACTATTATTATTAACACATATTTGATCATAACGTTTATTTAAACTTATGTTCTCATGAACAACCAGTCAGTAATGAGACTAATTGAAGTTTTACTAACCTTCAAGGTTAAACAAATTCAGCATATTGTGACTTGAAGCACCCAAGAGTGTCAGCATCAGCCATGTAATCATCTTCCATGTGCTCATATTGTTTTGAATGAATGAAAACTCAGTATTCAAGCAATTGCACTGTAAACTGATGGAAGTCTCCAGTGTGCCATTCCAGTACTACACACTCCAGTCCACTAGGTGGCAAAGTTCACCCAGCTCGATGTTCATTAAGTGTTTCATCAAATCTTATTTTGTGTTCTACAGAAGAAAAATAAGTCATAGAGGTTTGATATGACATAAGAGTGAGTAGAGGACGACTGAATATTTATTTTCTAATAAACCTGCCTCACACATAAAACAGAATTAACTGTGGTCGGCCTCTTTCTGTCTAAGCTGGCAGTTATTGACCGAATAAGCCACAAAGTGTTCCCAACCTATTGGCGCAAGTCAAACGTCTACTTTTAGCAATGACAACAAAAACACAGACAAAGCAATGTTGGCGTTTGGGGAAAGTCTTTGAATGTCACTGAATGCCCCAGACTCTATTGAAAAGCTGCTTTGCATTCAGCCTGACAGAGCCTGAATGGATCTTCTAGACTAAACGAGTCAAATGAAAACCAATTACAATGGGTTTATTATGCACCCATCTCTAATATGACTACTTTATCTCTCATGCATGAAAGCCTATTTTGGCCACATTCAAAAATGCAGTTGTAAATAATAATTATGACATAAAAAGTCAATACTGTGAGATACTATTAATAATTTTGAAATAAGAAGTTGAAATTGTGACTTACCAAGTCATATTAATGAGACAAAAAGTCACAATTATGAAATAAAATCAATTATGAGAAAAAGCTGAAATTATGACAGTCAAATGATCAAATCAAATGACTAGTACCACTAATTATCATAGTGTCATAATTATAAGGCAGGAAGTTGAAATGGTGACATAAAAACAATTACCACATAAAAAGGTCATTATTATGAAAAAGTCAGCATTATGAGTTACTAAGTCATAATTGAAATTAAAAGTCAAAATGATTAAAAACATAATTATGAGATAAACTGTCAACATTACGGCATAAAATCAGTTCTGACATAAAAGACAAAATTATGACAAATATTAAATTGAGATAAAAGACAAAAATGTATCATATTTTGAGATACAATGTCAAAATTATAGTGTAAAACCAATTCTGACATAAAATATTAAATTATTACAAAAAGTCAAAATTGTGAGATAAATTATGAGATAGATATGACATAAAAGTATGGCAAAGTTAACATAATGATACCTAAGTCATAATTATAAGATAAAAATTGAAATGATGACATACTAAATCATTATGAGATGAAGTAGAAAGTTAAATAAAAATCACAATTTGAAATTATGACAGTCAAGTACCACTGTCATAATTATGAGGCAAAAAGTTGAAATTATGACAAAAACAATTAACACATTAAAAAGTAATCAGTATGCGATACAAAGTAAAAATGGTTAAACATCATATGTATGAGATAAAAGGTCAAAATTATACCATAAAACCAATTATGACATAATGGATTAAATTATGACAAAATGTCAAAACTGTGAGATACGGTATGAGCAACTAAGTCATAATGAAAAATGAAATTATGAAATAAAAGACACAATTATGAGATACACATTTTAAATGAAGACATACTAAGTCATTATGAGATGTAGTTGAAAGTGTGATATAAAAATCAAAATTATAAGATAAAATGTTGAAATGTGACTTTGTATGTCATAATTATGATTTTCATTATTTTCGAAAGCACAATATTGTTTTTCTTATGTGACTGTACACCATCTGTTTAAAGCGGAGGGTGGTAATTTACCATGCTTTACAGTGTGGGAACAGCAGAGTTTATAGGTGTGAGCTAGATAAAGCAATCACACCCAAAGGCATTTATGAGGAGTGCAACATGGGCGATACCATTCCCTGTGGACGTGAGGTCAATGAAGTCATGCTCTGTACTCCACAGTTTGATTGGGACGCCTCCCAAACCAGGGATAACAGTATAATTAACAGGGACAGCTGCAGATACGGTCCCTCTGTCAGCGGCCACAGCAGAAACCGTCCACTGGGCCTGCGCCCAAATCAACTTCGAAAACCATAGAAACCGTTCACAGCCATATCAGTGTCTTGTGCTACAACAGGTGGTCCCTGAAGTGCCCAATTCAACCTCCCCCTTTGTCTCAAGTTTTCACATTAGACCTGCGGACACTTGCGCTTATTAGCGAACAACTCACAAACATCTGCTTGGTTTGTATTTTTCAGACCAAGGTAAAATCCCACTTACGGACCCAAACTTGTCTCTGTCAGAGCAGCGGTATCACATAAACCTTTGAGGCTTTGGAAGCTGTCGCTATAGTGCTTATAGGCTCTCAGATGGTCGTCTCAGGCACCTGGAAAAGGAGCGCAGTAAACATAACAGGGAGAAGGAAGGGATGAATGGATAAGAGGAAGAAGGATATATGGGTCAGTGGGATTTGTCTTGTTTTCTCACACCATGAGTTAACCAGCATGCGTCTAAAGAGTTTCAGCTATGTAGCTTTGGCTCCTTCAGTCTTTCTCATCGACCGGATCAAACAGAACAGATTCAGCTGTGGCCCGATCCCATCCCGCTGGAGTTGCACAAATGTTGCCACTTGAGCCACAATATCACTCCCACCCCATCCGCTAACCCACTCCAGCTGATTTCAAAAGAAGCCTGCTGTCGGTTTGAAACGGTGCTTAACCGGTAGTTCTGCTCCACAAAACTCTCTGATGCCCTGCTATCTTCTGCTAAAAATGACATATATGCATGACAGTGCATGGTGCTTAGTTTTTATGGCATAGTGTGATACATAATGTACCGTGCACGTCATACTAGTGGTCTTTAAATGTACAGGAGAACTTTCCTAAAGAGCCAAATCTTATGGCATTTAATGCGAATATAAAATGTTAAGGAATGTTATAGATCTCTAATTATTCTGTTTTAAATCATGTATCGTAAATTAAGCAGTAACACTGCAAAATTGCTCAACGGTCTAATAATATAATGTAAAGGCCAAGCATGTGTTTTCCTCACAATTTAGGTTGAATACTGTATGAGCCATTCCTAGAAAACAACAACCTTAAAATATAAATCGCACGGCCCAAAACTCATCCATTTTCTATATGACAAGCAAATAATAATATAATATGTATTTGTTTTACCAGGATAGTCCCATTGATATAAACAAAATATATAAAATCTCTTCTTCCGGGGAGTCCTGGGAAAATGGCAGCACAAAAAGTGTCATACTAAACAATTTACAGATACATCAAACTCTCACACACCTGGACATGCTTGACTGAACGTATGTGTCCCATGAACTTACCTGTAGAGTTCTGCTTTAAATGCTTGAAATGCGTTTTGTAGAGAAATAGCAATTTCCTATATAGTTTAAAAGAAAGAAATTCATTTTTATTTCAGCATTAAATTGATCAGAAATTACAGTAAAGACATAAAGATTTTTAACTTGTGACATTACAAGTTATTTCTATTTCAAATAAATGCTGTTCTTCTGAACTTTCTATTCATCAAAGAATCCTGATGAAAATGTATTTTTTACATTGATAATAATAATTTTTTTTAAGCACAAAGTCAGCATATAATTATTTCTGAAGGATCATGTGACACTGAAGACTGGAGTAATGATGCTGAAAATTCAGCTTTGATCACAGGAATACATTACAATTTACTAAATATTTAAATATAACATATTTATTTTACATTGTAGTCATATTTCACAATATTACTGTTTTTATTGTATCAAATAAATGCAGACATAAAAAAAGTAGTGTGCATATTTATGTATTTATCTTTTGAAGCATTCATGCAAACTCATTTGAGTTACATTACTGTTTTTAAACGTTTCTCACAATGCACTTCATGAAGTTGGTTGAGAGAATGAACAGAGTTCAAATATAAGATTTGATTTTCTTAACAGTTGTAAATAATATGTATGTCATTTTGTCTTATTTAGAGTTTGATGCTTTTGTTATTGTTTTTTCAAATTATTTTGATTATTTACTAGATGCTTTTATTATTATTATACAGATTTGAAAAATGTGTTACAGAATGGGTGAACAGAATAGAATCGAATAGAATATGGCTTTATTGAATCCAGTATAAGCTGTGTATGAAGCCACTGAGTGTTAGCTGTGAGCTTGTGTGACGTGCTGTGTGAATTTCCACTCTGATGACAGAGGTTTTGATGTGAATGGAGTTTGTTGTGGAAGCCTATTAACTCTAAATAAATGCTTCACAAGACTATATTATTATCCAAAGACTGCCAAAACATTAGGAGATATGTTTTAATCATTCAACATGCAGCCATGCATTTTTGGGTAATTGTGAGGATGTCTTGTTTCAGCTTGTTCTATATATCAAGATCATGAGTTTCAAGCGCTCTGGTGTTCTTGGCTGTCTGAGAGTAGAGTTTCCACCCACTGTTTTCCAGTCCACACATACTGTATGTAGTTCACATCTTCAGCTGTCAACACGAGCTGCATGTCAGACGAGTGCATTTAAATGAAAGGATTTGAAAACACTCCACCCTGTCCAACACCAGCCATTAATACGTCCTTACACGAGTCAACAGGCCAGTTCTCATCGCCTTTGTCCATATATCCATGGATTAGAAATCGGGTCCATCTGGTTGGCTTGTAATTGAATGCATGGATAAGGTGTTTTGTTTATTGGCGTTTCCAAAAAATTGAGAGTTCATAGGAATCATAAAATGTTTGTTAGAAAAGAGAAACTATGACTTTATTTCCTACTCCAACAACCAGCAGCCACATTTGAAACCCATTCTTCAAACTAAAGCTTAAATACTCTCAAAATATGACCTAAACAAGCACTTTTCTGTGTAAAAGCAGTACATTTTAGCATATTTATAAGAGCACTTACTATGGAAAGAATACTTAAGTGCATGTTATTTAAATAAAATGTATTATTGGTTATATCAAAAGCAATTCGTTGAATTTCATCATTTCGTAATGACTTGTCTTTGAAATATGGTTAAAGTCTGCTGAATGTATTGTTTCAAGAGTTTTGAATGTTTCTTGAAACAATGCATTCAGACTTTAAAATAGACTTTAAAATATACTTTAATATCATTGAAATTTGTATGTATTGAAATATATTTGTAACTGGATCAAAGACAAAGGGGTCAAAACAATAAAAACAATAAACGTTTAATACAGCTTTACATTTGAATGACGAAGGATCATTATTTTACCCATATTTTGACATTTCATTTTCACAAGTTATTTTAGAAATTAAAGTAGACCGTTTACTTGCATTTAATATGCTTTTTATACATATAAACCACTTTTGTAATATAAATTGATGTGAACACCAAAATGGGACATCTCGTCTTTGACCAAATTACACATTTATAATGAAGTTAGTTTAATTTTTTTTATCAAATAAATGCAGCTTTGGTGAGCATAAGAGGCTCATTTTAGAAAATGTATAGAAACCAGTATTCCAGACATTTGTTAGTATATGGATGTACTGCATAGTAATAAAAAGACCCTACTGCATTGTTTGTTTTATTTTCCTTTGTTTTTGAGTATTACTTCCAAAATATTGCTGCAAAATAATTGTAAGTACATGGTTAGAAGTAGTCAGCAGCATAAAACACTGGGTTTCAACATGCTTTACTCTGTATGACAGACAGGAGGAATGAAAATCTCCATTTATTGAGCTCCATAAGTTCTGCTTGCTGACAATTAAGCTTCATTACCAATAGATGGCAGCAGATTGCATTATACACACATGCTCTCGTTCTATCTCTGCATTTCTTGGGTATTAAAAAAACTAATTAAATAAATAAACACAGCAACAGATATAAAACAGATGCTTGTGACTCATAAACAAATTATGGTTTATTACACATAGTTTATAGAAAGTTGTAATTCTTACACATGGGACTCATTCTGTTTAGACGCCAAAAGGCTTAAATCATGATGGCCAAATGAATGGCTTAATTATGTCTTTGTTATTGTAAGAATGTTAGAATGAAGGTGTACACGCAAATAAAGCTAATTATTAGCAAACTGGCAATATTAAACAAAAGTAAAACAACTGAGGCGTGGGCTGTAATTTCTGCTATGAGATGCCTAAATGGCTTTCTAGTAATTGGTTCTCAAGCCCAACATAATCCTATTTGAAAATACCTCAAGGTATTTTTGTCTTTGTGAGGTGCCTGAGCAAGTGCTGATTTATGAAAGGTGTCTGGTGCATTGTGGGCCTAATGGGTGAGGCAACAGCTCCGACAGGACTGCGGTGTTTGCCGGATGTAGCACAATAAGCACCGTTTCTAGATGCATGTAACAATAAATAATCCAAAACAAAGCTTTAACAGAAAAATATGAAATAAATTAACTGTTTTGAGAGCTTTAAGGTACTTGGAAGATGATAGTTTGGATATACTGTTGAAACTCTTTTTTAAAAACAATAAATAAAGGATTTTGATGAGTGAATTTACTGTGGTGAATAAGGAATTTAGCAAGAAGTAATAATAAAATATTCATTAATTTTATCTTTTTATATGTTAAATAAGCCAAACAGTACATCCTTGTTAAGCAAAGAGAAACCCTGGAGCACATTGTGATGGACAATCCCAGAAGATATGCATATCAATTTCATTAGGGTCACCACAAAAAGAACAGCTACTGATTTGAACCTTTTCAAAAACACTTAAGTTCAACATAGGTTTTGATGCTGGTATATTTTAATGGTTAGGGAGACATGTCAATATGCCAGCGTTTAGGCCGTCAGATATTTGTGTTGCTCTATGCAACTTATAATATTGCTTGAGAACAAAAAATGAATAATTAAAGAAAAGAAATGATGTCCAAGATGAAGCAGGCCCTTGTGAAATAGCCTACACTTTAGCAAACTTTTCAAAAAGAGTACTTGTTTTGGAAATAAAACAACTTATATACTTGCACGTGAACTGAATGTAATGTTTTTTGACACTTAAATGTGTGTTATTTATAATTAATTGTAAATGTATTATAGATTACATTTATATTAAATGCTATTAGCTGATCTTTAGAGTCTTTTAGACACACTTAAGTGGGACTTAAGTACACCTTTATATGTAATTTCGGTCACACTTTATTTTAAAGTCCAATTTAAACCCGATCTCATGGAAGTGCGTATAAATAGTACGCTTACGTACGTTATAGTGTACTGCTGAATGCACTTACAAGAATTTGTGTTAAAGTAAAATATACTTAAATGTTTTCCAGTTAAATGTATGTATAATCGCACATTTGCAAAGATGCAGTATAGCAATTTAGTACATTTGAAATTAACGTTAAATGTAATATCAAAAAACATTGTACTGTAAAGTACTGTAAATGTGCTTTAGTCAACACTTCAAATGAAGTGTACTTATTCAAAGCATAACAAAAGATTATTAAAACAGTAATTTCACATTTACTTTAAAAAACTTTTAATTTGACATTTATTACAGTCTATTTTTAAGTATACTTAAACCAAAAAGTAAATTCTGTCATCATTTGCTCTCCCTCAAGTTATTCCAAATCTGTATGAATTTCTTTCAGCTGTTGAACACAAAATAATATATTTTGAAGAATGTTAGTAACAAGCAGCCATTGACTTCCATAGGACGTAAATGTGTTAAGAATCAGTCAAGAACGTATCCATGAAAAAGATGAACACTTAAGTAGCCTTTCATTTCATTAATATACCTGCAAACACAGTCAAGAAACTTACTTTGTAGTACACTAAAAGTGCACATTTAATACAATTAAGCATACTTCTTGTTCATGCTAAAGGAAAGAGTGCAAGAGACCTGGCAGTTTCTTCAGGGTTTACCTGTGGAATTTTAATCCTGCTAATGTATTACAGTCGGGGGGGTTGGACTGCAGCACAGACACGCTCTCCAGGCCAGAAAGGTTTCTTATCTAGAGGAGGAGTGATTGGAAGAGTAATCATGCTTGTGTAATCCACACAAGATGAAATGTTGAACCATGACACCTTTTAGTTCTTTTGTTGCATGCTTAAGTTTTGCGAAATGGTTAGGTGTTGTTTTTTTTGCTGCCGTCATGGAACCACCAGTAATGATCCCTATTGAGATGGGACAGGAGGGAGAGTGAAACTGCTGGTAATTGTGAGGGAACAGCTCTGAGCTCGTATCCTCCCAGGGTGTGAGACGCTGTGTGGTCTGTGAATTTACACCTGCCTCAGGCATCGGTGCATGGGGCCGCTCAAACCATTTCTATTGTATCCGTTTTCTAAGCTCTGTCTGATAGGCCACAAAGAGCAATTACGACTAATTATATAATGGCAGATTAGTACCTGCTAACACCGTCGTTTTTGGGGATACAATGTTTTGTAAGAGCTGTGGACAAAAAGAATTTGGGCTGTAAGCAAACTAAGGCTCCAGGTGTCATTTATACAGTCTGCTGTATGGATTGAGCATCAGCGTCCATTTACTATACATTATCCAGTGGTAATTGTGTATTTGAGAGAATACCCTCATGGCATTTCAAAGCAGTATGACTTACTTTCTTCTGTGGACACAAGTTTTGATTGAACTTAAGGAAACAATATACTTTGAAAGAATATGCTTTAGTGCAAACGGAATGTAAATGTTTTCAGGATGTTTAGCTGCATGTCAATTGCAATTAACTAAAAATATTAGAGCTTAAGTTTATATGAAATGCAATTACTGGAACTTAAGAGTGCTTTTTTATCCACTTAAGTAGGATTTAACACATCTTTATATTTTCACATTTAATGCTCGTCTTTGAAACATGGCTAAAATGTATTTCAGAATACTGACAATAATTTATGGTAAACTTTATAATTTATTTCTGATGAAAGTTGTATATCATGTTTTAAATACATCTGTAACGATGAAGTAAAAATTTAGTAGCCTACATTTAAATATATTTACTTTAACTGGACCTTTCCCCTATCACCTCCTGTCAGTTCTGATCTGTCCTATCGTAATAAAAGGAAAAAATGCCAAAAATCTTTTTTTTTATGTAATATACACTCACTGGCCACTTTATTAGGTACACCTTGCTAGTACCGGGTTGGACCCCCTTTTGCCTTCAGAACTGATATAATTCTTCGTGGCATAGATTCAACAAGGTGTTGGAAACATTCCTCAGAGATTTTGGTCCATATTGACATGATAGCATCACGCAGTTGCTGCAGATTTGTCGGCTGCACATCCATGATGCGAATCTCCCGTTCCACCACATCCCAAAGGTGCTCTATTGGATTGAGATCTGGTGACTGTGGAGGCCATTTGAGTAAAGTGAACTCATTGTCATGTTCAAGAAACCAGTCTGAGATGATTTGAACTTTGTGACATGGTGCATTATCCTGCTGGAAGTAGCCATCAGAAGATGGGTACACTGTAGTCATAAAGGGATCATCTGATCAAGCAAAGTTTTTCCAATCTTCTATTGTCCAATTTTGGTGAGCCTGTGTGAATCGAAGTCTCCGTATCCTGTTCTTAGCTGACAGGAGCGGCACCCGGTGTGGTCTTCTGCTGCTGTAGCCCATCTGCTTCAGGGTTTGACGTGTTGTGTGTTCAGAGATGGTATTCTGCATACCTTGGTTGTAACGAGTGGTTATTTGAGTTACTGTTGCCTTTCTATCATCTTTAACCAGTCTGCCCATTCTCCTCTGACCTCTGACATCAATAAGGCATTTGGCAACTGTCACTCACAACTGTGTTCCTGTGGCTCAGTGGTAGAGCATTGCGTTAGCAGTGCAAAAGGTCATGGGTTCAGTTCCCAGGGAACACACATACTGACAATAAATGTATAACCTGTATTAACTGTAAGTAGCTTTGGATGCATAAAATGCATAAAAACTGCCACTCACTGGATATTTTCTCTTTTTCGGACCATTCTCTGTAAACCCTAGAGATGGTTGTGCGTGAAAATCCCAGTAGATCAGCAGTTTTTGAAATACTCAGACCAGCCCGTCTGGCACCAACAACCATTCCACGTTCAAAGTCACTTAAATCCCCTTTCTTCCCCATTCTGATGCTCGGTTTGAACTTCAGCAAGTCGTCTTCACCACATCTAGATTCCTAAATGCATTGAGTTGCTGCCATGTGATTGGCTGATTAGCAATTTGTGTTACCAAGTAATTGAACAGGTGTACCTAATAAAGTGGCCGGTGAGTGTATAATATAGCACCAAGTATCAAGTACTTCACATGTGATTTATGCCAGTCAACACATCAAAATAAGTGTACTTCTTTAAGAAAACATAAACAGATTTCTAAACATAATGATTTAAAATGGTCTTTAAAGTAAAACTTTTAATTTGGCATTATTACAAAACTTAATTGTACGTTAAGAAACAAAAATTGAAATGTCTGTCTTATAGCCTTTTATTTCATTAATATGAAACCGTACTATCTGCAAGTACAGTTTTTCCAAAGTACTCTTAAGAT
Source organism: Ptychobarbus kaznakovi (assembly GCA_027422405.1). NCBI lineage: Eukaryota > Metazoa > Chordata > Actinopteri > Cypriniformes > Cyprinidae > Ptychobarbus > Ptychobarbus kaznakovi. The sequence continues at coordinate 8,063,431 of CM049801.1, read as the reverse complement.
TTGAAGTACATTATTCAGCACAGTTAAGCACACTTCCTTTTTACTTTTTAGTGTGAATGCAGAATCATTGCTGTTCTAAATGAAAATACTTAAATATAGTATAGTTTCATTTTACATCACAAAAGAAATGTGATTAGCGTATATCAGATCATTTTAGAAAGATCCTGTTGAGTAGAACTAGAGTGTTTTTCTAATTTTCAAAGTCAAATTTTATTGATGAACTTTCACAATAAAAGGCAGATTTCAAACGTTCATTAAATATACTTCTCATTTGCCAAGTCGTGCAAACAGGTCCCGAAACACGTATTATTGAGACAAGAGAGGCTCCATCTGTCTTTGATCAATTTGTCTTGTTAATAAGTCTGGAGAGGGAGCCAGGCAGACTTTAATTTCTTTAATCCTCATTTGGAACATGTATAAAAAGACATGACATTTCTTCAGTCTATCTGTCTGTTTTTATTTTCAATACTAATTATTATGACAAAGGCAACCTGTTCAGGCTTCAATTACGTTTATCCAATTTTCAGTTTTAATTTCGTCTTAGTGCCCCATGACATGAATTCACTGTACCATGGCCTGAAAAAATGATCAAAACCTAATTAAACCATGCACCGACCTCCAACAATATATGCAATTATCCAATTGAGCTGTTCTTTATATAAAAAGCCATACTTTTCTGACTGTCTTACGTAAGTGTTAATAATAAGCTTTCATTATTTCAAAAGCAGTCAGCCTTTGTGTTACAAGTTTTATAAGATTCTGTTCCTAGCTCTTCAATGGTGGTTCATACTCAGATTATGTTTTATTTATATGTTTTATGTTTTAAAAAAGAAATTAAAACTCAAATGAAATTGAAGCATCAAACTGTATGATAGTAATAGTATCATGTTGTGATTAAATCTGTCAATAAGTCTTAAGAGACTAATACAGATTATCACAATGCCTTTGAGTATCCAAATGTGTCTTTCTTTATCTCTGAAAGCTTTACATTCACTTCAAGGTAGTTGAGGCGTCCCGGCTCTTTAGCATGGTGTCGCGCTTGAATAAAGGCCACTCTTTGAGTCTTTGTTTGGGTGCAGTGCTTGATTTAAGATTTTTTTTCCTGCTGGTGCTAAATACATGTCTTGCATGATTTCCATTAGGCCACATATAGACCTACTTTATTCATACTGGTTTAAAATGGCAACACCAAATAAATATAAGCAGTTGTTAAGATAAAACTACCCACGTTTGAAGGTGGATTCTCAGGATATGGGCTTTTTGCGGGTCATGTATATTGCAAATGTGTTTTCTTTTCAGTTCATATGTGTTTTGAGAGGTAAACATAAGGGAGCAGTGGATGTTTACCCTGCAGTGAGATATTGATTTGTAGTGCTCAGTGGATCACGAGTGTGAGCACAAATACACAGACTCCACTGCTTTTACTTTCTGTGACAGTTCATTTTTAAAGGATGCCTGTTTCAAATGCTTATCCGTCATGCCAGAAAGCTGTAAATTATATGTCGTTGTCACACTATTGTTTAATTTCATTGCATTGTATGTACATCCTTTTACACTAAATATCATATTTGCATCTATCCAAACTGATTTTACTTGCACAGTATATTGTACATGGACCGAAAATGCATCTGGCAGTAGAAAAGAATAACTATCTGCCAGAGAAAAGTTTTTGTCCTGTATGGCATATGCTGCATGTGTATGTTTGCAAGTGAATAGGTGAATGTATGTATGTGATCCTATAAAAGAACGTGTTTTAATATAAAGCATTTTTGTAGATATGCAACTGATTTGTTTTGTCATGATAGAAATGTACTTTCATTTAGTATAATGTCAATTTTTTCCAGGTTTCATATGCTGCATGTGAAGGAGAATATGACAGAAGGAGAATATATTTTGTTGTTGTTATTTAGTAGTAGTATGTATTTTTTATTTATAATAATTTGTTTATATATAAAATATATGTAATAATAATGTTGTCCCCCATGTGTGTGTTTTAACATACACACACACACACACAAATTAATACTTTCCTTTAGGAAAGAGATTACAATAATTTATTTGTTTGTTTGTTATTTATTTTCACTATAAATAGTGTTAATATAATATTGTAAGAAAAAGATGATATAGAACGAGTGTTTTAATAAACAACATATTTAAATTTTTGTAGATAATTTTATTAGTTTTGTGTAATGTCAAATTTTGTCCCATAATAAATGTTTTTGTTCTGAATTTCATATGCTGCATTTTATGCAATATAAGTGAATATGGTTTTCGATGAAGGATAATGTTTATGTATGTGTGTGTATTTATTATTATTTTCATTAATTGTGTACAAGAAGTAATATTTTTTATATATTATATATCAAATTGTCTGTAATGCAATGCCACATAACACTGTGATTTATTTTAATCCTAGGATGGGTAAGTTGTTTGTGTGTTGTCTTGCGTGAGGTGCAATGGGAGATAAAAGGTTGTAATAGCTGTAAACCCGAGCAAGCTCCTCCGGAGGGATGTCTCTCACACACTTACGTAATCTTGGCAGCTTTCCCTCGGAAGTACGAGGCACCGCACCAAGAATGTCCCCCGTTACAGGATAGTGAGTGGCACTTGATGGAAGCCCCTCCAAGACTGTAGGTCAAACAGATCAGTGCCAGGCCAGCGAGAACATCTATATCTCTCTGCCTCCTGCGCTGTCACTTCTGTTGATTAGCGTTGCCATGGATCTGAGGTTGCGTTGCTATGTCACAAGGACATTGTGTTTTCGACCAGACCAGTGTCGTGAGTGCTATTCGCTTTCAAAGCATGGGTTATTCATAAAAACAAATAATCATTTATTTTAAGTTTAATGAGACAAAGCAGGCTACACCAGAAAAAGCTTGTTTTATAACAACTGCACTCTTACATACATTATATTACAGTCATAGACTCCCTTTTTTTAGAACACCACACAAATCTATTTACTTAATGGCTTTTTAGTTAAATCTTTTTTTTAAGTCCTAATTTTCAGAGTTTTTCTTCTTCCGTATTTATTTTTCTTTTCATCTGAAACTACTCACAGCTAGGTTTCGTCTCGTCATCTTACAACAGCCTTTGACCCTTGACCTCTGACCTTAAGTGAATGGAATTCACAACAAAGATTAAAATTCCTCAAGGAGGTACATCCGCTCGTGAGGAACATGCTCCTCTCATCATTAAAATACTACATGTCCGAAATATTCTTTTTTTATCACATACAATACAGAGTCCGTTATTTACATCCTCCCGTCTGTACTGATGAAGAAAACAGGCATTCGTTTGGCTTTGCAACTTCTTCCCGTGAGCACAGTGGAAGTGTTTAGGTCCTCTTTTGTACTTCTCTCTAATCATGCAGTGGACAAAAGCTTTTAAACAGTTGGTCGGTTCAGAGACAAAGTCTCGACATGTTATCGCATGAGTCCTGGTCCATTGTGAGGCTCCTTTCCTCGTGAAGCTTATTCCTATTCTGTCCTTTCAGAAACCATAACAAGTTCATGATGCCTCGGAGTCAAATGTGGGGTTGGCTAGACAGCTTGAAATTCGGGTTGGGTTTTTCGGAGTGCTAAACGTTAGGACTTCATACTGGCCGGTCCACAGCATACTGGCAGGGGCTTAGGTTGGACACAGGGTTCTGCATGGCTGGGTAAGGGAAGTTAGCGTGCTGTTTGGCCTTGAGCCGGAGGCTGGCCAGACTGGAGTTACAGGTGTCTCTGTACATGTACGGACTGGCCGTGGTGGCATAAGGGCAGGCCGCTGCCGACACCGCAGCAGAATTGAGGGTGGGGCTGTTCAGGTTTCCCAGGTTATTGAGGCCTGAGCCCGGCACCCCTGCCACCGCCGAGGGCACCATGGAGGAGGCCATGTTCATGGAAGGGATGGAGCTGGGCGGGGAGAACATTGGCTGGGATGACAGCGGGCTTACATTCATGGAGTTAAAGAAAGGAAAGCTTTTGGCTGACAGCGGGCTGCTGGCCAGGCTCTTGGTGGCCCAGTTGTTGTAGGAATAGCCCGAGTACATGTCCTCGTACGGCTGCATGAGTCCGTTGAACTGGGCGCTGAAGCCGTTCTTGCACAGCTCGGCTTGCTGGTTCCTTTCTCGCTTTCTCCATTTGGCGCGGCGGTTTTTAAACCACACCTGTTTGAAAGATAATGAGGAAAGAGTTAAAAACAGGGCTTACGACGGATGCACACACAGTCAGTGTAATTTGTGCAAAACAATACATTTGGACGCCATATTCATAGCATGCTACTAATATCAAATATAAAAGACAGAACTTTAATATTCAAGAAAAGAACAATGAACAAGAAAAGTTCCGCCAGTCAGAATTTAAGTGCTTCATTTATTAAACTAATTTATTCACTTATTATGAGTTTCCCCGGTGAGAAATGTCATTAAAGAGCTTCTCTCACATTTAGTCAATTTGATATCCTATTTTAGGGGATATTGGGTGGATTACATTTTTAATGTGAAAATTTAAATGAATATATTTCATTTAGCTCTCTGAGAAATTATAAAGCTGTTTTCTTGTCAATCTTTTCCCTTTGAACGTGTTCATAGACAGTAATTAGTAAGAAACACAAGCTAGGGAGGAGAATGAGAAATTAAGAACTGCTTTTAATGATTAGGTTTTAGCAGTGTAAATACCGTCTGTTTGCTTTAAAAGTAACATCCATTTTATGACAGCAGCAAAAAATGCCTTCCTCATAACTCTATAGCTAACTCATGACATTTTTTATATTAGGAACTTCTAAAGAAATATGATAAACAATCATGGATATTATGACTCAAAGTTACTGTCTTAATATATTTCACAAAAATCTCAGATAATGGATTGAATATTGCCGCACTTGTGCTTGTAATTATACTTGTGATACAGCCTGTTTTCTGGGAATGTTTAATGACATCTTTTATCCAGTGTACTGTAAATGATACCAGTTTATATTGGGAGAGAGGGAATACCCTCCTCTGTGAATGTTCCACTGACACTTCGGCAATGGTGTTTAAAGCCTTCCAAAATAACTGAATGTCAAATATAGTTCAGTGGTTGGTGTGTTCATTCTCTATATTTTTGGCATACAGGTATTTCATGATATATTAAATGGCTAGAATTTGTACTTAAAGCTATAACGTTTCTTTACTGAAATATATGGTTCCATGAGGAACCTTTAAAATGTACCAATCCTTTCAAATACACAAATTATCTTTATTGCTGAATTTTTTTACCATTTTAAAATGGTTTATCTATATTGCTGTGGAACCTTCATCCACCGTCTCCAAAGTTCTGTTGACTTTAAATGACAAAATCGTGAGTGAATGTTTAACAAATGTACATTCGCCCTCTCAGTATTGATATAATGAATGTAAAAACCAGCATCAATTGGAGAAGAACCCTTCGCAGTCATGTGTGGTCCATTGTGGAGGTTTTTAAAGTATCCTGGGTCAAGCTGGCATCAGGTCAGGGCCATGATTTAGGGTTTGTGTGTTTATTAGGAGCACATACTTTATCAATTGCGTAAATCAATATGACAGCAGAAGCATGCGGAATATGTGGCATAAGGTTCCAGCTGGGATTACTGAAATACATGCACGGTTCAGGAGGCCACTGATAGACATTAGGAAAGAGGTATCTCTACCTCTGTTGTTCTTTCAAAATAACAACCAAGACTGTGTGCTATGTGACCTTTCCTCTGGCCAACATGAATTTGATCCATTAGGTGCGCGCCAGCCAAGGAGGTAGCGATTGTATTGTCATCCATCAGAATGGGAGCCCACCTGCTCTCTTTGTGTGCTTCACCCATCAAACTTCTGCTTTTTGTTGGAACAGAAGGTCACAAAATGTTTCTAGGTTTTTGTAAGCAAACTATTGTTCACGTTACATCACTAATCTCAATTTAGCAGTATTCTGGAAACCGAAAAAAAATGCCAATACCAAAGCCGATGTCTTGTGTTTAAGTGTTCCTGAAAATCCTGGAATAGCCCAGGCCTATAGTTTATGTCCCGTGGTTCAAAAGGACACCCTTTCATTACACACAGTATCCAAATGCACCATAGTGTCAGCATAGTGAACATAACTTCTTATCTTTGTCAGTCAGCGAGTCAACTCAGTGTGGTTTTGATTATAACATCTGCACATTTTTCTGAAACGCAATGTGCCGCAGCTATGCAGTGGTTTAGCTTGGCAGGGACACGTACCCGTACTCTTGGTTCTGTGAGGTTGGTCCACACAGCGATCTCCTCTCGCGTGCTCATGTCAGGATAGCGGTTTCTCTGAAAGGTGGCTTCAAGTTCCTGGAGCTGCTGGCTGGTAAAGTGTGTCCTTTGCCGGCGCTGTTTTTTCTTTGAAGAGCCGTCCTCTGGGTTCGACTCATCTGTGTGGTTCTGATGGGACTTCTCTGTGTCTGTATGGGTCACAGGAAAATGCATTAATTAAACAGATACACTCTTAAACTGGCATCTATGGTTCCTTGAAGAGCCGTTAACATTGTACAAAAGGCTCTATAGTGGAAAAAACGGTTCTTTAGATTGTAAAATGTTCTTCAAACTAAGAAAAAAATGAAATTGCCAAAAAAATAACTTATGTAACCTTTATTTTTAAGTGTGTACATACACGAGTCCCATTATTATCACAAAATACTATAGATTACTAAATAAAATAAGTTGTGGATAAACATGTATGTGTTAAATACAAAAAAAGCATTAGGTTTCTGTTTGGCTTGAAAACAGAACAAGATCTGCAGTGTTTTTTTTGTATGTGTGATGAAAATTGTCCCACTGTGGTGTAAAGTTCTGCAAATTGCCAATTCAAGACCCCACAGAAAGGGCTAAATTAGCTGGCCATATAATCCTGGGATCAGCTATTAGTGACCGGACAGGTTTGGGGCTGTTTGGCAAGAGCTTAACTCTCTAGGAGCAGTTTGAACTAATCAGCAAGCTTTCCAGGACTCTGCAGGGCCTCTAAGAAAACCAAAAACACATCATGCTGCCATCTGTCAGATACCCTTTAACTCTTACAACATCATCTATGAAGAAGAAGACGCAAAGAATAAAATAAAACATTAAATCTTAAAAGTAACAATATAGTTCAATTAAATTAATTTAGGCTACTGTAACTTGACAACATGGATGAAAGAATAAATTGATGAGAAAGTGTAGGTTTGTATCTGTCCTTTCAGTGATAGGCCGTGTATTAATGACCGAGAGGAACACAGAATTCAGATTTCTTCAGTCGCTTGTGTTACTGACAACGTCTCGAATTCATTGATTTGTTGTTCAGTTGTAGTTCGTTTTGTGTTAAATCTGAACGTGTCGCGGAAATATTTTGTTCATAAAACCCGTCAGAAGCTGCTGACTGAAAAACACGTGTTCAGGCTATTCGTTCAACACCTCAAGCAAAAACCCCGTTCAATTCAATTACATTTACTACAATTAATATAGCCTATTATTTAGATTTTTTTTATTTTATCCCTATGATGTTCAGAGTGACTTTCAATTCTTGATTGGGGCCATGTTTAAAAATAAAATCTTCAAATAAGCAAAGATAGCTATAATGAAGATTTAACATCTCTACAAAGCATCTTTTTTTTTAGAAATGCTGGTAAGGAAAGACTAAATGTCTAAATAAGCACATAACAAAGTAGGCTATAAATGAAAGGTGAAAATGCATGATTATAATTTATCAACATAATAGACCAGGCCCTATATATTTTAAGCGCCGTTTCCTATTTTTGTGCTTTTCGTTATTTATTTGTTGCTGCTTATATGTTTCAAAAAATGTAAACGTTACAAAGCCAAATTCTTCCGGATATATTTAGGTTAGGCATATAGCTATCTTCTACTGATGTACATTGCGATCAAACTTAAAACGTTTTTTTTCCAGTATCCGCTATAGGTTCAACATTATATGAAAAAGCACGTAACACTCAAATCGCTTTGCTCATGATGTTAATACATTCTAACAATCAACCTAATGTTTGCACCGACCTGCGCTTTGAAACTCTGTAAAACTGTAACGCGTTAGTTTCTGTAATTTACCACAGCCTGCCTGTAAGCCTATTAACAGTCATTTACAGTCGATAAATAGACGTTTTTCCTCGTTTACATAATCCTCTGTCGTGCAGTGTCTCAGTGAAGTGCACATCTTCTTCAGACCTTTGCTCTTTTCACAGGTGTTTAGGATTATTCGCATAGGTCTACTGACTGAATCATTTGGATAGCAAATTAAGGCACAGAAATGAATAATGTATGCGCCGTTCCTTCAGCACGTGACTGGCCGGCCGGGATCTTCTCCTTCATCAGCACACAATGTACAGAAAGACTGTCCAACATCTGTAAAAGCTAGGCCTAGATTCAAATGACCTGAGATTATTCAAAACTAACCAAAGAATGCGGTGCTGATATTACTAGCCCAAAATCTGAACGCGAAGAACACAGTGTGCTCTAAATCTAAAATACCCAAGAGAATGAGCTCATAACCTTCACACGGTTCAGTCATGCATATAGGTCGAATAGCTGATTATGGACTATATCTCAAAACTAGAAGATGAGGGTTTGCGTTACGATGAATGTTTACTAAATCGCAAATTATAGATATAGCTAGACACGCTCTTGAAATAAGGGTTCTTTATTAGCATCAATGGTTCCAACGAGAACCTTTGCCATCCATGGAACCTTATCACAACACAAAACGTTCTTTACAGTTGAAAACATGTTCTTTAGATTGTTCAAATGTTCTTCGAACTAAAAAATATATAAAAAAATATATATTTTAAGAACTGTTCAATGAAAGGTTCTTTGTGGAACCAAATCTGGTTCTTCTATGGCATCGATGTGAACAACGCAACTTCACTTTGGGCCAAATAGTTTCTACGTGAATGCGTTTTTGTGTGTTAACTAAAGATGAATGTGAACTGACCACTGTTGTCTTGGCCTTTGCATCCCGGGTCGTGCTGAGGAGTCCCGGAGTCTGACAGAGACAGTGCCGGGCTACGGGCCTCACTGTCCGTTAGAAGGTTAAAATCCATCACCTCGACCGCCAGACTCTGTGAACAGCACAAAGACACATTTACATGAATGATGATACACAAATAAAGATACACACGCACAGGCTACTGGCTCATACACACGAGACTGCATTGTTTGCTCAGGTTCACTGCGACGAAGCTCATATTCAGGTTAATAAAATACACAAAATACTTTTATTCATAGATTTGGGGATTTTATATGTTCTTGTTAATCAGAATCCCTTAAATTTGCATAGCCTATAATATTTCACGATTGATCAATGTCGCTTAGAATCAACAAAGAGGACTACACAATTACCGTAGGTAAACAAAAAAGGCTAGGCTACTTGCTAATAGGCTATTTTGCTAATGTTGAAGTCAAAGTTGGTGGCAAAGCCAGAACCCGCACTGATAAGTTCATTAAAGTGTTTCCACAACCATGGATTTGATCTCAAATGAGGGAAATTAATAAGAAACCCTGAGAACCCATTTAATAAAATAGAAACGAACAGGTTAGATGAATGGTAACAGATGGTTGTAATGATGAAAAATAATCTGTCTATTAATTAATTGATGTTTTTGTCAATATACTTTAGATTATTATTATTAATAATATTCCTAAAATTAATTTATTTTTAACTGGTATTTTTGTAAGATTTTCCTGCGCAAAAAATGGCAAAGCGAGATGAAAACAGACTAATTAAAATAAAACAACAAAAACTAAGACAAATTAATCCTTATTAAATAAACCCACGTCTAGAATAAATCAAAACAGCTAGATAGGCAACAATAAACCGAATGCGCAACACGAATTATTTGCATGTTTCATCCTGAGATGTAGTAATGAAGGCCAGCGCATTGCTTTGTGTTGCAAATCTCTAAAATGTCAGGCAGGGTTCACTACTGTCTGAAGACACCGAGCAACCAACGTTCAGAATGACGTGAACCAAGCAGCCTTAAATAACAGCCTCGTAATAGAGCCTAACATAACAGCTTGTTTATTTATGCTGCACCCTAGAGATGTAGAAACACAATCGCTGTTACTCCGTCTTGGAATCTGTGATGTGACTGGATGAAGAGTGAAAGCAGATCAGACATCAGTAAACAGCACCCAAACTCGCGCCGAATTAAGATACTTTACAGGAACGCAACGTGTGATTTCCTATCTTTATTCCCAGTCAGATTTCACCTCTTTTGAAGGATTCATGAATTGTTAAAGGCCTAAAGGTTTGGTTGATATCTGTATACAATAAATAAATATTACAATTAAAATACTATTTTTCATTGCCTTTTTCTACAATCCTCTGACCTTCAAATGTTCTCTTGAGGAAATTCTTTTTTTTATTAAACTTCATCATTATGAACTCTCTCTCTCTCACACACACACACACACACGCACGCACACGCACGCACGCACACACACACACACACACACACACACACACACACACACACACACACACACACACACACACACACACACCGCGCGTTTAATCCCATTTTCCAACAACTATCATTAACTGAAACGTGTCTCATGGAGATACATGGACATTTTCTTAGCCTACTCTATCAATTATCATAACAGAAGCGTCCGTATATTTCTACATTTCCCAAAAGTAGCCTAAACATCGTTATCTGAATAGCGCGTAATAACGCTCATAAATAAAAGAGCGGATCGGTCAGGTCCACTTGCTTTCAGAGATTAAAGGACGATATTCACACATTCAATTATAATCTACTCTAAACGAGCAAATAAAAACATTGGTTAAAAACTTATTTAAAATGATAATCCACAGTCTGCGCATGACACATAGGCCTGAATCTCCATAGCAGCGGGCCTTTAATTTGATCAGAACAATAATATACTCCTATTTGTTCACATATATATTTTTTATCATTTTGTTTTATTTGTATTTATTTATTTTTAGTGAGAAGTAAACGCCCATTTTTTTGTAACTTTTACTATTGTGCATACCATGCAGCATTCACGTTTAAGTGATACCTTTGATAATATTACATATGTGTAACGACTTTCAGACAAAATAGCATGCAATTTATTTATTGTTTGCGCTATGCAATGTTCGGCAACATTTCCGCATTATAGGGAGTTAAATAATTGTGTATATTGGAGAAAGTTTTGACCTTAGTTCAGCACCTGACAGCTCCCGTAACGCGCTTAAAGCCCTAAAACTAACCCGGCCATTACTACACAGCTTTTCCCAGCATTATTCGAACAATAGTTATTCAGACCATACTTTCATTAGTTAGTGGAATATTATTGAAACGTTTGTAAAATATGAATTAAAATGTATATTCATTATTCTAAATAGAATTCCAGAACAGCATCTTCTTTCTTTCAAAGTGTTTTGGCTACATGCAAAACCAATCAAACCTATAAAACATGGACTCCTCCATCCTCCAGATTTCAATAACAAACAAGTGCCACACTAGTGATCACTGAAGTGATCAGTATTCATGAGGTGACAGACCCCGAGGATGTAGAGATGATCAGTGCTGATAAATACACCAACAGGCTAACATGTTATTTCACTGATTTCCATCACTTTCTAAAACTAGTGTTTAGTATAGTCCCAAATCACATTTACAAGTATGTTTTATTACTACACTGTAACATGCTGTGAAATCACAGACATTTTTTACAGTGTAGTCGATAAGCAGTGAAATTATATTACATATGGTTAAAAATAGGACGGACTATGTTTAGTAGATATGTTGTTATCAAATTAAAGTAAACAATAAAAAAAAAAAACATTAAAAAGTATAAATCAAATTGAAGAAAAAGTGTGTTCATTGCACATCAGACTGTTGAGTGATGAGCTGAAAACACTTCGGTCTAGATACTCATTATAAAAGAAAACATTTGGATAACAAATACGTGCTTTACCAAAGCAGGGTGTCCTGTTAAATTATAATGATTTGTTTCAGTGCACAGGAAGGCATGCCATTTGATTTCAAATGTCATACAGATCTATATCATGTGGCCCACTAAATGAATTAATTAATCAATCAATTAATTAATATTCATCACAAAATATGCTTTTTTCTACATTCTACATAGTTCTAGCACTACACTTTCTTGATGCACCTTATTATCAATCAAAATAAAATATGGCCACATTTCTTTTAAATCTAATACACAATTGATGTAACTTGCATTGAAGTGCAGCTGGCCTGTGGGGAGGATATCACGAGAATGCTGAATTACAATCAGAACTATACTTCAACACATACCCGGAGTGACTTTGATAAATGGTTATCTGTCAGGCAGGCTGCTCAGATGCTGCATCTTTTGGCCAGAGCTATAGGTGACATAAGTTGGTGATTTCATCCTAAGCAAGGTGTCAATGCACCCCCCACCCCTGCCAGGACTTGTGACATTATTACATTTCAAACTCTATCAAGGGTCCTCTAAGGATTGTGGGCCAACAAGGCCGGTGATCAAAGACCACGCAGATACCACAGATGCACTGATAGATTTCTTAAAAGTAAAAAATGGAGAGACCAAAAGGGAAAGTGACCAGGTTTTTCTGACCTTGGTTTATCTCATGGATATGTAGCCTATAGAACTGGCTGTGAATATTCAGTGTTTTTTATTGTTAAAATATGCATGTAATAATAATAAATCAGTATTTATACTATTTATGATAATTTTATATGCTGTTTTAATTTGTGATTTTAATGGATTTTTTATTATACATTTTTTCTTCAAAATGTTATGTGAAATAAAGTTTGGCTCAAACTTATGTCTCTCTTCGGTGGCACACATCATGTGTTGATGTAATTTGGAGATATTCGTAGACTGGAATGAGGGGTAGTTTATATGGCTACACGACATTGATCTCATTAAAATATATATATCTAATAAGAGAAGAGATAAGAGGTAAAATCCTCTCGTTTTTCAGAAGATTGCTGGGTCCATCTGTTGGTTCGACAGAGGCAGACAGCATACATTTCCACGGGCTGCTGCATTATCTCAGGAATTATTCATAAACGCGTTTAGAATTAATTCCTTGGATTAAGAGTTGATTAAGATGTGTGTCACTTTGCTGTCTGAGAACTTATTAAGGGCCCACTCGAGCCGGCGGCAGATGGAATTTCTCCCCAGTGTTTGTAGATGTTAATTTCTCCCCTTCTAACCTCCATTTGCATTCGGCTGTGTATGTCAAAGCGCGGCTGTTCCCGCACGCACAGCTCCGAGTATCCGTGCACGAGAAGATGCTCATCTGTATAAGATCGCGCGTGTTTGTTCCATTACACGTGTATGCACGCACTATTCACGTCGACTGAGAGATAAACACATGTCAAAACACAACAGAGCTTGGGATTTTTTTGTGAGCAAAATTTTAAAAAGCATACTTAATATGTTTTTGAGTTTTTGTAGCCTAATTTTAGATATATGACTTTGTGTATTAAAGGCAACATCAGACATGACTGTCCTGTGGGTGGTTTAACCACACACATACATTTTTTATTTTATTTAGAATTGTAATAGATATTTAATAGATATGTCATGCTTAGCTTTTCGATATAGATATCTAAATATAGATATTTAGCTTTGGTTGACTCGAGCATTTTTTATTTTAACGTTATATTAATAGCCTATATTAGTAGGCTATATAGAGTTTATAAAATAAATAGGATAAATAAATATTGTTAACAAATATTCAACAATAATTCACCATGAATAAAAGATCTATAAACACTGAAAAGGGAGTTTAACCGGATGCATTTTTGATCTCACGTGTTTGATACTCGTCGGTCGATCTTGTTTGACAATCTGGCCGCATGCAAATGTAGATAAACAGGTGCGTTGACTGAGTATTTTTACATATATATTTGACGAACAGAAATGCCCCCAAACATTGAATAAAGGAAATCGTTGCATGCCATTGTTCCTTTAAATCAATTTTGCAAAGCGAATTGTTTTAAAATATAATCAGAGCATATTTTTTTAATTCGTTTTTATACGAAATAACTGATCTCAGTTGTCTGTTATTCTCTCGGGTCTCTCGCGGCTTCGGAGCACCTGCACCCATCAGTTTAGGTCGGCTATAATGCATACATATTTTCACTTAGCCTATAACAGACAACCCCCCCCCCAAAAAGAAAAGAAATGTGATAGGCAGCAACACAGAGAGAGAAATGTTGAGGTGTTTTATTTTTTTACTAATGTTGTTTTTGTAATTCAATAGGCTATATGAGCTGGCTATGACAGTTGTGTTTATATTAAAACGATACGTAACAAAAGTTTTAGACCAACCACCGACAATTAGACAAATTTCGCTGAAGGCAAAAATTGGCTTAAACTTAACTTTAACAAAAATCAATATACGCTTTTAGTTTAACAGGCTAGATTGATTTAAAGATGATTTAAAGCCTTCGCAAGGCAGCGTTTAACCTGTACCCGTGTTAAAAAGATTTAAACCGGGTATGTTAGGTCAAAATCACTCTGAAGTAATACAGACCTCGTGTAGAAACTTGCTAGGATCTTTCTCGGTTTTTCTTAATTTGTCAGTGTTCTAACAATTCTTCTGATAACCTAATCCAAAGTTTAAATAAACAGGCCTAGATTAAATATTTTAACAACAAAATAATAACAATCCAGAATTAAGTATTATAACCCTAAAGATAAGATTGCATATTTTAAAGTTAAATAACATGCTGCACTTATAAGTTTGTACATTCGGTTCAGCCGGACATCATCACATCAACTTCAGCCCGATGATAAACGACGCTCGCTCGCTCGCTCGTGTTTCTCCGCAGTCGCCGGTCAAAACTGATCTTCACGAGCGATACATGTGCCACGATCCTTTTTGTCTAACACGACAGGTCTGGACTCAGGTAGCCTGTGAGACTGGAAGGAGACGACATCCCACAGCACATATCATCAGCACCACACTGAGTTTTGTCATGCATCTACTCACATGAATCCCGGTCTAGTGGAGGTAATCCTCGACAAATGGACAACTTTAGCGTTTACGCGTGTTATCTGCTTTTCTGAAACGACGCGGTAGAAAGTTCCTTAGGATGAGCAAACGAAAAGAGACAGTTTCGGCTTTATCTCTCTCTCTCGGTGTTGTCTGTCATAAGTTTTTAGAGGAGAGTGAAGGCTTGATCCCCATGCAGAGGGGGACTGACTTTATGCTAAATATCTCGTGCGACAGGTCCGCGGAAGAAAGGAATGCCCACCCCTTGACTCTCTCTCTCTCTCTCTCTCTCTCACACACACACTCTCTCTCTCTCTCTCTCTCTCTCTCTCTCTTTCTCACACATGCGCTCGCTAAACGCACAGTAAATCAGAGCTCCAGTCAATCATCCCGAGCTCACTTGCACAGCTTCTTCAAAACCTTAAGATTTTAAACATGAACATTCTTATGAGTTATCGTGGTGATATCTACGTGTTATAAGCGGTGTTGGGGAAAGTTACTTTTAAAAGTAATGCATTAGGCTACAATATTGCGTTACTCCCTAAAAAAGTAACTAAGTACGTTAGTTACTTTTTATGGAAAGTAATGCGTTACATTACTTTTGCATTACTTTCGCGTTACTTTTTAAATATGAGCAGGGCTTGATTGTTTATTTTTAATACAAGAAGTTATATTTATAGCAAATGTAAAAGCTCTTGTGTACTGAATAAACCTCGGGCTGAAGGAAGAGTAAATTCACGTCTGTACAGCAGAGCGCAGGAGAAGAAGTTCAACACTCTTCAGCAATAAAACAACAATGAAGCACAATTGTTAGTTTATCTAAAGTCATTTTTGCTTATTGGTATGGTTGGACTGGATCATCAAAGGTCAGCAGCAAACACATTGGTTAATAAAATGAGATTAGATATATTTGTGTTGTTTAACATATTTAATTATTGCAGGCTTGCGTCATATTCTGAGTTTGCATTTCACTGTTTTAATTCATTTTGATGAATACTGAATCTGTTTTTTGCGAGTGGGATGAGTTAATACACATTCACATTTGGTCTAGATTAGATCTACAGTAAGATCATGTTCACACAGCGCACTGTCAGTCAATAAATGGAAAAAAAGTAACTCAGATATTTTCTAGTAAATTAAAAAGTAATGCATTACTTTACTAGTTACTTGAAAAAAGTAATATTATTACGTAACTCGCGTTACTTGTAATGCGTTACCCCCAACACTGGTTATAAGCGGTGTGTTCCTTGACGCGCAGTAAATGGAACGTTTGGTCTTCTCAACATTCT
The DNA here is from genome assembly GCA_027422405.1 of Ptychobarbus kaznakovi. NCBI lineage: Eukaryota > Metazoa > Chordata > Actinopteri > Cypriniformes > Cyprinidae > Ptychobarbus > Ptychobarbus kaznakovi. The sequence continues at coordinate 8,047,179 of CM049801.1, read as the reverse complement.
TAATATAAAGGTTCTTTATTTGCACATGTGATTATGGAACTTTTTACTGTTCTTTATGGGGAAAAGGCTTCTTCAGATTATTACATGTTCTTCACACTAAGAATTGTTTTTTTATCCGATCAAGAACTGTTTACTTCTGCGAAACCTACTGGAACCTTTATTTCAGACTGAATAGTTCATACTAAAATCCATCTAAACTATTCAAACATTTAAATATAGAATACTGTAAATAAAAAAAGATTTAAGTTTAATGCAGATATAGCCTGACTCTTTCTTGAGGAGTCATTGTTTTATTTAGCATTATTTTGTTTATTTATCAAATAAATCTGCGTATTTAGACAGATATGTCTGTCTCTTTAGGTTAAAGACTAGAGCTCAATGCAGACACCCAGTCTTAATAAATTAATAAATACGAAATATTTTAGGTGTTCACGGTTCAGCATCTAACGTTTGTAACGTATGCTACATTACAGAAAACAACGAAATCTTAGACTTTGAAGATATGTTAGCATAGCCTACTCTTGATGACAATTTGATAAATAATACGACTTTGCAGCCTATAGATTATGATGGGAGTCATGCAACACTTGAAGTCAAACAACACTGCCCTCCTTGGGCAACATTGTTGAATGTGGGTGTGAACTTTCTGTGCTTTACGAAAGATTCTGTATTTCTATTTTATTTAGTGGGCTTATTGCATTTATGTTAGCAAACAACTTTAAATACCTTTCCAATAGGTTTGAAACACTGACGTTGAGTATTGAGGTGTTTTGTAGGCTACATTTCTGTCAGAATCTTCCGAATGACTGCAACACCGCTAGTTCTTCAGCTGCGATCTAGCAATACATATCTGTTTGGAAACTGCATTCCTTATTAATTGTCATCATGGAACTGCATTGTTGGAGCTCTTGTAGGTTGTGACAGGAGAAAAATAAGCCTGTGTTTATGAAATCTGAACGCCTCCGTCTTGAGGACACCACTCTTTCGTCATCACTGAAACTCAACCAACCCTGCTTGGACGTGTCTTCACCGAAGTCCCGCCCTATTTTGAACGCTAACAGGAGAATGTTAATGTTACGACAATGATACACATTCTAATAGGCTTTCCAGTGTATAAACACGAAAAACTGACAGTCTTAAAACTATGCCATTGATGTGTGATTGTTTCCAAATAACGACATAACTTTTAAATCCACGGGAAGTAAGGTCCCAGACTCAAAAGATCATTGGCTGAAAACAGCTGTCAGTTGACAGGAAATATCATGGTAGTGTGCGCCTGCACCATATCCACGTCAGTAAATTTGCCTGTGGAGGAGATTATCTACCGGTGACAGAATATAGTGCTATTACAGAAAAACAGCAGGGCATGACAACACTACGTGGAACTGTCTAAATGTAAGCCTTTATTCGACGCAGTTATTGAATAATTATTATATGTCTGAACGCGTTTGGTAGCCTGCTAAACTAGTTAAGTTAGCCAAAATGAGTAGAAATGAATCTGAACGCCATTTTGGATTCGCTACCTTAAGAGTCAGCAGCAGTGTTTTCAAGTTTTTCTGTTTTGACAGACGCACACTCGCAGAAAGAGGAACAAGCTCTTATAAAACACAACGAGAGGGCCACGAGGTCACATTTAACACGTTTATTTGTGCTGGTTAACAGCTGTAGTCAGTATGACAAACCGCTTGCTAGCTTGTTGACAAGTTGGTTTGCTGCATCATCAGCTTTGTTGTTTATTCATAAGTCTTTCGGTGTCGTCATTCATAGTCGCATCTCAAAGTAGAAGATATGTGGAAGACAGTTGAAGATATATGTTCACATTGTGACTTTGCTGGTCGCTTAACATGTTATATTTTGTGCATTGCTAGCAGGCTTGCTAAGCTTATTGGCCTAATGATCGATTCAACTATATTACATCCACACTCCTCTTCAACCTTTGTACATCATAAGGCGAAGAGAGAAAGACTGAGGAAAGATTGTACTGAAAGGATGCTGTTATTGAGAATGGTGTTGAGATAACGGGGTGCCTGAGGCTGTCATGAAGAAGTGACTGGTCTGTAGCATCATGATGCTGGTGTTAGTACGTGGCCATCATCTCTGAATGAAACAGGCCCTCTCGGTGGAATATCTGCTTGCAGCAATCAATTTGTGCTTTATTAGATGGGTTGATGTTCATGCACAGAGGTTTGATTACAGAGTGTAATTGTAACCCAAACTTTCCTCAATGTGTGTAGGTCTAGAGAAGGATGCTGTATGTAGGCAGAGGCAGTGAACTACACTTAACCCTGTAAAGCCTGACATACAATAATAGTTTGAATACAAAATATATATTTTTTAATGGGACAACTTGTTGATCCTTAAGTCAAAAATTCTGAAAATAATATTAATAAAAAGATTACATTCTGATTGCTTGTAAATATTGCTGACTACTTACATAAAATGCATAAATGTCAGCTATGACTCTATATTTCCCATTACTATTTATTATTATGGTATTCAGATGCACGTAAACCATAGTTGTTTCAGTCAATTGCTTTAGTTAGTATTCATCTTGAAATATTACTAACAATATAAGGTTATTCTTATTTTAGGGTGCTTTCACACTTGGTTCGATTGCCTGGTCCGAACCCGAGTTTGATTGCCCCCCTCCCCCTGTTCCCACTGGACTGCGTTCATTCTTTATTTGGGAACGAACCGCGGTTCGTTTGCGTCATCAAGCCAGCAGCTGTTTACCCCGTTGCTTCGTAACGATGGCGCAGAATGTGGCAAAATGCATAATATTGCTTTCTGCACTTTATATATTTACGTTTTTGAACCGTTTGTTTTGTTTACAAAGCTTCAGTGCATAACAGCGCTTACGTCTGTCTTACGAATGTACTGCAAATGCTCTAAAGAACGCTGAAGGCAAACATGAGAGATACAGCTCTCTGCTTGCAGCTCGTCAGGAAAGTGAGTGAAACACACACACACAAACAGATTGTTTTATCAAATAGCGGTTCACTTCCATAATTTGCTGCGTTCACATCAGCAGCAAACCGTACCGCAGTTCACATGAACTGTACCCCAGACCACCCTTTTTAAGCGGACTCGGGAAGACAGCGTTCACATCATCCAAACGAAATGAACTCGAAATGACGTCAATCGAACCCGGGTGCGCACCAAAAGTGCTAGTGTGAAAGCACCCGTAGTCTCGCGTAGCCAGACCTTCCGACTGATGGCTGAAGGTCTGGAATTCATGGCAGCTTTCATTAGCCAAGGCCCGCCCATGAGGCCGTGTGACCGACATGTCAAACAACCAATCACAGTTCATTTCGTTCAGTGTCACGTTTCGGGGCGTGGAAATGTCACCACAATATCAGACCGGTGTGTAAAACTCGCAGACTTATTATAAAGATACTATGTCGCAAACTCTAAATATTTCACATACTTTTGAAAATCCAGCGTTTAGTTCATCCTGACAAGCGCTCGTCGTCACAGTTGTAAACATGACGGCTTTCTTCTTTCTTGGGGGGGGTTTGGCGCCACAGTATCTTTGTTTCCAGGTGGAATGTTAAAGAACGCGACACACGCGTCTCCCGGAAATCCTGTCTAATCTAACCAATCCGACGACGACTTCGACACTCCTGAAGTGTTTCCAGATAAGTGTACCATATGCACCAGACGTTCAGCCAACGGGTTTGTGGGAGTGATGTCTGAGGCTGAGACTATCCTTATTTTTACTTTATAAAAAAATCTATTAAAAAAGACTCATGGTTAGACGACAGAAGACTAGTACATTGTGTACAGCAGTTGCTCAACAAAGATTTGGTTATGTTGATAATTTAGAGGCCTGAGAAATTTTTATTTCTAGAATATCATATGATCCTGTGGACTTTAGGGTTAAAATAGAATCCTTTAAATCCTATCGTTTTATATTTTCCAAATGTACATTAGTTATTTAAGGTGAATGCTTTCATTTGGTAGTTTTGTCCCGAGGATTATCATGTGAAACGAAACCATATCCAATCAGAAAACGAGCTGACAGAAGACGGAATTTCTTACTGCCATTAAAATTTGTAATTATTTATACTTGTTTAAGAAAATGTAATTTTCTTCATTCATTCATTCATTCATTCATTCATTCATTCATTATTGTTTTCTGTTTATTATTGTATTTGATGCAATTTATATGTTATTGGCCTTGCATGTTCTTTGTTCTAAAATAATAATAATAATACAAATCTTGTTTATTCTCAAATCTCCAGAGATTTTGCGAGATGTCCCGTTTTCGAAGTCGGGACTCTGGTTGAAAATCTTTTGGTCTGTTACACTATAGGAGCAAAATGGTTAAATTTGTCCTCGTGTGTGTGGTCTCTCACATTTTGAAGATCTTATAAAATTAAAAAAATATTTTAGTGTGTACCCAGCATTAACAGCATACATCAGGATTTATCCGCCTTGAATGCTGATGCAAAATTGCCATTGCCATAGTTGATGCAATATGTATAGTTGTAAAACTTTGAGAATCACAGAGAACGTATTGGTATTTTATGACTTTTTGAATGCAGGTTTATTCACATATTTAACACTGTGATTGTTATATCTAGATTTCATAATACCATGGGTTAGATGGGTTTCAGTTTCACTTTTCCAGAACATGAGTCAAATGTTTGTCTTTCTATATAAACAGATAGATTTTTATGTGTTGGGATTACTTTCTTAAGTTGCTATACAAATACATTTTCTTGTCATAAAGCCTGTATGAAGAACTGTATTTCTAACATTATCGTTTTTTTGTGAGACATATCCTTGCATCAACACGTCCTTCAAAAACATTGTGATTTCTGTTATGCCTGTCGTGCCCCCACAAGGCACTATATTAAATAATGAAATCTGAGCTGCTACTACCTGTCTGCTGCATTGTCTGATGCTTTGCACAGAGATTACCTCCAGCTTTAAGCTCTGCTCTATAACTGTGGTCTAGTTGAGCTGACTAGGATGATTATATGTAATGTGCATATGTCCCTCTTGCCTTAAGAAAAACTATATATGTATGATGTTGAGTTGGAACTTGTTTAATTACATATTTCGAATTAAATCCTAGATTCACTATGGTGGACAAGAATATATACATCGTTCAAGGGGAGATTTCTGTTGTCGTTGCTGCTATCAAGAGGAACTCTAGATGGAGTACCCATACTCCTTTGGTAAGTTGTCCAATTTAGTTTTATTATAAGAACATAGTAGTTTTCTGAAATGTCGGGCCTGATGTCAGATGTTTGATATTTAAAATGATATTCAACGTCTACTTTATGACCATATGTTTCTCATAATTCTTTAATATTTAATTTAGGCATGCATTGAAATTGATATGCCGATAATTATTGTCATGTTATGGCTGATATTAAAATTCTATACCGTTTTAAAGCATGTAAAAAATAAATATTTTCATTTTAAATAATACTACAAGTGAATTTAGGCATCACAACATAAAAAAATTATATAAAATGTTAAATATGTATGTTAAAAAAATTTAAGTGAATATTAGATGGCAAAGGTAATCTAAATGCATAACAGGAAAAATTAGCATGCATAATTAAATATCCAAAATCAACCTTTGGAAAATCTATAATATTGGTCAATACTTGATATGGTATTAAAACATGATGCATCCCATATTTAAATAACATGAAAATATCAAATTATATTGTTCGAGAAATCATAACATGCCAAATTGTCGCTAGCTAGAATGACGGTTTTCTCATTTTTTTCACAGGATGAAGATCAGGACCCACTACTCAACAGCTTCAGCCACTTGAAAGAGACCCTCAATAACATAAAAGGTTAGACATGATCAAATTCAGGATTCCTGTAGATAAGTTATTAACTAAGTTATTGAACAAGGTGTTTGGACAGTTTTCTGTCTTTTTTGTAGTCCATTTATCTAGCTTCTTAATTGCGTAATAGCAACGGTTGAAATGCCCTTTTCTCCATCAGTCTAATTAATATAGATTTGGTTGATAGAAGTCCAAAAAAAAGCACAAACAAAAGAATAAGCTGCATTCTGGCAAAGCACTATTTCTTCTTTTCCTTTATTTGAGACTAAAATGAAGCACGTCAGGCAGGATCAAACTAAACTGACTCATTTAGCATTCACAAAAGTGCTTCTTTCCTGCTACAGAACGAAGGCATATTTAACCAGGTGTATGCTAAATTTCCTCTGAGGAAAGGGATGGCCTTTTCAAATCGGTCAATATTATCTTTCTCAATGTCTTACCATTGGGCTCTTATGGCACCTCATCATTTTTGGGGTCCCATTGAAACTATGCCAGTGTTTGTTCATCTAGTTATACAAATGCCTCTTAATGAATAGGACAGATAAGGTAAATGTTAATCTGTGTTTTTATGTAATTGTTCCTCTGTTCAAAAAGAAATGAAAATTCTTTCTTACTGTGATGTTTTTTAACTAAAAGGGGTATTGTAATCTGTTTATAACTGATCTTAAATTGAAATTCCTACTATTTGATTGATTTTTAATGTTAAAATAATAATTTTATTAAGTCATGACAGCTGATTGAAGATGACTTTTGAAGGCAAAGTGAATCACCAAATAACTTAATTGGAATTGTGGAAAAGCTCTCTTATAATTTACTATAAATTGCTCACTTATGTCCACAACAGTGACCCCTATAGTTTGTTTACAGAATTACAGTAGAATGTTAAGGGCTTATGAGTTCAAGTAACTTTAATGAGTGTGATGACTGATTAAAACAAACCCTTTAAACTGTCTTTTGGGTAAGAGGGGCACAAAGTATGTTGAATAACATGACTTCCCTTTGGTAGCTGAAAGTCCTGCTAAGCATGCCAGCCTGATTCATCATAGTGAATTTCAGTGCGTATTAATGGAGGGGTGTGAGTTGATGAGATGTGCAGCAGCTCTCTACTCTGTCTGCATGTCGTCATGCCTCTGTAATGGAAGCCTTGGACAGGGAGTCCTCTCTCCGGAGAATAGTGCTGCTCGGAGATGGACAGGAGCAGCTGTTTGGACACAGGGAGAAATCTGCCAAGCTCCCCCTCTGACCCACAGCAAAGGCCTTGTTAGTTCTCTTGCGCTGTTGAGAAAGTGTTGACTTTCATTCACCTACTGCATAGTCCTGCATAGATGATGCTTGTTTTCCAAGCCGAGGTTCACTACCGTTCAAAAGTTTGAGATCAGGAAGATCTCTTATGTTCACCAAGGCTGCATTTATTTGATATAAAGCAGAAATATTTAGAATATTTTTTATTTTTACATTTATTCTTAATTTTATGCATTTAAATGCATGTTAAAATGTAATTTATCACTGTGTTGTAAAGCTGAATTTTCCAGTATTTTTTCCCTATGAGTTTTTTTATTAATCATTACTTCAGTGTCACATGATCCTTCAGAAATCATTCCAATATATACATTATTATTAATGTTGAAAACAGTTGTGCTGGTTAAAATTTTTGTGGAAACCAAGATTATTTGGTATTTGAAATCAATATATTTTGTAGCATCATAAATGTCTTTACTGTAACTTTTGATCAGTTTGCTGAATACAAGTTATTTGTAAAAAAAAAAGCAACTTACTGACCCCAAACTTTTGAATAGTACTCTTGGATGTGCAATAATGGGTCAAGTTATATCTGGAAGTATTAAACACATTCATTTGATTTACATACTTTACCTTACTGCCTTGTTTTACTATTTGTATCTTAATAATGGATTCAGTAAGTGCTTATTGAGTGTGCATAAATATTGTTTAATTGCTTCAAGAATGATAAAGTTGAATTGGGGTCATATTATATTGCCAGTGTTTTGGCTCATTGTACTGTGAATTACATTTATATGTGTATCTCTTAAATGGTGTTGGGTGGACTTTTGTAGCCCAGCTGTCTTCTTAATGAAAGCCTAGTAATTCCATATACATTGTGGCCGTTTTATCTTAGCCATCGACAAAAGATACCGCTGAAGGAAATGTGGATTAGCCCCAAAGGTTTACTAGCCACTTTCGCTGGCTTGATAAAGGTTTCATTCTCCTTCCTCTGCACCAGTCGTTTGATTGGCAGGCACATGTGCTGTATGGCGGCAGAGTGCAGCTGGAAGTATATCATCTGCAGTTTAGGTTGGGTAAATATAGCAGGGAGGCTTGTCAACCCGAGAGATGGATTGTTCTGGGAAAGGAAGTGTGTTGTCTCTCTTTCCACAAAAAAGTGTTCTCTTCTTGAATAAGGCCATTTTTGTATTTATGAAAAGAGTATCCTGAATTTAGTACGTCAGAAACATGTTCATGCTACCTCACCTACACACGCAGTACACCTGATTCAAGCAGTTAGTGTGGGTTTTGTAAAACGTGCTAAAGATATTTTTCTCCACAGATTTGTTTATAGTTTTTCCCCCACAAAAATTGGATTTGCATGTTGGCGAAAATCTTTACTTATTGGTTGAAGTAGCAGATTAAATGTAAATCGCTTTCTATTTCAACAGGAACATAGGTTACATTTTGTTATAGATGCCACAAGTAGCTTACTTTTTTTAAGGACGTACTGAAGTCATCGCTTTTGGAGTTTTCGATTTGTCTCTTGTCTTGGAATCTCAAGCATGAAGGTGGTGACAGCAATGATCTATTTCATCTGGTGTTATTTGCACAAGACTCATGGAGTGAGCTGCGCTTAGTTGCTGATAAGCAGGCCAAGCCTGATTCTGCAGACTTTTGCATTTTCTGCCCTAATTTTGGGGAAAGTTATATAGAAAGATTGTAGATGTTGTAAAATATGTTAAAGGGACATGTTGCTTAAGAAGTAATTTAAATTGTGTAATAACTTCCTCTCCCTCTTGTTGTTCTAAACCAGTTTGACTGACTTTATTCTGTGAAAAACTAGATTTTTACAGCGTCTCTCAGCCAGGGTTTGTCCATACAATGAAAGTCAGTGCGGTCCAATGTGCAAAGAAACTCATACAGAAAGTATTTTGCTCTTAAAGATAGCTGAAATCATTTACAGATAAGTCCAAAAGTTTATAAGTTTTAATAGAAAATGGATAATTACGGTAGCCTTTTTTATGGGCAATATATGGAATAAACATAAACAACAATAGCCCTCTGTGGGCAGCAGAAGCCATTCGGATGTTCTTGTTAATCCTGAACCCCTCTGGAATTACAAACAAGCATCTTGGGGTGACAAACAAATGTCAGTGTTTTTCCGTCTTCAGCTTTTAGACTCTCCCTTTTTGAAATCCCAAAACACACTGGTGCTGGAGAAATGAGCTTTAGATCTTGCATCTAGCTTGTTGGACAACTGCTCGATGGATCTATTCTAGCTCTGATACATGGTCTGTTTAACATCAAATTGAGAACTGGGATTCAGTCTGGGGTCAAGTAATTCTCTGGGATATTTTTGATATTGACTGTACATTGAATATCGTACTGTTGAGGCAATAAGGGGGGGAAGGTCCACATCGCATTGAATGAAGATGTCTCACCTGCTCATAGTATTCACTTTTTATACACTAGTCAGCCTGATCCTTAGTCCTTTAAAGCTTTGAATCTTCCTCCAACCCTCCTCCCCCTCCCTTCACGTCAAAGGTCAGGTTTTTTGACAAGTCTGCAGAGGAAGCCGACAGACTAAATCCTCTCATTTTTATTCATACAAATACAGGTTTAAAGATGCCACCCGGTAGATCCAATACCAGAGCTTTGCTTGATTGACAACTCTCTCACTTACCCTGTACTCCTAGCCGTTTTCAGGTACTACAGAAATTCCTCTTCTAATAGGTCAGACCACACCATCCGATGATTGGATAGCGACTGAGTTTTGTAGTAAACATCACAGTGATACTTTGATCGCTGGTTCTTTTCAGGCACTTTCCGTAATCTCTTCATCTCCTGAACAAAGGCCTGTGGAGGAATTCTTTGACTGTCTCTTCTTGATTAAGAAATCTGCCAGGCCTTTGACGGGTCCGGAGTACAGTATTCGCAAATTCTCGTCTCCATACATATGTATAATTGAAACTATACTTGACATCTCAACCTGCATATGTTAAATATGTTCTGCTCGAATGGTTGAGGGCGTTTTCCCCAAAGTTGTTAAGCTATTTGGAGCAATAAAAATGCATTGGATTTGTAAAAGAAAATTATGGTTTGCTTAAAGAATATTTTTTTTTGCACCATGAATTTTATTTGAATGACAGTTAAGCACACATTACTCTTTCTTTACATTTAATCTGTGGGGTTCAAGATTAAAATATTTTGTATCATAATATTCATTGTACTGCCTTTAAATTAATTCAGCTATAATCAAAATGCACAAAAAAATTATAATGCAAAATTCAAAAGATGTATTATGATAATGAGAATGGGGATTTATTGCCATGACTGTAACAGTGAAAAAAAGTCTAAATGGTTTTAAAATGGGCTTTATTTTTGAAAAAAAGTCTAAATGGTTTTAAAATGGGCTTTATTTTCTAAATGGTTTGTATAATATATCTTCCTTTTTTTTCTTATTAGCCAAGGGGTAATCAGTCTTACTATTCATATTCAAATTAGACGAGCCTACCTTTTTGTAACCGACTTAAAAAAAAAATTAGATGACTAACTGTTGTGCAGCCGGCCACTGGTGTCCTCTGTTTAATTCTTAACACAAGCATGTAAAGTGAACTAAAGCTCAAGGTCAGGTGTGATCTGTCTCTGGCTCACAGCTGCTCCTATGTGCTGGCGTCCCAACAAGGGTTTCTGCCGGGGCACGTGGGAATATCCTGCTCCTCTGAGGACCTATGGACTCCTCTGCCATTTGATATGTACATGTATATCATGCCTAGATTATCTGTTAGAATGTGCACAGAAAAGAGCAGTCATAATTTAGATCAGACTGACACAAATGCAAATATGTTTACTTACCATGGCAAATGGAGCAAATAAATTCCCTATCCCCTTCAAGGGAAGGGAGAGGAAAGAAAACATGAGGGTCTGCCACTCATGTCCTTGGTAGCATCATCTGAGATTGAAAACAAATAGAAAGTTGAGTGTGAGTGTTCTTTATATCAATGTGATGAATGCTTCTACATGGAAGTCACTTAGATTTAAAGTTACAGAATAATATAGACCGAAAAAACAGTAATGACTCTTACGACGGATATTAAAGGGGTAGGTGACCTTTTTTTTCTAGGCTTGATTGTGCTTATTGGGTGCAGTTAAACATGTTCATGTTTAGTTTTTAAAAAACACATTATTTTTCACAATTTCACATAAAACGCTCTTATTTTCAGTTTTTTTGAAGCCCCTCCCTCAGAAATACGTGATTGGCTCTGATTGGGTAGCTGGTCCAGTTTGTTGTGATTGGTTATGTTTATCAAAACATGTACTTTTGCAATAATCAAGTCTCAGGCACAGTGTACACGTCACAGTCCGAATCCGTTCACTTCATTTCGTTCACTCCTTCTGATATAGTCCACTCAACTGCCATACACTAGGGATTAGTGAAGGAGTGAGCGATTTCGGACACAGCTTATATTGCTTATCAATTTGAGCCCGATTGAGACTCAGAGGTTATTAGTGAAGAGGATCGTGCAGAACCTGTGCAAGCACGGCTCTTAATGGTATGTTTGTTTGTTGTTGTCTCATACTTTCAGATACACTGTTATTTGTAAATGCTACTGCTTCTGTTAGCATTTAATATATGGTTTTATCCCAATTAAAGCGTTAATACAGCACGGCAACCGCATGCGCGTCCATGTATAACACTTCTCATAGCTATGCGAAAATAAGTGTATAATTGGAACGGTTTGTCGGAGCTGATCTGAATGAGAGAGAGAGAGAGATGCAGAGTAGAGCAACGCGAGTAACCGTATTAAGAACCGCTGCTTTAAACATATTATTTTGAAACTTGTGAATCGTTAGAAGACAGAATCGCGAATCATATATAAATATATTTTTACATGCACCCCTAGTTTTTTCTTCCTCTTCTCTAATGCTGGGTACACACCACAAGATAATCGGGCTGATTTTGGGCCGATTTCTCCCCTTTGTTCAAAAAAAAAAAATCTTGTTTATTCTCAAGTCTCGAGAGATTCTCCGAGATTTCCCGTGTTCACAGTCGGTTCTCTGGTTGAAAATCTGTTGGTGTGCGGTCTTCGTCACATCGCAGCACACCACACACTAGGAGCAAAACTGTTAAATCTAGGATTTTTTTTACCAGTCGTTTTTGTAGGCATTAAATTGCTAGAATTTTAAAAGATGATATCTCCGTTTGCAATGAACTTTCAGCATCGTAACTTTGCAGATATTGTTTATGCTCAAACAGCTACGTTACACACTAACTAACGTTAAAAAAGTGAAATCGCAATCAACCACCCCTTTAAAAAATTTTTTTTTTTTTTTACAGCATATTTAGTATTTTGTCAGCTGAGTTGATTAAGGTGGTAATGTAGTCAGCCTCACTGAATTCAGCTTGAAGGATGGGTCATGATGATGACATTGAAGTTGACAAGTCGTATCAACAGTAATTGGTCACTGGAGCAGTCTTGATATTTGCCTCATGCTGACATTGCACCATATTTTGATACATACGTAATATCCAAATTATTATCGTTAACCTCTAATGCTAAGCTAAAGGTTTAAAGGCGATGTGAATGTCAAAGAGATGAGATGACCTAACCTGGTGAATAGTGAGAGGTTCTCTGGAAGGAATTTACAACTGCCGTCCCCTGAGGAGAGAGGGCTCCTTCCATTACGCCCAATCTCCCGTCCTGGGTTTCCATCGAAAACAATTCTGGACTGTCCCTGGCTCCTCTTCTCCACATTGATCTCCTGTCCTAATGAGAGATAAGAAGAGAACACTTAATAATGTTTTAACCTTGTAACTAATACCACACATGACTGATATCTTTGTGTTGACAAGCCTAAATAATTGTCATGAGTAAATTTTTTTTTTTGATTATTAGTGCTGTCACAATTAGCGTGTTAACGCATGCGATAATAGTTTTTTCGATTTAACGCGTTAAAATATTAAACGCAATTAATGCAGGGGCAGAGCAAGGGTTGGGCACCCCACTCGTAACTGCTGCTTCTGTGTTTTTTTTTTTTTTTGACGAGTTGCATTTATTTCAACAAACAATGTCTTCAAACAAGGGACTTTTCAGACGTGCACTCCAGCTTCGCCTCTGCGCCAAGCGCTAGTCAAACAAGCACGGAAAAGGTACAGGTGACCGGGAGCTTTAGTAGAACAGCAGTGAACTGCCATCAGATGAGATGTTGTCAGGCCTTCTGTCAGTAAAAACTCATTTTCCTGTCCTGTCAGCCGTTGTAATGTGCTCATAGCAATGGCTCTTCAATTGCATGCACAAATGCAGTGGCGTGTATATAATTTTCAGCGCAAATAAAACTACGAGCATGCAATACCCTAGTTATGTTGTCAGTTAAGTCATGAAGTTACCAAAAAGGACTTAAAAGCTTTAAAACTGTGCATTCATGCAAATATTTGTTATATATGAGTCAGATTTAAAAACATATTTTCCTGAATGCAGTGATTTTCCAAAACTGTCATGGAGTACCCAGAACTCACTCATCTTACATGCGCGACTCAACTTGTCAGATCATTGGAAGAGACTCTAAGACCTGAAGTGGGTCAAAAAAGGTAATGAGTTGTGAGAAAATACGTGTCAGAGCCACGTCACATTCAGCAGCGGCAGCTCTTAACTAGGGCTGAACGATTAATTGCATTTGCGATAATATCGCGATATGAAAAAACGTGATTTTTCAACCGCAGAGGCTGCGATTATACTCTGTCACGTGACACGCGTGAGTAATGTATGATGATCGTATGACATCTAAGTACGGCGAGAGAAAGCATTAGTAGACGCCCGCTCTCTTATAGCTCTCGCAGTACTTTGATGACCCACAAAACGATCGGTCTAGCAGCGCTGCTTCAAGTCGAACACATCTAAGCAGTCTTCAGAGGAATCAAGTTGGCACGCTATGTTGCCAAGTCTGCAGTTTGGTGCGGGTTGTTTTCATGTCCGCGGGTCTTACATAACATGCGGAATTGACACGCTACATGTAAACGATATCCTTTGTTGTACTTTCCTGTCAAAATAACGGAGTTCCTTTGGAATTCTTCAGCTTTTAAGAACTGCCGGGTTCTCCTGTCGTGGGCGGAACTAATGCGCAAATGACAATCTCATTGGCTGGTGCTCAGATATTATCGTCCCTGTTTTGATTTCAGCGAATCAATTCGAACGAACGCAGACTACGTGATTAATATTCATGAACCCAGCAGCTCAATAATCCTTAGTGCGTTTTATGTTATTAGTAGTAGAATTTGTGGTAGTTTTGTTATCTTATCAGCATTATTAGTTTTTCCCCCTTTTTATAGAAACATTAAATGTCAAAAAATATCTTAACCACCAGTCCTAAGTTCAGACAACATGACAAATATGTATTCATACATGGTTATTCTTATTACTAAAGTTCTATCACCATATAATGCTAAAATTGAATGCTAAATTATCATATCACATTATAATGTTTGACAGACTGATGCTAAGTGAGATATAAAAAAAACTGTGCCATTTTACAAACATAAGCTTTATATATGTGTATATATATTAGTATATCAGCTAATTCATATTAATCTGGTGAGTAAACTAAAAAACAATTACAAGCCAATGAAGATTCTATTGCCAAAGTGTCCATAAAGGGTTGATAATATTTACAATAGGGCTTTCCGATAAATCGATTAACTCGAATGTGTAGTTTACCTCGACTTGTTTGAATGAAAATCGGTTTTCTCTTTAACATCCGCCGATGCTCTCCTCTTGGCTCAGCCCTCCCAACCATGCGCGTTTGCCATATTAGCAGACCTAAGCTTGGCCACCCCACTCACAACTGCAGTCTTTGTCCCCTTTTTTTTCTTGACAAGAAATGCATTTATTAAGACGCGGAACCGCCGTATCTCTTCATGACCACATCAAATGGGAGACTTTTCAGACACGCACTTCAACTTCGCCTCAGCGCCAGGCGCGGGTCAAACGAGGGTAGAAAGGAGCATGTGCCAAATTAGCTTCAGTAGAATAACAACAGTGAACTGCGGTCTGATGAGATGTTGTAAGGCTATACGTCAGTAAAACAAACTTTCCTGGCCTGACAGCTGTTTTACTGTGCTCACGGTGTACACTCTTCAACTTTAGGCGCTTCATCATAAATAGTGCGCACAAGAAACTATGAGCATACAATTTAGTTCTGTCGTCAGTTAAGTCATTAAAATGACCCAAAAGGTGATTAGTGCATTCATGCATGTATAGCATCACATTAAAGAATGTCTCTCAAATCATCATGTACTAAAATATTGTGCAATTCGAGATCACAATATAAGCTGATGTTTTTTTTTTTAATTTAATGCAGAAGTAAATATGAATGCAGTGCACTTATAATAGAAAACATGTATTTTTTTTGTTGTAAAGAACAAATGAAAATTAAACCATTTAAATGCATAAAATAACAAATTTTACATTCTGGCATTTAAGTGCTGTTGACTTCCGTCCTTTTTTTTATATGTTTTTGTATTTTTTATCAACCAATTCTTATCACTGTCTGCATGTCTCATCAATAAGTATGCAATGACGGAGAACAAGCTTTTGGGGGTTTTGAGAGCCAGAACCAAGCTGACTGAGCAATAAAGCTATAGTGAGCCCCTTTATTAAAATGCCTGGTGGTGCGGAATAATACACAAGGTGTCATATTATCTCAGCATTGCTTAATCGATTTAAATCGTTAATCGGATTTTTTGTGAAAAATCTGGATTTTTCTTAGGCCATATCGCCCAGCCCTAATTTACAATAATCAATTGAATTTGATAGGTGTCTCTCACTTTGTCCCAAAGAAACATTAAACTAGTGTAGATTAGTGTACAATGTTTTATAATAATAATTTATTCTATTTAGTGACCATTTTATTAATTTTACATATTTAATATTGGGGTATCCAAGTTATTTGACATATTTTTTTTTTTTAAAGTAACAATAGTTACTTTCCCTGGTAATAAGTTTATTTTATAATGATTTAACTCAGTATTTGTGAGAAGTAACTAGTAATATAACTAATTACTTTTTTAAAGTAACGTGCCCAACACTGCATACTATACAAAGAGCTTAAAAAAAATATTGCATATTAATTCGCAATCGCAATATTGTTAAAAAATAATCACAATTAGATTATTTTCCAAATTCATTCAGCCCTACTCTTAACGTAATAGCAGCCAAAATAACCTAATATCCCAGCTGCTGTGATGTCTTTTAATCAAAGAAAAAGAGGAAATCAATAACTTTTGTAACTTTTAGGATTCATTTAGAATTTAGTGTTTGATAACTAACTAACTTTATTCAATTTCTGTATTCCTACTTGCTGAAGGGCACAGGTAGCTAAATATGATATTTATTATAATGGGTTTATGTGAAGATTGTTGTAAGTTCACTTAAAGTCTAATAACTGTTAAAATTGAAAGCTCTCAAGTATACTGTAATGTTAATGGCTACAGTCAATGGTTAAATATTTGTTAAAATTGATCAAGCTCAGTCATAAAAAAAGATGCCATTAAACATATATTTAAAATATAATGCTTTTCTTTCTACATTTAATTTGAAGATTAAATGGGAACTTTTTGCTGTATTAATTTAAAAACTTTAATGTTGGGGATTCATTTCAGAAAAGTGATTAATTAGTCTTTTTTATTTATTGATTGATGGCACTAATGATTATGTAAAATATGTAATATGATATAATTCATTTTTAAACATTACTTTTTTTTTTAAATAATTAATTTTAAATGTTTGTCCTAGCCCCTGTTTATTATGCAGAAATGTCCAACTATTAATTTTTAGGTTAGTTTTTTGATTAATTTTTCCCAAAACATTATGCCGCTATTTGCGTCATTGTCTTGATTAGCTTGATTCAGTAATATTGGCTCAAGAAATCACACAGGTTTGGGGTGGGACTACCTGTCTGACCGATGGGCATTATTCATGAAACTTTAAATATGAGTAATTTGGGTTACTGTGCGTGTAAAATGGACCTTCCCAAAAATTATCTTCCAGATTCACATATAATAAACCTCAGATTTGATAGTTAATTGTGTGTACATTAATGAATTCACAATTTGCATAATCCACACCCATGAATTCCCATACGTGAATTACTTGCGTACAGGAATGATGTTGGATCTTCTGGACTCCCTTTTTAGGTTTGCCTCCAATTTATTGCATTAATGCAAAAGAGACTAGTTGGAGATGCCTAACAAAAAGTAATTAATTAAAGTGCTAAGATCGCAGAAACATCTGGTGCTCAGAATAATAGTAATTTATGATAAGGCGGCAAACTGACTGTGTGGCTAATTTTTTTTTTTTTAGCAATTCATTTTTTTTCACAACACATTTTGTTAGATATTAATACATTGAATATTTCCATTTGGCAAAAACAAAATTTTGGGATGTTTTTACGCATTTACGTATAATTGTGAGTGGGTATAAATTGTATTTCATACCAACTTACATTTTGAAAATCTAAATGTACACTCATGAATCCAAAAATGTACATCAGAACAGCTTTGCAAAAAAAAAAAAAAATCTACTAATGTTTCATGACATAGCCCAGTGTGCGATGGGGAGTAATGTAAAAATTTAGTTTGGTGACACAACAGCTGACTGATATCAAAAATATTTAATTCACTAGCTAGAGTCCCAAAATAAAAACTACAGCAATTATTCTTTGAATGTAACGTTATTGCATAGTTTCCCCCATTTTTTGCTTTAGTGTAGCTGCAGCACTTGGGCTTGAATAATGAAATGCATTCCTTGAAGTCGCGCAGATGCTTTTCCAAAGGTGTGTTGAAGTGTTACTTTAGCTCTGTAAATCCACAGTACATGCTTCATATGCAAGTCATCCGTCCCTGTGGTAAGTTTAACACCCACAGCATTGTACTGGTGTCACTCAGGGTGGCAGCATGGCCTCAGTCCTGCTGTAATAAAACGCTCCATAAGTCGTGATGATGGATGCTTGTCTCTTCTTTGCCAAGCAGCAACCCAGTGCTGGTTAGTAGCTGTAAATCTGGCCAGTTAACAGTGCTCTAACCGGGGACTGACAGTCTGGGCTTAGGCCCAGTGTTAGGTGGGGATGCAACTGTTGTCCTGTTTCAGAGCCTCTCAACAATGTGCTGAGTGCACGGAGGGGCCAGCGCACAACTATTAATCATACTCTGTGCTATGAAAGGCTCACGGGGTGGGGGTACGTGTGTATGGAGGAGGTGGAGGTGGCGTTGGTTGGGTGTTATGTTGACAGGAACAGAGGACAAGATGGAGCACGACAAGCTGACCGAATCCATGCAGCTTGTCCACACCCCCCGACCTAAACGTCTGACCTCGCCAACCCTGTGCTTTAGAGAAGAAAACGTTAAAAGGTGTGTGAGCTGCAAGGTTAAAACAATTATAGGGGCCAGAGAAGTGAAATTATATACTCTTCGGTTTGAGAAAGCTTCCATATAGTGTTACAGGTTAAAATCAAAGAAGGTTTTGTTGTCATATAAAATAGGGATGCACTGTATGTTGGTACCTTAATGGTTATTAGCCAGTATTAGACATGTATTGATTGATTTGGCAATTGACCACAATCAGTGTTATCTAGTGTTCAATTAATTTTAAAAGCACTAATAATTTTATAACACTGTTAAATGTAATTTTCAGCAAATATCAGTATCTCATTAATATCCTTTTTTTCACACTGTGCTTTCATACTTGGTTCTCGCTAAAAAATATGAAATAATTATCATCCTATTTCAGCTAGCAATTTAATGTCAGCCAATTCATATTTTAAAAGATGTAAATATAATCTCCCTTTATTATAAGGATATATTAAATGTATCAAAATTCACAGGATTTTACATTAGAGCTACAAAAGATTTCTATTTCAAATTTATTTCAAATGCATCATGGTTCCCAGCTAAAAAATTGAGCACCAACATTTCTTGAGCACATAATCATCACGTTTGAATCGTTTTTGAAGGATAGTATGACATGCTGATCATAATGACTGCTGAAAATTCAGCTTTGCCATCACACAAATACTTTTTGTCTTTTTTTAAATTTCATGATATCACTTTTTTAAATGTTTAAAATGTTACCAACCTCAAGCTTTTGAATGGTACTGTATTAGCATATTATTTATTGTGTATATATATATATTTTATTATATGTAACATACATGTAGTAATAGACAAGAACGTATAGCAGTGATGTAATGACAGAATCAAATTATTACAATGGGCTTCATCTTGTTTTAGTTTGTAAAGACACTGTCCTCCCTGGAGGATTGTAGTGATTAATTTTTTTATGTACTATTTTAACAAGACCATTTTGGTTCGCCCATTTCTCTAGTTTCCTGCTTCAATGATCGATCCTGTGTCACCTAAATGTACTGTAGTTGTTCAACACGGCAATGAAGAAAAATGTATTTGTACTCGAGACTCTCAAAATAGTCAGGCTCCTTCTGTAGAGAGTGGCGAAGACATGCAAATTGACTCAAGTTACACTGGCAGCTTTTGTTGTGAGGTCTGCCGTAATCCCTCATCAGCACAGCAGATGATGATTAGCAAACAAGACTGCTTAATTACTTTCTGCCTTCTGAATGAATATTACTCTCATGTAAACAGACGTTCTGCTGATTTGAAAGCACTGTTTGTATGCAGCTTGAAATGTCCTTCAAACCGGCTTTGAGGCATGAGATGCTCATGTAAGGGAGTTTTCTTCAGTGAGATAAAAGACAACATATTTTGCTTAAAGAAAATAATGCTTTTAGTAGAAACATTAAGATTTTTTTGTCATTACTGCAATGCACACATTTTATTTTTGTCATTTTTATTATATTTCACTGGAGGCTCATAACTAATGCAGAGGGTTATTACAGGTTGGTGTTTAGTCTCTTGTACCTGTCTAATGTGAGATGTCAGCCGTAATTGGCAGAAGCATTGAGTGTTTTTGTATGGCTGTGTTGGATTGTTCTGTTAAGCATATTCTTATGAGGTGGTAATTGGTCCAGTGTTGGGAGACTTGTGTTAGACGCCTGCTCATTTTGTTACCGCAAAAGGAGAGGGCACTGGCCCCTCATAACTCTACACTGGGAGCCGAGGACATTCATAAACTGATGGGTATTAAGGTGGGTTTTGGGCCATTTCAACACCTCTGCCTTTGTCCTGCAACCCTTTGTGTGGTGACATGTTGACGGGACAGTTGGCATTTCCTAGACTGACGAAATGACCAGGTATCTGCAGTTTCTGCGAGTGCCATGAGCTAGTTTTCAATGTGCAAATCATACTGTTGCTATGTTTAACCAACAGGAGGCCGGAATAAATTTAGCAAAGGCTGAGTGGCTCAATTGTCTTTTTTTAAATTTGTCTGTTTTTATCAGCTGTGTTGTTGGTGTCTCCTGCCAGCATGGTTTCACATCTGATCATTTTGAAGAAAGCCCATTTGTATTCCTGTCATAATAGAGAATGTGCACCAGACATGCTCTTGTATCCTTTTGAACCCCAGTAAACCTGTAAGGTGCCAAGTTAAGACTAAATGAATTTGTTTGTAGTTGCCTTTTTAAAAATTGTCTCAATTCTAAATGTAGATGGCTGCTACAAACAATTAAAGATTGTCAATTTAATTCATATAGAAATCATTATTGGTCTCTTCTGATGGATCATGTGACACTGAAGCCTGGAGTAATGATGCTGAAAATTCAGCTTTACATCACAGGAATAAATTGCATTTTAAACTGCATTGAATTACAAAAGTTTCTAAATTTGATCAAATATTTCACAACATTTTAGCATTTTAAAAATGTTTTTAAAATGTTACCAACCCCACAATTTTGAATGGTACTGTATTTGAAACACTTATCTGTAGTAATAGATAAGAAAATCAGCACGGATGTCGTCACATAATCAAATATTATAATGGGTTTCATATAGCTTGTTTTGATTTGCAAATACACCGTCCACCCTTGAGGATTTTTAGGAAATTGGGTAAAGAGCACTTTATTGTCTATCTCTTTTTAGTAAGCTTCCACATGTGAATGCCTGAGGCTAGAAAAAGATGCAAGCTAAATGCGGGAGGCATAACTGTAGTTATTGTCACACTGATTCTCTCTAAATCTGGCTTACGGATAGGCCTGGTTAAATTAATACAAAGCCTCTCTAATGCTGACCAAAACGATTAACTTTTGATAGGTGTAAAACGTATATCAGATATTGTGCTTTCTAGTTTCTTACATCTGGTCAGCGTAAAGCCAACCAAAATGGTAATGCTAAAAAAAAAGGTGTGTGATTGACTGTGTCCGATTTCATTGAGGAGTGTAACGTTAGAGCAAGAGTAGAGGTTACTCAGATTTTATTGACAATGGAGAGTCTTATGATGTTGAGAGGGTTCGCTTTTTGCAAGGCTGTCAAGCTGGAGAAATCAAAGCGCACAGCAGATCAGCAGAAGACTAAGCCCTGGTAGAGGGGGAATGGTCCGGGATGGGGGGTTTGCAGAAATAAGGGCCAATATTAGTATTTCAGAGGCAGTGCCTTGCTTGTGTGGCGTTCAGATCTTAAGCCTAGGGCGTCCCTGTGCGAATCCCAGACTGCCTTTATGGACTGAGCTAATAAACCTCTCCACACACATGCGCACACACCCCCTGAACACAGCTGCTTGTTATTTCATGCCCCATAAGGACCCTGTGACCACGAACATTCTAATACACATTTCTAATTAAATAGGCATCGGTGTGTGTGTATTCAAGTCCAACTGTCTTGTTTCGCTCCTTGCTCTACACACAAACACACGCTCACAGACACACAGATTGACAGGCTTATTGGCGAATAAAATTCAAACCCTTCTCGCTTTGGCAATGCTAGGACAAACACTCCTTCACTGTCACCCATATAGCATGCACACAAAAGCCATCATTTTATGGGCAGATGAGATTTCATAGCAAATGTTGTCGCTGTTGTTTTTTGCACTTTATATAGGCCTTGTGTTTATTCCATACATTCTATAGTATGTTGCGTAGTTTATTTTATGAAATGCACTGTTGAGTGAATTCCTGTTTAATTCTTCCCCCTTTATTCAACAATTTTTTTGGGGGGGGATTTGTAATTGTATCATGAAGCCAGAGCTGTATTTGGATAAAGATTAAAGTGCAGGCAGAGAATACAGAGAAATCGTGTGTTATTGTAATCGTGTGTAACTGATCAAACATAGTTTGCCCACATGCACACTGCAGCTAAATGCGGCTGTCACTCCTCTTTTGAGTCTGTAATCCCATTCTGTAAAAGTACTGTATAGTTTGGTTATTTACACAAGTGACAACCACATTCTTCACTCAAATTCAGACCTGAAAAATCACATTTTGATTTAAAGAGTGTAGGATGTACAGAGAACCAGTGTTGCCAAGTCCATGATTTTCCTGTAGAATTGGGATACTTTCCAGAATATGTGAGTGGAGTAGAGCGGCAACAATTTCGCCTCCGCGCTCCGAGTATTTAATAATCAGTCCGCTCCAGCTCCGCTCCGGGTTCACCATTTCCCGCTCCCCTCCTTGCTCACTGATCTCAGAAACACTGCTCTGCCTTCGCTCCGCGGCTAAAGTATTTCATTATTTGAAATATCAAAGTTTTCTTCATAACGTAGGCCTATATTAAAAGAAAAAATTAAATAACAGGAGAGTTTCTTTCTGGCTTATTGGAACACTAGTGTGCAAACTTTTTTTCCTGCCACGTATAAGCTTATAAAATCATTGTCAGCATTACAAGGTATATTGCAAATTTTTTTATGAATATAACAGTACATTTTCGGCAGTTTTTATCTACAGATAGCTGCATATTTCTGCTCAGATACAGATGAAGTAGCACTGTAAGATTTTAATGCATTATTGCGAGCGATTGCATGTGAAGGTCACGCTTTCACCTGAAAATATTCAGTATCAAGAAGGTACAAATAATTTGAGAACTATAACTTCCCATTCATGTCCATTGCCGTCATCATAGCCTTCACATTCTTTCTGATTTGAGTGATCCATCTGTTTCGAGCAAGCTAAATATGTTTATCGTGAATTCTTGCTAAGTATGCAGTTATATTATGGGCTGGTGGCATGAATTGTACTCGTGGTGGAGTGCTCTTGGAGCGAGGGAAAACCACAATGCTATGACTTTTAAAAAATCCACTGCTTGCTCCATTCAAAATCGCACCGCTCTGCTCACTTAAGGCCTGGGTATACTTCACTTTCCGCGTTCCGTTCCGTCTCGTGCACAGCCGCGTCTGCACAGCTTTCAAAGTATACTCAACCGTGGATGAGTGTGGACGGATGAACTCGACACATGCGCAGTACTACTTTACGTGCTCTGTGTCAACATTCATCTCGCGCATACAACAGTGCATGCGCACCAAATGCGCAGCCCAAAAAAAAATGCCTGCACACGGAAGGGGTTGCACGGCTGTCCGCGAGCCCTCCTGATGACGAAAATAACGTAATGCGGGCAGTGTGCGGTCGAGGACAGCTAAAGTATACTTTGGCCTATACTCTGAGACTTTCATACTGTCGCCATGGGTTGTTTTTTTTAAGTCAGGTTAGGCAGGTTGAAGCAAAAACCCTCCCCCTGAACATTATTTTGTCCAAGGTGCAACCCCCTGGAATTAGATTTTTATGGCTAGTTTGCCCTGGAACGCAGTTGAGAATAGTTAGGGTGTGATTGGGCTCGTTTGTCATGCAGACCTGGCAACCCAGTACAGAACTGAACAGAACATACACTCCAGCTACAGCTTTTCTGAGGTGCATGTCTCACTTTTCAGATAATTGTCTCACTGTCTTTAAGTTGCTTGAACTAGCCAGTGGTAACCTGCACATTATGGTCTAGAGCACTGGTTGTCAACCAGGAGACCGGGGTCCACTTGGAGGCCTCAACAATTTTCCAAGGGGAAAATTATAAAATTAGCCAAAAAAGGTATTTCTTATTTAAAATCACTCCTTCAAGAGTTTTTTCTTTTCTCTCCAGTTTTTCCCGTTTTTAAAGGATTAGTTCACTAAGTAGTTTAAGTCTTTGGTTCTTTTAATTGTGATGATTTTGGCTCACATTTAACAAAAACCCACCAATCTCAACAAACTAGAATATGGTGACATGCCAATCAGCTAATCAACTCAAAACACCTGCAAAGGATCCCTGAGCCTTCAAAATGGTCTCTCAGTTCGGTTCACTAGGCTACACAATCATGGGGAAGCCTGCTGATCTGACAGTTGTCCAGAAGACAATTAACTGATATTGACACCCTTCACAAGGAGGGTAAGCCACAAACATTCATTTGCCAAAGAAGCTGGCTGTTCACAGAGTGCTGTATCCAAGCATGTTAACAGAAAGTTGAGTGGAAGGAAAAAGTGTGGAAGAAAAAGATGCACAACCAACCGAGAGAACCGCAGCCTTATGAGGATTGTCAAGCAAAATCGATTCAAGAATTTGGGTGAACTTCACAAGGAATGGACTGAGGCTTGGGTCAAGGTATCAAGACACACAGACGTGTCAAGGAATTTCAAGTTGCTTGAAGTCCAGTGTTAAGTTTCCACAGTCTGTGATGATTTGGGCTGCAATTTTATCTGCTGGTGTTGGTCCATTGTGTTTTTTTGAAAACCAAACGTCACTGCACCAGTTTACCAAGACATTTTGGAGCACTTCATGCTTCCTTCTGCTGACCAGCTTTTTAAAGATGCTGATTTCATTTTCCAGCAGGATTTGGCACCTGCCACACTGCCAAAAGCACCAAAAGTTGGTTAAATGACCATGGTGTTGGTGTGCTTGACTGGCCAGCAAACTCACCAGACCTGAACCCCATCGAGAATCTATGAGGTATTGTCAAGAGGAAAATGAGAAACAAGAGACCAAAAAATGCAGATGAGCTGAAGGCCACTGTCAAAGAAACCTGGGCTTCCATACCACCTCAGCAGTGCCACAAACTGATCACCTCCATGCCACGCCGAATTGAGGCAGTAATTAAAGCAAAAGGAGCCCCTACCAAGTATTGAGTACATATACAGTAAATGTATAGACAACATGGCGGTTTACAAAAAATTACCGGGAAGTTAATGTCTCTGGTCCTAATGTGTCTTTCATCAAAAATAGCCAAATGGGATACATTCTTGGCAACCAAGTTTCTTATTTACAGCCATGAGACACCAAAACATTGCTGTGGTTATCAACATGACAGCCATCACGGGTTCGAGATTGAGTCCTGTATTCTTACACAAAGTATTTAGGGCATGTGGAGCTGGTGAAGGGACAGTAAGGATGGGGTTTGTGGAAATATATTTAAAACCTATTTAGTATGTTTCAGTATTTATTTATTATTTTGTAGCCGCAGTATATGTTGTGCATAGGCCTATGGTTGGCTTGAAATCAAATGTTCTAAAGTTGCGATTCTTTGTGCTGTTGTTTGGTTTACAGAAGCATTTAAAAAAAAACGTACAGAGAAAATGAATGGGAAAAATAATTCTACCCCGATTACAGAAATGCCATTGAGCTTATTTAGATAAATACCACACATTTGTAGCCTTCTGTGCTGAAATTTTGAGCCTCTGGGTCTCCACGGTCAAGCTGTGGCCGTCACTCATTCCTTGAACCATCATCTTACTCTCTTCACCTAATAATAATTACTGCGCTCTTCATCTGAAGGGGAGCGGATGGATTTTTCCTTATGCTTTCAACTTCAGTTTCTTTAAAAAGACATGAGTACTATCGTAAAACGCATGACAGATGTATGGAATAATTCAGCGTCTGTGTTTGATGAGCCCGTGTGTAACCAGCACTTCATTAATCACTGTCCGTGGAAGTTGTCCAGTGACGCCCATCACTCTCAATTACTCTTCATTGAAATGCTGTGACAAAGCTCAACCATACGATTAAAGGCCTTATGCCCGCTGTCGGCAAAGAACAGAACTCTGGCGAAGTCAATAACATTCAAGCGGCCTGGCATTAAAAAAACAGCTCCTATTTTAGGCCAGCAGCTGAGTTTGGAGCAGAGCTCGTCATAAAGGTGACACGGGTCAGAACTATCTTGTCGCCATTGGGGGTGAAACAGACGCTCTCAGATGATTAAACAACTGCCAGCCATTCGTTTGAGGGGGGGTGGCTGCATAAATATTCAATCGAAAGAGGTGACATGTGCAGCCATTCTTTTAAACCTGTTGACGAGCCCTTCTTAAATAGAATCAGATCAGCGCCGCCGAATACAAATTTTGACAAAAGCCGTCATGCTGACAGGGACAGGAGACTGTGGCACGGGCACAGCCCCCACAGCTGACCGAGGGACATGCTAACAACCCAGGACAACAAGGAGGTGATGACTGCTCTGAAAGCAAAATAGACCTGCTGGTACTCTGGCGTGCCAACGTCCCTCCCCACGTGCTCGTGCTTTTTTTTACTGCCTTGCATGGTGCTGTCCACTCATAGACAAAGACTTAACAGCATTTGGAGAACTGAACATAACGTCGTTAATAGGGATGAGTGATGTAACTACAAATATAGTAATACAGGGTGAGATTATCAAGGTATTTATGTGTATATGAGTTATGTAGTAATAATAATAAATATTTTTTTTCTGTAATATTAATAATAATAATTTTACTCTTGCTCTGGTTTAACGTTTGAAAGCAAAGAAAACAACCATAAATATTAGTATTGTTGTGTTAGTATATAAATAGTTTATTATTACTATATATATATATATTTTGTTTTTAATTATAATAATTGTATTACATAAATTGAAATTATTAAATATTTTATAGTTCAATAGTCCTGGAGTGATTTTTTTTTGTTGTTGTATAGATTCAATCTGTATATTATTAATAATAATAATAATTAAATTAGATGTGTTTTCCCAGTTTGTTCTACCTGTGTTTTTAATTAAATAATTGACATGCAGTTTCATGGCCGGTAAAGAATATTTATATTCTGTGGATTTTCTTAATCACTGGCCATTGGCAGGTGTGGCAAAATGTTTTTCGGACCTACATATTATAATAATGTTAATTATTATTATATTATATCTCAATCAAATAGTGATCATGATATTCTATCATTTTAGTTTTAAATCAATGTTTTGATTGAATCAATTAGAATTTTTCAAATTTGATTGAATTTGATTGAATCAATGTTATGTATAAAATAACATATATATATATATATATATATATGGGTGTTTGGCTTAGTGTCATGTTAGCATCATTTTTATACTCATACCTTTTGTTGTTTTAATATTTTGAATTGTTTTTAGCTTTATTTTTTGTTTTCATTTAAATGTTTAGTTTTGAAATGTTGTTGTATGTATTTGTCATTTTATTTAATTTCTCAATTTTCTTAAATGTGTATATATAGTATTTATAGAGTTTTAACTTATAGTTTTAGTTACTTTTTCTTATTTGTAAGTCGCTTTGGATAAAAGCGTCTGCTAAATGACTAAAAAGTAAAAGTAAAAAAAAGTAATACTAATCTAACACTTATTATTTAATACCATTTAATACTAGTCATTGTTGCCAAGTAGATTGAGAATGCTTAAAGCATGAATTAAAACTGTTAAAATCTAGTAGAGTAAAATAATCAAGGTATTTTCCACACTTGTTATCATTAAATAAACAAAAGCGTTGATATATATTTTCATTTATATTCACTAATATAACAATATTTATCAATTTTAACAAAAATGTTTTTTATATTACAAATGGCTGGTCTAATTTGAACTGATTAACACTGAACTGAATTTTCATTTCATATTTAGCACCGTTTATGAATTTATTTTAAATGTCTTGATAATAGCATGAAACCGAATGACATGAAATTGACAGTACTGAGATTAAACTTAACTAGCTCAACTGGAAGAGCATGTCCGAAGTCATGAGTGCGATCACAGCAAAGGTCTAAAGGTCAAATGTGCACCTCACAATCGCGTAGGCAAACCGCATCTACCAAATGCACACATGGAAATGCTTGATAGTATGTTTAGCATCAGTCCGTCTTGGTGGTTGTGCTTTGACTGACATGGCCGTTCTGTCACGTCTCGCCCCCCCCCCCAAAATTGAGCTGCTCTGGTATGTACAGGTCAGTCTTTAGCCATCCCAGTTATGCACATAAGCCAGTGTTGGTTTTAAACTGTAAAAATTCCTGCTAAACTGGCAGTGCTGGCGGTGGTTATGAGTGATGAAATCTTGACCCTGAATTTATGACCTGGGAACATGCACTGAGTCGCTGTGTCTTGTTTCTTTTTCTCTTTAAAGAGAGCTGAGGGAGGGCACAGTGGGCTGAACTTGTGAACCAGTCGGCTCCCTTGTTACTGTTTAGTCAAGTTTAGGTTGGGCTAATCCTGGGCTCAATGCACAGATTCCAAACTCAACAGCACAGATATATGGGTCTGCTCTCAATATAGAAAGCTAATAAACAACACTCTTCTTTTTGCAGGGTTTCATTATTTTTAACTGATATTTTGTTGGCTAACTTTGAATGGAATCTCCTAATTGTAATTTTAATCTTATTTATTAACAAAGAAATATAATTTCAGACTCCATTCAGTTTATTTTAATCAGTTAGGTTGATCACCAGACCTTGGTGAAGGAAGATCATCATTATAAGGCAAGGCAGAGATGTTATTTGATTATGGAAAGGTCCACAGAAAGTTAAATCTAAATTGTAGGTCAGTATTAATGAATAGTTTATCTTGTGTAAAAGAATATACACAAGGAACCAATCAACCATGGTAAAAGTCCCATAGTATTCATGAGGTCTCCATTACTTCTGCCTATGATCAGCCATCTCTTTGCCAACACGCTTTCGGCCATTTTCTTTTAAGGTGACAAAGGGGATAGCCAATTGTTTTTCTGTTTATCAGAGGTGACATGACCATTGGCGCAAGTGGGCGAGGAGGCCCACTGTTGCCATAGCTAAATATACATCCCTGACAGCTTCATAATAGGTTCCAGGAAGTTCAGTTGAAAATAAAAACAAAGCAACATTTCTAGCTGATTGGTTTTGAAAGGCGGTTTTCCCTTGCTGAATGGGAAAAATGTGGACTTCAGCATTCCATGGCAGTGATGCCAGTCGGATTGGATAGGCGCAGCCTTGCGTGTGCAGAACGAACGGGCCGAGATGGGGACGCAACAGACTGCAAATTTATGGGAAAGAGTTCTGTCACAATGTTAAAAATCCCCAAAACAAAACACACAATATTTGCAATGAAGTTTGTCGAAGCATTGTGTAATTATTCACAGTCCTCCTTTATATAGTTAATGCAAAGAACAAATTAATAAAATCTTCTACATTGAGTCAATTAATTGTTGTGCGGTTATTAGGTTAATAAATCTATATCAATGTCATACTTTTATCTCGGGCCTGGCTTAAAAAAAACTGAGCTAGTTGACGAGTGTGAAAGAGAATGAGGGTCTCAATTAAGCACTTATAAACTAAGCCTAGCAAAGCCCGTAATGTAAGCAACATTGTGTCAAGTTTAGTCTGAAACCTTCTGAGCATTGTTGGCATGTGGATTCTGATAGCGTTCAAGAGTGTGTTCTGGTAGCAAACTTTTCCAATGTAATTTTATTCACACAATTTGTTTTCCTTATTTAATTTCACATTTTTTGTTTTATATAAATGGAATGGAATGAATGCAAGTGCAACAAACTGTATGAGGTGAATCCAGTGGTATGAAAGAAGTAATTACTGTTTTGAGAATAGATTGATACTAGGGGTGCTCCGATCAGGATTTTTGAGGCCGATCACAGAAAGCAGTATCTGCAAATCCGATCACCGATACCGATCTTTTAAAGCCTTGTTTTTATCATGTAGAATAATTTATAGTTATGATCCAATCAAGATTTTTAGACATTTATTCAGGGCCTGAATTTCATTTTTTTAAATGAATTTCCATCTTAGGTAACTCTTGTGAGAGAGGATTTTTAATTTTAAGGGTGGAGGGGAGCATTTTTTTTTGACATTTTTCACAAATATATATTTATCTCGCCTAAACATTTGATCATGCACCGCATTTTTGTTTTGACAATCTTTCAATTGTTGTACAATAGCTTACACACAGCCTGATTTCATGAGCTGTATGTGGGATGGGCCTTTTACACCAGGTTCACAGGACTCCGTTTGCAGTGCGTATGCAGTCCATGTGCGCTACGCTACGTAAGCGGTGCAGAAGCACGGACTGCACTGTAAAAAATCCAACTTTTGAAAAGTTCTACTAACCATTGTAAAAAGTAGCTTGAACAAAGAATTTCTAGTAGAAGTCAGTTTAATCTTTTGTGTGAACTGAACAAAAATACTCTAAACATGTCGCTAGGAAAAGTTGTTTTGTTTACCTTACTTACTCGAGTATTACTCGAGTATTAGATACTTAAGTATTTGTTCACCACATATCCAAATGTTCTCCCAACTTTTCAAATTAAATCATCTGAACAAACAATTTTACATTGAACAATATTGCACAAGTTCCCAGCATGCATTGCAGTGTGAAAACATTTTATGTTATTTATTATTAAAATATTATCATTGTTTTAAATTTTACTGGGTTAATTTATGCTACTGCTGCTGTCACTGTAAGTTAGCTGTCATGTGGATCAGGGTTCATATTTTCACTGATTTAAATTTGATGATCCTCACCATGTTTGAGAATCGTGTGCTGAGGTACTGTATATATGCTTCTCATTGCAACTTGTTTAATACATTTGTCTATTAGCATAAATATTTGCCTTTAGATTTAAGAGGCAAATACTACCCATATTATGTAGAAGGCTTTGAAAAACAACGAATCCAAAAGAAAGAGGATTTTAAAAAAAGATTGGCATTGTTAAATGCACAAACATCTTTGGTTGCTCTGACAGATCTTTTAACACTCAGTAGACTGACTTTTATTCATTAGATGAAGTTGTCGGTTGCTAGTTGAGTTAACATTATTTGATTGTGATAGGTAGCCTTATTTAATTTTTTAGATCAACTTTTTTTTTTACAGCATGTGCTTTCACATGAAAGTCTGATCCTGATCCATGGCTGTTTACTACAAACACAACATTTATCCATTATTTTGAATTCAAATCCAAACATTTTTACTTAAAATGCTTTTTCAGCATTGTGATTTATTTTTGACATGGTACAGTTTAATACAATCTTTCATAGAGATATTAAGTTGCTCAAGCAAGTGACAAAACATTGAAAATACTTTTCTTACATTATCACATTCAAAATTAAAACTTACCATTGACAAAGTCAGCTCTACTGCCTTTTCTTTGCCATTTAAATCTTTTAAAAGCAACCCTGCGGTTCATAAAGAACAATGAGCTATCACTTTAATTCAGCACGTGCAGCGGAAACGAGTGCTGCACTGCCGCGACCGTGTGCAGTATGAACGCTCTGATCCGTTAACATGAGCGCGGAAAAAATACGCACCGCATATGCAATGCAAACGGTGTGCGTGCGTTCTTGTTTGTGCGCGTGCGTGCATGTGTGAACCTGCCGTTATGTGTGCGCTTCGAGTGTGTATGAGCGTACGGTGTTCAGGAGATTGCGCGAGCGCTGAATGGTTCAAACACTGGCAAGAATGAAGAAGAAATACAATTTATAAACTTTAGTGAGGATGCGACACTGCCTCGATTGTGCAAGTGACAATTCCTGTGTCAAATGTGCAGCGTCGCTGTAGACAGACGTGATGTGTGGTGATTTGAAACCATTTAGGTATTTTGCGAGAGCGCGCTGTGATTCACTCACGCTGTTTGTGAAATTATGTCTCACAGAAACTTTTCAAATAACTTTATACGTTTTTAATGTTAACAAGTTTCACTGAGACAAGCTTTTTTGAGATCGGCCTTTTTTAACTCAAACATCCCAATGTGATTACGATTGTGATCTTGGAGCACCCCAATTTATTTGTCACATACACTACAGAGTATAGTGAAATGTGTTCTCTGTACACCTGGCGCGCCAACGCTATTGCTGTCTCACCTCAGTCATGGACAATTCCTGCGCCGAGATTCGAACCCACAACCTTGGGTTACA
Source organism: Ptychobarbus kaznakovi (assembly GCA_027422405.1). NCBI lineage: Eukaryota > Metazoa > Chordata > Actinopteri > Cypriniformes > Cyprinidae > Ptychobarbus > Ptychobarbus kaznakovi. The sequence goes on along the minus strand of CM049801.1, from coordinate 8,015,091 downwards.
AGCCCAACGCTCTATCCATTAGGCCGCCCTAATTGATACCAGGATGTTTATGAGAGATGTCAAATTCAAGTGAAACCAGTTTGCAACTGTTTTAAATTACATTAGGTAACATTTTTCTCAGAAAATATTTTAAAAGACATTTTTAAAAAGTTCTCTCTCAGAAGAATTTTAGAATTTATCAGTGATTAAATGGAAAGATTATATGTGATTTTTATCACTACTATTGTTGTTGTTACGAGAAATGATACCCATGAATATAGCCATTGTTGCTAATATGAATTAAAACATAATAAATGCATACATACTTTTGTTTTCTATTACTTAAGATCTCATGGTCAGACTTTCAATTCACATAATTTTACAATTTTCCAAGGCTGGAAAAGTTATGGAAATTGATCAAATCACAAGTCATTTCTATTTTAAATGCACAGACACATTTTAAATAAATTGTTATTTTGTTATGTTACGCTGTGCTACGCTATGTTATGCTACGTTATGTTTCCTTAAAACAGTTTTACTGTTTAATTTCTGAGTTAGCCTGATTCAGAAGTTTTGAAACCCTTATTCAGCATTCACAAATGACTGTTTAAAAAGTATTGTTGCATTTTTTTTTTACAATTTAAAAAAAAATATGAATACATTTTAAACAATATGTGGTGGTCAAAAACGCATAATAAAAATGTTGTTTAGTTAATTTAGTGATTTTGTAAAGCAAGCTGATCCCCAGAGTTGGCTTGCGATTAGGAGGGCATGACCGATTGCTTGCGTAGTGTATAGACGTCTCTTCTTGCTCTCCATTTGTTCAAAACGTTCTCATGTGAAAACGGAGCTTGAATGTTTACAAACACATATCTTGCTGTTGCTATCTAGGAAGAATTTTGTCATGAATTCATAAAGATAATGCACTCCCTGGCCAGGGGCCCATGTGCTCAGCTGTCCCACATTACCACACAGTATGGTGGAAGAGCCACTTAACGCCACACGGTTTAAAATTACTGCACTGCTGGCAAACGGCTGCAGTATTCTGGTCCACCACCACTTCTGTAAATTGTGTTTGTATTTCTTTTTTGCTTCTCCGGTTTGGGGTAAATTATGTGCTGAGAGATGTTTTATGACAAACAGCAAGCCCCAGGGAAGTGCACTTTAGACATCACTAGAAAAGGTTGAGATGGGATGGGAATTTGGCTCGAGTACTTTAGCTTTTGCTCTTCAAACTCTCAGTCATGAATGGAAACTAAGAGGGAGTTGAGGCCGCGCACGAGTCTTCAAGTCCTTCCGTAATTTTTCTTCCCAGGAACGGCTCTTCTAGCTTTGTGTGTGTGCGTCTCGGTGCTTTCCGTTTTGTTTCGAGAGCTATGGTAGTTGAACCGGTCATAGCTGATGTCAGTCTCAGCCTGTGGAAAGCACATTGCGCTCTCTCACCCCTCTTTCCATGCCGGGCTGCTTACAGTACTGCAGACATGCTGACCCACAGGGGAGTAATTTATGACAGTTGTCGCCTTGGTCTGCTAAGCTGCGCAGGGCATTGCCCGCCACTCTCAGCATAGCATTTCAATATCCCGCTGGGAGTACACCCGATAGGCTTTAATGTTTACCCACTGTGGAGACCCTGTAGTATCACTGCACAGAAATGTGGTCCCCGACCCTGTGTTGTTCAAAGTCGCCAGCTGTTACCATGGAGAGATACTGGCACTAACAGACGTTCAGTTCCTTTGGTCTTGGTGGATGATTACACTCTGTTTGTTCCTGACAATTTGCTTTTGTTTTTCCAGTATTACAGTTTCAGTGCTGTCTAGCCAGTATCATTTTTTTTGTTAAATTACATTTTGTTAACATTTCTATTAGGGCTGCACGATATATTGCATGCGATAGTTATGCGCATCTCGTCAGTAAAAACGGTTCTGTGATTAGCCGTAAATCTCCATCAGCTGTTTTCAGATGAAGCAGCATTTAATGCACAGAGCCGTAGATCGTTGACAAGCTACGCAATCTCATGTTTACTATCGCATGCGATTCATTTTCTGCGATTCATTGAGCGCGAAAATTGCGTAGCATTTGTCAGTGAATGTATATATATATATATATATATATATATATATATATATATATATATATAAATAAATAAAATTCTGAAACGCAAAAATAAATAAATTATGCTCAATCATCTATTAACAAACGTTTGTGTTTATTTTAGCACTTCCGTCAGGGAACACTCAGCCTAAAAAACACTAAAATAAATATCAAAGAATAATAGTTAAATAGGAAAGTAGCCTTAAATAAGAAAGTTAAATACACCCTGTCTACCTCACGCGAGCGGCGCAGCGAAAACCCATTATAATCAGTGATGCTGTTTACACTGGATGCGGCGTGATACGACACACAAATCCCTCACAGTAAACTGCCTCGTCCCATTTATGACGTACTGACACAAAGTTCAAATGTCCTGTAGACAGACTCAACCTGTTGTGTTGAGACGCGGCGTCCGGTTCAGACACGGTTCACTGTTCTACCACCATGCAAGCGGGCGTGTTAACTCCTTGTTTGCTGCACGCATTCTCTGTAGCGTATGTTGCCACATTTCTTGTTAACATTTACCATTTACCGCTGTCTCGTTCGTGTTTGGAGAAAGCCTCACCAATACAAACCTTACCAGCTGGGCGTTTGCAATCACGCGAACTTGAAGACTTTTACAAACGCGGATGGATGACTAATGGAAATGATTCCAGATCGGCGATTGTAGTATCTGGTTTCCCAACAAGGTCCATCGCTCATCACAAAATAAATTTGCTGAATGCAGAATAAACAGTATTTTCCTTCGCTCAATCCTGCCAATCTAAAGGAAACGCTGTGTATGGCGTTTGAGGTAATTTGTGAATTATATTTAGAGTTTAAATAAAACAATTTGCAACTGTTACTATTATTACACTTGCATATACAACTTTGTATTATGCTTGTTATAGAGTGTGTGACATCACGTGCACTACCGCCGGTTGCAATAGGACAGCGACCGGATAGTAGTGGACAACCAGCGAAGTCAACTACAAAAATGTGTAATCTATTTAATGGCATGCCATCTTATGCAGTTCTGATGGAAGCTTAAAAGCAGCATACCACTGCTCACAATCATTTTAGTTTGTATATTAGCACACTATGTAAAGGCTTTTGCTCCGGTTCACTTTTTCCCCCCCCCAAATTCCAAATAGTTTTTTTCTGTTACAGGTTACATGGACAGTAGATTATTCTTTCTGCTGTCATCATGAATAGAAAAAGCGCAGCTAAAGTCCTCAGATCCACAACTAATCAATTCAGACCCCTAATATATTGACAGTCATTGTCTCGTACAATCTTTGGGAGTCGGTCCACATAGGACTGATCAGTCCAGACCCTCCAGAGGTCTTCGTTAATGCTGTTCTGCCGTGTTTGGGCTGTTCCTCACTAGGCCCTCTGCCCTCTTACTCGCTCTCTCACACACACAGCAAACTGAAACAGCTCAGATTAAGATTAATCCTCCTTAATGCACCGGCTCATAATATAGTCATTAGGTGACTTGAGCCTAATCCAGCCCATCTAACCACCGTGCTTTATAAAACACACACACAGGATTTGCTGTCAATGCTTGGAGGCTGGAAACACAGCATCACGTATAAATACAGGCCGCTCTGACACTTAATACTGATTAGGGTTTCGCTGAATGGTAAATTTAAATGAAGAGCTTGTGTTGAGCTGGAGTGTGAATAGACAGAGAGGCCTTCACTGGAAAGTAAGCGTCCATGTTACATTCATGTTGATAAGAATGTCACCAAAAAATGATGGTTCGCTCATTTACTACCCTTCACGCAGTTTTCAATTTGCTGTTTTACTGTAAGGTAAAATGTTTCTGTTCACACTATTTTCATTGAGTTACTATGAGCTTTTGTTCTGTGTGAATTTAAGTCAAAATCAAATTTTCTTCTCTGGAATTCAGAAAAGTTTGGAACAAGGAAATAAGAAAAGACATGTAAGGCAGGACAGAATTTTTATTTTGGGTCAAGCGGCTATATGAATTCCTTGCGCTCTGGCTTATGGTAGTCAGGCTGCAGTAGCAGCAACACAGCTGGCTTCTCTTAAAGTGAGGAAGCCGAGATGAAGCGCAGCACCTTTGAGATTAATCAGCAGTACTCTTCTGCAGTGAAGAGCTCTGCTGGACATCGCCTCAGTAGATAACTCACACTACCATCTGATCAAGAAAGTCAAGACAATGTCTGTCTCTTCAGCATTGTTGCAGTTTTTGTTCATAATGTATTTAAACACTCGTATTGAAGTCAGGGTTTGTTTAGTTGCTTCGAAAGCTTTGAATTTCTGTCATTGACTATATGAGTATTTGTATGCTCACATTTATTATAGTACAGTGCATTTTGCAAATGTACAGAGAAAGTGAGATTGAAATTGGACTTTTAGTTCAAACCAAGCAAACAAACCAGTTATGAAAACGCCTAAATTTTAGTCAGGCATATGCTGAAGCACTCAATTTGACACTCTTTAAAACTGCACTTAACAACTTGAATTGCACTCAAATTGAAGTGACACTTGCATTGTTAAAACATTAAACTGAATTGAACTACTTGCATCATTGTATTATATGATTGATAATAATGAGAAATATTTCTTGATCAGTAAATCAGCATATTAGTGTGATTTCTGTTGGATCATCATGTGACACTGAAGACTGGATGAATTAATGACATTAAAAAAAAATTGCAATTATATTTAACAGTTTTACTGTTTTGGTCAAATAATGTAGCCTTACAGAACCCAAACTTTTAAAAGGGAATATTGATCAGGATTTTTTTAAATATAGAATCACACCATTCAACCTTTGTTCTTCCCCTTGTATACTGACTCAAACGCGGTCTAATTGTAGGCAGGGCTTGTTTTAGTATGCGCCACAGTGTCTTGCTAACACAGTAGCCGAGGCCTGTTGTCTAAATCTACAGTGCGTGGTTGCAGGATATGCTCTCACACCCCATGGGAATACCATTAGTGTGGAACTGAAGGAACACAGCAGGTGAAACAAATAAGGCCCATATTTTTTTACCCCTTTCTCCCTCTCGTCACCTCGCTTTTTTCCTTTTCTCACTCTCTTGTTCTTTTCCTCTTCCCTCTTTCAGTCCGCTCTCTCTCCTTCATTCTTTCCGTGCAGTTGTGGATGATAGTAGTCATCAGGAGTGGTGTGAAATGAGCTCCGAGCCAGAGCATGTGTGGTGATTTATCGTACCGAGCTGACTGCTCTCCCAGGCTTAACCCCTCGCTGTACACAAGTCAAACCCCCCACGGATGCCCATACCTTCACTCAAGACACACAGGAGGGTATCTGCAAGGGTACACGTTCAAAAGAGGCAACGGAAACAGCGGGTCTCATATTGGCTGTTTGTTTTTCCTCTAAATAGAGGCGCTAATTTGGGGCCGCCTTGGCTGAAGGACACACTGGGGGACGTCTGAGTGCACCATTTCTAAATAAAAAGGATAAGGATTGAATTTAATTAGACAACCAAGCATGAGTGGATTTGAAACTATTATTAGGAAAAGAATGTTTTGTTTGTAAGCGATGCTAACAGTGATCATGTAACCTTTTCTTTAGTCTGATAATGCTCCAGACATTGACTAAATTTTATGATGCGAATCGCCCGTTCCACCACATCCCAAAGGTGCTCTATTGGATTGAGATCTGGTGACTGTGGAGGCCATTTGAGTAAAGTGAACTCATTGTCATGTTCAAGAAACCAGTCCGAGATGATTTGAGCTTTGTGACATGGTGCATTATCCTGCTGGAAGTAGCCATCAGAAGATGGGTACACTGTAGTCATAAAGGGATGGACATGGTCAACAATACTCAGGTAGGCTGTGGCGTTTAAACGATGCTCAATTGGTGCTAAGGGGCCCAAAGTGTGCCAAGAAAATATCCCCCACACCATAACACCACCAGCCTGAACCGTGAGACAAGGCAGGATAATGGTTCTTTACGCCAAAGTCTGACCCTACCATCTGAATGTCGCAGCAGAAATCGAGACTCATCAGACCAGTTTTTCCAATCTTCTATTGTCCAAAACCTCCCCCTTTGCTGACCTATAACACCACAGAGATGGTGTTCTGCATACCTTGGTTGTAACGAGTGGTTATTTGAGTTACTATTGCCTTTCTATCATCTCTAACCAGTCTGCCCATTCTCCTTTGATCTCTTCATCCACACAACTGCCGCTCACTGGATATTTTCTCTTTTTCGGACCATTCTCTGTAAACCCTAGAGATGGTTGTGCATGAAAATCCCAGTAGATCAGCAGTTTTTGAAATACTCAGACCAGCCCGTCTGGCACCAACAACCAGTTGCTGCCATGTGATTGGCTGATTAGCAATTTGTGTTACCAAGCAATTGAACAGGTGTACCTAATAAAGTGGCCGGTGAGTGTATATAGACACATGTACACACACACACACACACTTTTCTTCTTCTTTGGTAGTCCATCGAAATCCGATGATGACGTCCACGCCTTTAGCGGTGAGACTTTTGATGACTAAACAGTCCAATCCTGGACCCACAGACTCTATTGCAGGTGGGGCATATGTATGTAATTGTAGTAGTAGTGGCAGTGGTAGCAGCCATGGCTGTATTTCTCCTGGCTCGCTTCTGCTGTCTTATGGTTGTCCTCTCCATCTCGAGCATATGAACCCCATCTCTACACAGCTTTTGCCAGATGGTGCAATCAGCAGCATCATCCTCCAGGTCCTCGGGTCTGATCTTACACTTCTTCAAGGCCTTCTTCATCTGATCCTTATATCGCTTCTTCGGCCCACCAGCTGAACGTCGACCATGATTGTAGTTGGCCGTAGAGCACTCTGCGGGGCAGTCGACATGGAGGCATCCTTATCACATGCCCCAACCATTGCAGCTGGCGCTGGGTGATCATTGCCTCAATACTTCTACAGTTGGTCTTTTTAAGTATTTCAGTGTGAGGCACACGATCCCGCCAGGTAACACCCAGAATGCGCTGAAGGCATCTTATATGGAAGCTCTCTAGGGAAATGATGTGATGGCTGTAGGTTACCCAAGCTTCACAGCAATAAAGGAGGGTGGTGACACAGACCGCTTGGTATACGGCAACTTTTGTGGAAGGATGAAGATTCTTGTTATGAAAGACTCTACGCCGAAGTCTCCCAAAGGCAACTGATGCCTGTTTAATGCGGTTCTGAACTTCATTGTCGATGCCACAGTCCTCAGTAAGAATACTCCCCAGATATTTAAAAGATGGCACTACTGAAAGCTGTTCATTGCTGTACACACACACACGCGTATGTATATGTTGACTAAAATTTAAAATGCAATAAAACAAATGAGGTTTCATTTGGCGTCAAAGTGAATGCAACAACAAACACAGAGTGAGCCATAATATCCGGTTCTCGTGATTCATGTTCTTAGAGAACAGAGTAATATTTTATATGGATTTGTTTTGTTTGGAATCCTGATGTTTTAAAAAGGGATATTCCTAGGAAGAGAGACAGACTTGGATGTTTCCAAATGTTAACTCTAATACACTGAATTGCATCAGAAGAAAAGAATCTCCATGTCTAGATACATCAGACAAGTGGTATTGTAAAATTTGTAGCAGCTTTACATGATTAGTGATGTATCAGAATTGAAACTCTTGCCAAATTGTGATGGCCACATCATTCCGCCACAGTGTCATGCAGTAAATCAACTCTGAATGCTACTGGGATGCTTCCTGAAGACTTTCCTCCGTAGACTTATGGAGCCCAGGAAGTAACCTTCAGCAGCACATTCCTCAGGAAGCGCTCGGTGGAGACACACGCACACTCGGCGGAACTGGAATCCATATGCTTGCCATCTCTCAAATGTTTTAATTCAGCATGATAAAACATCCGTTATTTATAAGGTGATTGAGCGTAAAGTATTTTGGAGCACAAGTCCATCCATCATACGTAGACAGCAAGCTGTGAAACACATTACTGAATGCTCCGGCCTGCTCTCCACTGCCCGGCTCCTCCGCTCTGTGGTCAGCCGGAATAAATGTGACTTCTGTTCAAAGTATGCAGCATAAAAAATACATTTTATTTGCAGGATAACAGGTGCAGGCTAGGCAGGGAATGTGCACTAATGAACTCATGGTTTGTGAATGCATCGGACTGGGGTCCTCTTGTTGTTTCCCCAATAAGTTCTTAGTAATTGGTTGTGTACCAATTAAAAATAAATATGACATCAAGGAATAGATTAAAGCTGTTAAATGTTTTGCGAAAGTAGTTATAATACAGTATTTAATAATGACATGTAAGGTCCAAAGTGTACGTATTTGACAAGTTTTGTAAATGCAACAAAAATTCTGAACATTAATGTTTATTATTAATTGTATTAATTCGATTTTAATAGCATTATTAGTTATTAACCATAATCTGAAACTATCCGTTTACACTACTGTTCAGACGTTTTTGAAAGAAATGTATGCTCACCAATGCAGCATTTATTTGATCAAAATAAAAAATTTATTTCATTTTAAAATGTGACACATTCTTGTGATGGAAAAGCTAAATTCTTGGCAGTCATTACTCCAGTCTTCAGTGTCACATGATCCTTCAGAAATCATTTTATTATGCTGATTGGCTGCTCAAGAAACATTTATCATCAACGTCAGAAGCAAAAAGACATCTGTAGCTTTTGATGGTTTTATCAGTGTCTCTTGTCTAGATGTCATTCTTTAAAAAGACAAACAAACAAAAAAACATGTTTAGCTTCATATACAGGCTGCACAGTTATTTATCTCTCTCTCCCTTCTTCCCTCTTTTTGTCTTTTTCCCTCCACAAAGTAGAGTTCATTCTCACACCAGCAGCATTTCTCCTCTGTCAAAACTAACAGCGTTTGAATCTGCTCAGAATGACTGGAGGGTGATTTGAACAAAGCCCCCTAGGTCAAAGGTCGCCCTTAGCCCTGCTGTTTGTTTGTTTGCTTTTGTCACTCAAAATCTCTTCTGCACTTTTTTATTTTTAATATCAGCCTCAAGGTGCAGCAAACAAAGCCCCAGCCACCCCTCGAGTGCAGGAGAGAGTGATGAGGTGGAGGAGAGAGCACAAAGGGCTGGGATTAGGGTGAGGGCTAGCTAAACAGGCCAGTTGTTTATCTTTGTGCAGTGAAGGTAGTGCTGTGCTGTCACTTTCTCATTCCTCACATAAAAAAACACACTCCTCCTCGTGCTTTGGGCTCCCGGTCAGTAGTAGTTTAATGTAAGACCACTTCTCCAGACCCCTTCTCATTAGCTTACCTAATGTTAAGAGCTTTGATCTTGAAGAACAGGCCTCTTGATGCATTGCAACAATTAATGTTATTTATAATGGCCTAACCTCTCTTCTCTTTTTCTGTGCTTTTTTTACTGGTAACTACTGTTCAAAAGTTTAGGAGTGAGTTTTTTTAAAGCCTCTGATGCTCACCAAGGCTACATTAATTTGATCAAAAGATAAAGTAAAACGGTAGTATTGTGAAATTATCACAATTTAGCAGCCTTTCAGTGTCAAATGATCTTTAATAAATAATACACTAAGAAGACAATTTGCAGGAAAATGGTTAAGGTACTGTTCATTTTCTGCCAAGACATTATCTGTTAATTGTATGGACATGTCCTTCAACCCTAAAATACAAAATGCATAATTCTTAATACAGGGAAAATACCTGTGAAAGAAAATGTATATGGAAATTATTTTATTAACGGTATATTGTTCTCTTAATCTTACAGGCTTTACTTAGTGTACTAAGTGCTGAATTGGATGCTCGAGAATGAGAATGTAGAAAACACTTTGCTGATAATATTTTTGTGGAAACCGCTTATGACAATAATTTTGTGATGCATTTTTTTTCAGGGTTCTTTGAATAGAAATTTCAAAAGAACAAGATCAAAATCTTAAAATCTGTAACATTTATAAATGTCTTTAACACTTTTGATGTTCTTTGTTGACTTTTTGATTACCTTTGAAAAAAATAAAAAAAATAACTGACCCCAAGCTTTTGAATCTTTTGAATGGTAGTATTCAACTTGAGTTTGGCTTTTAAGAGTTCTTGTTAGTTTTTACTTTTCAAAGCTTTTTGGGGAGGTTAAGTTGATATATTTTAAAGCCGTTTTCCCTTTTTCTTGGCCAAATAGCAAAATCAGATGCACCCTCGACATCCTGTGCAATATAAATTTCATCCCTTCATGCTAAAATACAGCTTTGATATCACACTGTGAGGGTAAAAAATCTTCAATGAGTTACATTGGAAGCTCTCTGAAAAGTTTTAATTTCTCTGGGGCTTTCAAATTGCCTGTTTAGGTTGTGGCGAGCATTGTTCGATGCATTTATAAAACACCACTGTGGGTTGTACCGAAGGACCATATGGAGTTCCATAACATTGTTACAACCTAATTGCCCTCTTCGACAAGTGCCAATTTTCTTCAAGAGGCAGGAGAGAAACGAGCAGGCGTGTTGACATGCGTCAAACTCCTCCCCGCAGATGGATCAGGCTGTGTTTGGGGCCTGAGATGAGAAGTCTCCCTGGGTTTGTCTTAGCCATGCTGGCCTTGTTAGTTCGTCCCATCTCCCGCAGCATTCGAGCAGGCGGCTGGAAAGACCCGGCTCTAATTCCACTAGCAGATCAATAACCATCAGTGTTTGGTTTTGGGCTGCTGGCTTGGTCACGGGATGCTCCACCCCCCACCTCCCCTTCTCACCCCCATTCGCAACCCTTGTGGGCTGAGGGTAATTTTGTTTGGAGGTAATTTTCACCGTGAGCTTGTGAACTGTCTCTAAATTGCCGCTTTTCTGTATGGAGTGAGTGGGTTAGGAAGGTTCGATGCACATTCATTTATTATTTTATTCAAAAAGTATATAAATGTTACACAAATGTACAGGTTTTTCTATATGCTATTGTACTCCTCCGTAACAGTGGAAAGAGTTTGATCAATCAACCATGACAGAAGACACTTGGCCCGTATGATTGGCTAAAATATGTGACATAGCAGTCTGACAAATTAAGTTATTCATTCTTTTGTGATTAAATTAGGCAAACACAAAAGGCCCAGCAGGTCTAGTATTGAGAGTCAGCCACTGTTTGTATTACTGGTGCTGTAGCCTGATCATTTGCTGCTCTGAATTGCTGTGTCCCACACACACACACACACACACACACACACACACACGTTAGTCTATAAAGACAGTTGGAAAGTTGCCTCTTGTTTGTGTGATGTAATGTGGCTCTTATGGAATTCTGATCTGTCAGTGGTGCTTTAGTTACATTTACTACGGGGTTTAGGAAACTGGAGATACTCAAACAGTTTATTTGGGTCATTTTAACTGGATCTCTTCTTTTTTCTTTTTCATTCCTTGGATGAGGGCATTTGGGTCATTTTAAATCTCTTTTCTTTTTCATTCCTTTTGAGGGCAGAAGAATATTTACAATCTCCAAATAATCACCTACTAATGCTATATATTGGGTGGTATAACCAAAATGTTGATGTCAAAATAGTAATGAAATTCATAAAATTGCATTGTATATATGTCTATTTTTGAATATTTATTAATTTCTGGAAATTCATAAAATTGCTTATTTTAAATAATACCTATTTTTGAATATTTATTACCTTTTATTTGGAGCTTTTTGGATTTAAAATAATACCTTAAAATAGTGTCTGCTAAATACCTAAATGTAAATAATAGATGAATAAGTTTGGCATCAGGTTCACATCAAATAACATCTTGTAGGAAACACTGAATAAGAGTCAACTTGAAACTAAATGATAAATCATTTTACTTGTTTCATTGTTAGTATTTATTTATAGTATAACGTTTTTTTTAAATCAAAGGGCATAGCAAAGCCAAAGAAGCAACAGATATTTTCTTCTGTATTGTGAAGTACACACGAGTTTAAAGGATTATCGGAAACAAAAAAATGTCTGTCGTCTGGATTTTGAAATGTGGGAATCGCGCTCAAAATAGAAACAGATAAAAGCGAGCATACAGGGGCGGGTTTAAGTGCGCTAAATGATTGGAGAGGTCCTGCATATGTCATCAGAAAGAAGTCTGTCATTGTTATCTGGATTCATTATTTTCATTTCATGCCAACTTTAAAACAATGAAACCTAAATGATGAAATGTATGTTTTGAGCCTGAATTCAAACCCATTTATAAGGTGACATTAAAAGACTTGCTTTAACTGCTCCTCAGGATGCATTTAATTCGGTTAAACACTGCTTTAATGTGCTTTCTCAATGCTGTTCTCGGCGTTGCTCTGTTGTTACAAACATTTATAGCTCAGACCCTCAACCGCTTAAACTGTGCTTTGTTTTAAGCCTTTTCTGCACCACTGCCAATTGATGTGCATGTGTAATGTTTGGCGGCGGCATCTTCTCCTCTAGGTGCTCCCAGGGGCCTGAGAGTCCGGGGCTATTTGCAGAGGTACCAGTCACACTCGGCTGCACGGGCCGGCTGTTAAAGCAGACTCGGTCCACTCATCAGAGTTTAGACCTACAGCCAGCACAACAGCTCTACCGTTGCACAATTCCCAATGCGGTGGGAAAAACGTGACATTTTCCAAAATTTGAAATCCAATGACAATGTGGTATTTGTGCATAATGAAGCAATAAATACCATGAAAATGAGAGATATAGTCTCTGTTTTTGCTAACAGTTCCTCTGCTAGTTATGTACAGGCATAATTGAATCTTAAGGGAGATTGTTAGGAGCCGTGCCATGCCGTTGCTCAATTCTCTGAGCTTGTTCTCCAAGGACACGCACATACTTGGAGACTCAAAACCCTTAGCCGGAGCATACATGGATGGGTGACCGACTTTAATCCCTTTTTTATTTTGGCCAATGTCACACAGAGGTCACCCTGGTTACTGTGTGATTGTCTCACCATCATGGTCCACCACCTCGATTTCTTTATTTCCCTGCGTGGCCCCGAAGATTGCACTGAAGTACTGAGCCATATTTAGCCTTTATTTAAGAAGATTGCCGCACGTGGGGGTAGGCAGAACGACGGGCTGCCGATGGCCGGCCCGATCAATACAACACAATTGAGTTCTCCAATCTCCGAGACTAGCTGCAGTGAAGGTGGCACTTACAGGGTGATCGCCTCTGATGAAGACTTTATTAGCCTCTATTGACAGATTCATTTGAGATCCCTCTCCCTTCATCGCCCCCACTTCACTCCAGACTCCCTCTTCCACTGTAAAGTAATATAGTCTAAGCCCACCTTTAAAAGTTTCTGTGGTTGATGAAACGCGTTAACAGCGGAGTTATTTTGTCCTGTGTTTTCGAAGCTTCGAACGTTTCTTCGACTTGATTTCAAAGTAACTTTTGTTATTCTTCTGCTGTCCACGATTTCTTTTGCTATTCGTGAACTCGGGTGAAGTGGTAAGCACTTGAGACCCTTGTTATCAGATACCGCAGCCCCCTCAAAGAGTTTTCACTGTAGGAACGGAGCATTACTGAGCCTTTCCCCCATGAGAATACAAAGAAAACATCAAGTTCCCCAAAGAAAGTGTGCGAGGGAAGATTTGCTTTTGGAAGCGAGTCTAGAAGCAACCTGGCCACGGATAAGACAAAGTGTGGAAATTTTCAAATGATTTTTTATTTTATCTCCAAACAAGCCGCAGGCGTATTAGATATCACAAGCTAATACTCGGCGGTCATATGTGCGCTCTGTAAAATTGGCTGAGGCTCGACTCGGGCTTTGAAGTCACAAGTTGTTTTTTTGCGTCAAAGTAGCCGTTCGGGGGAACCCTAATCCGCTCAGTATTGCTATGGCAAGCTGTACCTCAGCTCGACACTCGCAGCAGGTTTTCGTGACTCCACTAATTTTTCCATTGTTGTTTTACCTGGTTTGTATTTGGTAACCCTCGCCCCCTCTCGCCGGCGTTCTCAGAGAGGTTGTTCCCCGCGCCCGGGTGGATTGGCCCGGGGTGCTTTCCCATCCACAAATAAAGAGCTCGGCGGAGATAATGAAGTATGTTGCATCCTCGGCTGCAGCTGTGTTTTGTTGGCTCTGTTAGATTAAGGCTTTATGTGTGGTGGACTCGGCTTATTTCTTATAAAAGCTCATCAATAAACTCAGCGCTCCAGGCCTGAATTTGTATCGTGCAACTGGCCGTTTATTTCTTGACCTCTGCTGTTCTCATCAGAAATGACTGTATGGGATGGGACACACTGTGCAGAATGTATCTGATTTTTCGTCCTTTAATATATGCATGTTTTATACACTTATAGTAAGAGTAGGGCTGCACGACCATATCATTTTGTAGTATGTGTATTGGATTCAATATTAATGGTTTATTTATTACTGTAAAAAAAGATTGTAAATTGAGTATTTGTTTTATTAAACGTGGATGGTTAAGTCTCACTGTAACCAATAATGCATTGCACAAAACACATTGTGGTCTGCTCAAACAAGTTGATCCTTGTTTCATGTCGACCTGTATTTAACCCTGCAAAGCCTGACATTAGAAATAATACTCCAAAAAACTACATTCATTTTAAATACGCAGCAGTTTTTTAACCTTCAGACCAAATCTAAGTTGTGTATGTTTTTTTTTGTTTTTTTTTTTGTATTTGATAAATCATGCTTTTATGGCTAGAATGATATATATAGAGACATTTGTTCAGAGGCCCAATCTGAGCAGAACTTTGTAATTTGCTGCGGTTGCTGATATTTATGTGGTCAAAAATAAAATACAATTTTAATAGATTATACAATTTCTGATTATAAATCAATGACATTCTTTAAACAGTGTGGCAGACTACTTGCATAAACTGCATGTAAATGCCTTTATCTCCCATTAATATGTCTTAGTACGATGATATTTAAATGCTTAGTTTATGATAAGAGATCTGTAGTTTTTATTGTGGAGGGCAAAACGTATAACGCAATGCAATACAATAGTGTTTATTGAGAGATGTGCAAGTAAACACTTCTCAAAAGTCTGATGGATCACATTTGCTGCACGTAAATGTAATATGAGTTTTCTTTTAAAGTATGAATAATAAAGTAAACCTAAATTGGTTCAGAATCTTGAAATATGATAACATTGTGAAGTTTGCTTTCTAATCACTAAAGATTTTGTAACAAAAAGACACATCCTGAAGTGGCACATTTTTGCTATTGTATTAAAAGGCCGTTTATTTAACAGTATGAAATATCAATCAGGTGATAGAAGGCACGTAGAAGAGTATATACAAAAGGTTTGCATCTTGATCATTTAGAAGCCTCAGAAATTTGTGTATCAAAAATATAATACAGTAGGGTTTATAGCATTACTAAAAATACATGTATCAATAGCGGCAAAGACCAGAAAAGTACTTCTCTTACTCTGTTTCTAAAAAGCGGTATTGTTGCATCCTTAATGATGAGAGAGAGTCTTTAATTTTCCCAGCAGCTGTTGCGTTCAGCCAGCTCGCAGCAGAGTCCTCCCACCCCGAGGTTCAGTCATTTTCATTAATGCTAAATCCTACATCCTACACAGCTGCTTTAAACAAGAGCTTTTGGAAACAGAGTTGTAATAAGATACCCAGCTCTACCAAGGTGAATAAGAAACAGCCCTCGCTTTACCCGCTCCCTGGCTCTACCTTCCTGTCCTGTTGCATCTTTTGCACATGTATGCACACTGGTTGACACACCTCTCCTAAATCATCGTTCATGTATACTGTGTCACAAAATTATTCTTAGCAATTGAATAATTTGTCCTACTAGCTGAGAATAGTAACTGACTTGTATCTCATTCGTCATGTGTTTGTCTGTAGGTTGAATTGCCCTCCTCTGACCTAGAGATTTCGCTTTTGTCATTCCAGATCTTTCCGATGTGGAACCCAACGTGTTTCTTAGACCTTTTCTGGAGGTGGTCCGCTCAGAGGACACAACTGGACCAATCACAGGCCTCGCTCTCACATCGGTCAACAAGTTTTTGTCATATGGCCTGATAGGTACGTTTTTATTATGCCTGAGAAACAATGCCTGCTGTTTATTCTTCCAGAATACCAGATAACAAATCAAATGTAATTAAGCGTGATTATGAACACATTTAAATATACTATAAACTACCGTTCTAAAGTTTGGGGTCCATAAGATATTTTTTTATTCAGGAAATAAATACATTTTTATTTAGTAAGGATGCATAGAATTTATCAAAAGTGACAGTAAATGCATTTGTAATGTTACAAAATATTTATATTTAAAAAAACTGCTGTTCTTTAATAAAACTTCCTATTCATCAAATAATCATGAAAATAATGTATCTTGGTTTTGATGAGAATATTAAGCAACACAACCATTTTTAACGTTAATAACAAATGATTCAGTTATTTTAATTTGTAATAATATTTTGTAGTATTTTTTGATCAAATATGTTTTTTTTTTTATGTACAGACCACAAACATACGGTGGTTTATACTGCATGAATATTAATGCATATTAGCTTAAATATTTATAAGTTTAATAGTTCACCTAGTTTAATCTGTGAAGCACTAAAGAAAGGTTTAGCAGCTGCTTCATACATTGAAAATGAATGTGTTCACGTGCATCATAACCAATCATGATGTACCAAATTTGAATGAGAAAGTTTATAAAAAAAGAAAATAACAAATAACATGTTTGGTTTGGAACATGAGGATTTTTGGTAGAATGCATTTTTGAATCTCTTTAATGGTTTTTAATTTGTTACACTAATCATAAAAACATAGCTCATTGGTCAATGTTAACAACACATTTGTCATTACCGAGTGCACTTCTCAGTGAAGTCCTGATGTAACTTGACCAGAGTCACTGTTCCTGATGGGTGGACTCTATTTTCCCACTGACGCAGGAGAGCTTGTTTTGCAGCACGGCACAGACTGTCCTCTTCCTTGTTAGAGAAATATGGCCAAATGCTGCCAAAGTGTGAAAGCAGCACCCTGTTCAAGATACAAGCCGTCTCTAAAACAAATTAAAAATACTATGACGTGAAGCAGCTGTATGCACAACTAAAAGATGATTTTACAAAAGTTAAAGGTGCTTAAACCCGTAACGTAATATAGCAATCAATTGATTTCTGAGATGTAGAAATTTTGTACATTTGATTTTTCTACATTGCACATTGAATACAGATCTAATTTAAACCTGGAAATAAACATGAGTTTCAGGCTTTAGACATTTTTTTAACAAAAGCTAAGTTATTATTTAAAACACAAGAAGACTTAAAGGGTTAGTTCACCCAAAAATGATAATGTTGTCATTAATTACTCACCCTCATGTCGTTCCAAACCTGTAAGACCTTTGTTCATCTTCAGAACACAGATTAAGATATTTTAGATGAAATCTGAGAGTTCTCTGGCCTTGCATAGACAGCAACGCATAGATACCACGTTCAATGCCCAGAAAGATTAAGCATATCGGTCAAATGGAATTCTCACTTTGGTTGAACTGTCCCTTTAAGATTCTACTCGATCTTTTGGTCATTAATCAAACAAGTAAATGTGTGACACTGAGGAAAAAAAGAAGACATTGTGACATGGAAATTAAAGTAAAAATAATAAATACAAATAAATAAATGAGAATAAAATAACTGAACTTAAAGTTTCACTAAAAGTTTATCATATAGATTTCTATTGGAATGCAATTGCGACAGATGAAATAAATGAATCCCGGACACTGAGAGCTGCTGTCACCCCAGATGCACCATTGTTTCTAATCCGCCATGATGCCAGCATCTCGTCAGGAAGCTCAGGAAGGGTTTCTATGGCAACCTGCGCTCCAAACCTTGTCTCTCTTTACATCTAGGATAAAGCATAGTAGTCACAAATGCATACATTTCCTACAGTACAAATGAAATCATGCTCTCAAACAGTATTAGCAGAAGCACGCTTGCTGTAAATATAGCATTTTTGAAAGCAATTAAGCATGCTTATGTTTTTTATAAACATTATTGGCTTAATTTCTTTCAGGTTAGGAAAATGCCATATGAATTGAAAGAACACAATTTCGCATGTAATCGGGACTGTCTGTTTTTTGAGTAACAGTCTTTTTTTCCCCAGCAGAACTTCAGCACTCTTTCTCGCACACATTTATTTTTCTTCTCTCTCTCACACGCGCAGAGCTGTGCTAATCCCAGGTGAGCACTCCTGACGAGCGTGACATATTAATGCACTCGTATGAGTGTGTGATTAAATGACCTTTAGGTATGTGAGAGGCTGTGTGCTGACTGATGGGTTCTGCTCATTCAGACTGCACTAATCTGCCATGAAGAGTGACATTATCATTACTCCCAATTAGCATTCCATAGACATACAGTACAGCCACACGGTAACAGCTCTGATTGATTCACGTCTTGCTCGGATACAGGGCTCTTAACTTTGGATGTTTGTTATAGACTGTAATTGATCACTGACTCTTCAGATCTTTCAGGGGTTTTGTATGCTTTGTGTAGATGAGATGCTGAAGACTAACTTTATTCTCCTGGGAATATATATATTATATTTTAAAATTAATGCATTTATTTATTTATTTCGTTTGTTTATTTAGTTTTAAAATCTTTAATTTATTATACTGTATATCACCTGTAGAGGACATCGGAATTTAGGGGAAATTATTGTTGTTTGTTATTATTATTTCCCTGAACACTGAAATCATACTACTATAAATATACATGAACCAAAGTATGCACGTATGTCCTCGACTATATGAAATGCATTACAGACTTTTTTAAATAAAAAAAGTGTTTGTATAATATTGTGCTCCTAATTTATTTATATATGGAAAAAAATTGTTCTCTCAATTTAACCTATTATTATAAATGATTATTGGTTTTGTATTAATTTAAACAGTCAGGGTTTTTCCTGGCTCAAAATGAGGCGGAGGTGGTACTATCCTGATCATGTGCACAATGTACCTACCCTTTAACAAAAAATAATAATTCACGCAACATATTATAAGTGTTATAGTAATTATATGATTGAAGAAAATGACAATTATAGTTACATTTAAAAAAAAAAGTTTTTAAACATTTAGCTAAAGGGGGCCCTTTTGTAGTAGGCTATAGGTGATCATAAACATAACATGTGGTTGTTAAAGACTTCTTTCTTTATCCACTTTCATAAGTGGATGTTTTATTTTCTTTCGCCGTGTTTTATTGTTACCAAATTCTGTGTTGTCACATGTCTAATTATTTGAATGCATAAAAACAACTTTGTTTATTCAAATGTATTCTTAAAATAGCCTTATGAAATGTTCTGTATCTGGTTATCAAATGAAGGCATAAAACATACATTTTATTTATCTTTAAATTATTATTTAAATGATAAATTATTGAACATAAATTTGTATTTATTTATTTTGGAAAACAAAAGGGGTTTACTATTAAGATTAAAACATGGAAATGTCGTGTGATCATTACTTAAAAAAATTTTTTAATAATTTTAATAGTAGCCTAGTAGTAGCAGTATGTACATTCTGCTGAACAATATTAATATATTTCTGCCGCGGTGTCTTCCAAGTTTAACCAAACTTTTATTTTGACGGGTTGCCGTGAATACCTTCATACTAGTTCTGTGTGTACATGATATGAAACTAGTTTTATTCAAATCAAATGGTAAAAAAGCTTGTGAAGTGACTCCGTTCTCATTTAGTGAGACGGCAGACGCGCTTCACTATGTGTGTGTGGTGATACGGTGCATCTTTCATTCACTCATACAGAGGTGATCACGTAATTTGAGTTAATGCTCATCAGATTGCGTAAATAAGGGGATATTATTGAATATAAATTATGATTCCGTTTAAAGAAATATCAAATAAACTTAAATAAAAATATCAGTATTTTTTCAAATATTAACTAAAAGCTCTAATGGATGCAGTTCAGTGACGCTTGCACTGGTTGTGACAATTCAGGCAGTCAGAGGCGGCACAAAATTTGGCAGAGGCGGCCGCCTCATAATTCTCTATGCAGGAAAAACCCTGAATACAGTATTGTATTGTATTAATGTGATTTGGAGAAACCTTGTAATACAACAACTGTAATAATAAGAGTAGTAACTTCGAATATCTCCTATTACATTGGAATTTTATTTAGTTTTTATACTTTTTTACGTGCAGCGTCTCCTCAACTTTAAAAATTCAGTATTTGTTTGCTCAGATGTGTATTTTCAAGACAAAATGTGAAAATCAGGTTTTCAAGGTCCAAACCCTTAAACGTTTGGTTTCTCTGAAAAGTCCGGGATGTCTTCTGTAAGATGCATGCATAGTCTTGACAAAACCCAAATGTTCTCTACAGTGGACAGAAGTGAGCTGCTAGTCCCGTGAGGTTACTGAAGTGTCTTTGGAGAGTGACCGTTCAACTCACTGCCATGACGGTACAGAGACAGAACACTGCCATCTATTGGCCAGACACATGAATACAGTGATCTTTGGTACATTTTGTGTTGGTCCCCATAGAGAATTCATAGACATTCACTGGTCCTACATTAGCACATTGAAGTTGTGACCTGCTCTCCTTGATGTATGTTGCAGTTTTGGTTGCCAAACGCTCAAACTGAGCACTTCTTTTGAAGCAGGAGGATCGTATATTTTCTCCCCAGGAGTCACAACATCTGATTTTTATCAGTCAGATGCATCATGCCTGTCCTGCTGTTTGTGTACAGTGAGACCTGAGCTAGTACAGCACACTGGGGGGTCTGACTGTCACCAAACACACACACACACCCTGTGAATTTGTTTGGTTGAGGGCTAATTCCCCTCAATCTCAGGCCTGAGGTCGGTGGGCTCGGGGGGACGGCCGTATTGACAGATATGCAGATCCCACTTTTCCCACTCTCCCTTTCCCACTCTTCTTTTTCCCAGGCCGGTACTCAAACCGAAGGCTCACTTACACAGCCTCTCATCCCTCTAAAAACTACAACAGCCACACACACACACACCAATGTACGTGGAGTGTTTAGTAAAGTGCTTTTCAGATCCAACCTTGTTTTGAGTTAAAAAGTTGGGACTGGTTTTTAAAAAGTTACATAATTTGGGACATGATACAATAGATTTCAGGCAGATCAAAACACAAGCAATTTTTTGCTAGATTAGTGCCCATGCACGACTGGTTTAGGGGTTAACGCAGGCCTGCATTTCTGCGATGAGCAGTTCTTTCACTTAAGGGACACCCTGGTGTCTGAATGTACTTTTACTTAACCTTTTAGTACACGACAGCTGTTTGAACCTCTTTGATACTCTCATACACATGCACAAAGACCCTCCAGCCCCACCCAGACTTCAGTTATTTCAACAATGACTCTCCCGCTTGGCTGTGTAGACCGTGCCAAGTGAGGATTAGTATTTTAGATGACTTCTGATGTTGTGCTGAATAGACCATGGCTCTTGTTTCCGTGGAGATGGGCTGTTTGG
The DNA here is from genome assembly GCA_027422405.1 of Ptychobarbus kaznakovi. Lineage (NCBI taxonomy): Eukaryota > Metazoa > Chordata > Actinopteri > Cypriniformes > Cyprinidae > Ptychobarbus > Ptychobarbus kaznakovi. Next base: position 7,993,676 of record CM049801.1, on the reverse strand, counting down.
AAGGGGGTCCCGTGTTTATTGTGAGCCTGCCTCTTTATTGCTGTTCAGTTCACTCATAGACTTTCACTCGAAATTGTAGTTGCTCTGTCACTGTGCCACGTCAGCAAGTTATTTAGCTCTGTAAACAGTCATTTGTAAAAAGAAACAAATAAGTATACTGATGTTTAAAGCCATTTAAATGCTTTAATTTTACAAAGCGTTTGTGTGGTCATATACCGCATACCTAGTAATCATATAAAGCTATAAGATACAGTAGAGGAGGCCATGTGATATTGTAATATATATTCACTAAAGCTGCATTAACTTGATCAAAAAACAGTAATTTAGTGAAATATTATTACACATAACAGTGCTCTCTTTGAATGTTGTTCAATATTTGAATGTGATTCAAAGCTGAATTTTCAGCATCATTACTTCAGTCCTCAGTGTCACATGATCCTTCAGAAATCATTCTCATAATGATGGTTTGATGTGCGAGAAACATTTTGACATAACATTATAAATTAGCAGTTGTGCTCCTTGATATTTTTGTGGAAACCATAATGCATTATTTATTGATTCTTTGAATAGAACGTGCAAAGAAAATAATTAATTTTAAATGAATAACAAAATGTAACCTTTTCGAAAGCACCAGTCTGTAACAACTTTTAACAAACTTTTTTTTCTTTGGTTAAAAATGATCCATAATCAATTTTTTGAGCAAGTACATAACCAGCCAGTGTTCAAAACGATCACGTTACCTTAGCCCGATTCACAACGGTAAGATTATAATATTTTCTAATTTGAGTGTTCCTGTGGCTCAGTGGTTAGAGCATTGCATTAGCAGCGCAAAGGTTGTGGGTTCGATTATACTGACAAAAAAAAATGTATAGCCTGAATGCACTGTAAGTCGCTTTGGATAAAAGCGTCTGCTAAATGCATAAATGTAAATGGTACGGGTAGGTTTTTGTGGGAATTTCTAGCATGCCGCCATGTTTACGTCTGTAAACATAAAGAAGTTGTCCCGGCTAGTAGGCTATATCGCATGTGAGGATCCTGCAGGTGGCGGATCATTTATAGCCTTTTCTCACAGCAGCTAGAATAATTACATTTATAATTTTGACGGCAGATTGTAATCCAGAAAGGATTGTTTATGAAACGCATGTAAGTGACTGAAATTAGATTGTATTCCAGTTTTAAATGTGCATCTGATTACAGATTACGATTATACAAGTTTTGTATTTTAAAGAGAACCAGTTCTAAGGAACAATAATTAGCTTTTTGTGTTAAAAGAATTTCTTATTTGAAATGTAAATGTCATGACAGTTAGAGATTGGACTGTACAGAAATTGAAATCTACATGTAACTCTAAAACACTCTGCATAAACGTAGTCTAATTTAGAAAAAAACATTTGGAGCATTTTTTTAATTCGTTAAATGTAAGTTTTTGTTTTTTAAAGTAGCTAACGACCAGCGGCAGACAGTGAGCTGATCATAGCGTGTTTGATCAATTTAGACATGATAAATATATCTATAGAAAGCTTTAAATTAGTACTTAATGAAATAAAACATATAGAAAACAAAAACTCATTCATTATAATCATAATCCGTACAGATGCATTTATTAAAAGCGGGTCTAATGAGGAGATGGCAAGTCGGGATCTGCAACTTCATCCTTGCGACACCGACTTAGAAAACACTAGTTTATTAATATTAATATAAAATTTCCCCCGAACACATTCATGCCGACCCAAGACCAACATCAATATCACTTTAAGCTCTTACTACCACCACCGACAATCATGCCCACAAATATCAATACAGACAAAACTCTGCCAAAATGCAGCTTTTCCCGAAGCATTGGGAACTTTTATTAACTCCCCACGCTCCAACTTCTCCTGATGCTCTGCATGGTCAACTGTCACCTGCATGCTAATGCGTGCGTATATGCGTTGCGTACTTGCCTATTGCGTAGGCGATGTATAATATTTATAATATAATTATTATAACAATATTTCATACAGTACATGTGTGGTGTGCGCGTATTTGGGCACAATAAAAGGAGAGAAGCTAAATGAGCCCGAGTCCGATCCGAGCCCGATCTGTCAAAAAAACAAAAAACGCCCGAATGGACTCAGCGTGTCGGGTCCCAACGGGCTTGCAGGGCTCTAGTTTCTACACATATTGGGGACTTTTACTGATTTATTTCTGGGATATTTCCTTAGACAATGAAACTTAACCACAGTGTCCTCAGCTCAGATTGAGGGAGTCTATGGAGACTCCTATGTTCGTTAGTGCATCCCAAAACACAACACTTGAAAAGCCTCTTTGGCGCAGACATTATGGCAAGCCGTTTTAATATTTAAAACTTTGTTTTGGCTATCCATGAATATCTCCAGCAGCTACAGCAAGTAATCAGTAATGGAGGCGGACCGCAGCTTCTCACTCAAGGCTGTGTCTATAGGGAAGCATCACAAATGGGTGGGACTTTTCCCCCTCAGTGACGTGAACCGAGGGAGAATCTGAAAGAGCGCATTCTGAGAGACTTTATTATTTTTTTAGATTATAAAAAAATGATTGGTTGGATTTTTACCATTACAGGCTGGTTGTTTTCACACACTGAGGCCACACAACTGTGTTCAAACACCTTATAAAAGAGATTTTTGCATAATAGGTCCCCTTTAAATATTTAATGTAATATTTTGTTCCTTTATTTTGTTAATTTATTTATACATGGAAAAAATGTTTGTTCTCAATTATTTCAATTATTATTAATTTTGTATTAATTAATACAATGTTGTATTAAAGTGTTCTAGAGAAAACGTGTAATACAACAAAAATATAATAAGAGTAGTAACTTGGAATTTTATTATTTAGTTTTTATACTATTTACCTATAGTGTCTCCAATGTAAAATTATTTTCTTTTCTTTACACTTTTGTTAATTTTTAAGCATCATTGCTGTAAAAAAAAACATTTAAGTGCAAAAAAATTTTAAATGCACATTATTTAATAGTTTTTGTATTCATTAATTTAATTCAGTTGTTTCTCTGTGTTTGATAGTGTCAGAACAGGCAGGCTCTTGTAGTAACGCTTGAGTTTCGGCAACAGTAACAGGGGGCGGGGCTTAGCAGAGGGTCAACACCACACAAGCTCCTCCTCCATATCTGAAAACACTTTGCATAACTGTGGTAGAAATGAACCTGGCTTCAACCAGTATATTGCCCTCCTATTTAATTATTGGGCAATTATTAAAGAGCTGGGCGATTTTAAGCCCTTCTCCAGACCTTAATAACTATCTGGGTTCTCACTGAGTTCAGAGTAAAGGCTATCCTGTGTCTCAGTCTCTCTCTCTCTCTCTCTCTCTCTCTCTCTCTCTCTCTTCTGTGTGTTATTTGCCTGCTAATAAGTGGAATGCACTCTTGTGTCAAGGCTTTACCTGCAGTCACAGCCCCAGCCTCCTCCCCAGGCAGCCTGTGCTTATTAGTTAATGAAATGCTCTTTAAAGGCGATGGGAAAGAAAAAGCAGCCTGGCTCCAGCCTGCTATCTGGCCCTACTTGGGTTTCAAAACATGGTTGCCTAGACAGCCAATTTACCAGGCCGTCCACAAAAGCGTACACATCTGGTGATTAGATGTCAGATGGCTGTTCGGCGCTCTTCACATGGAGCGTGGTCAGTTGATAGCGATGTGGGGGTTGAACCGGTGACCAGGTTAATTGTGTAAGATTAATCATGTAACCACGGTCATGTCATTATGACCCACGTACAACTTATCTGGCTGAGAATCAGGAACATTAATGAGAGAGTGAGGGGGAATATATTAGGATATTTTTAGTTTGTTTTAAATTTCACCGTCCCTGTCCTCCACAGATGCCAATCATGAAGGGGCAGCGGAGGGCATCGAGAACATGGCCGACGCAGTCACACATGCCAGATTTGTGGGCACCGACCCTGCCAGTGATGAGGTGGTGCTGATGAAAATCCTCCAGGTAATGCACTAGAAAACAGTCACACTAGATCTCTTACATATTGCCTGGTAGTGCCTAGGGCTGGGCGATATGGGCAAAAATTCATATCTCAGTTTTTTTTTGCCAAATTGCGATGTCTGGGTATTTTCAATTTCGTATTTGGATTAAAAAATCTGTATTTAATAATATTTCACATACCGCCCAATGTTGTCTAATGAAGCAATACATATTAAAGGCTGTGTAAACAAATAGGCTAAAGTGAATGTTACCATGTAAGCATTGGCTAAAAAAGGGTTAAAATTACATTTCATTCTAACATTGTAACCTTGCAATCTAAAAACACAAAATAATGCTTATTCAGTAAACTAAAAATGAAAATAAACAGAACAAAAGCACAGACTTGCATAGGCTATTTTGATTACCCCATTACAGTCACTTTACAGTTAGTGCCATCATAAAAATACACTTACTTGTAGGTTTAAAATTGTACATGTCACATTTATTGTCCAACTACAAATATTTCAGCGAAATGTAGGTTATATTTTATTTAGAATTATTGCGCTCCTATTTCATTGAGCTCCGTTTGTTTGGCGCGCAAGTGCACGGCGGCTCTCGTTCAATGAAGTCTGTGAAGTTTAGCGGAGATTAGCGAAGAAGGCTCGTGCACTCCTGGCTGCAAACAAGTAACATTTACAGGTGGATTATTTGCAGTTATGCACATCTCAAACACATTAAACGGCTCAAGTAGAGTCTCTGTCAGCGGCACACTCCGCCTTTCTGTCCGAGCATCTGATGGGGCGAGCCGCTTTAAACTACATGAAACTATAACTATACTATATCTTACCAGTTTTTTAAAGCCCTTAATATAAAGCTCGTCACATGTTTAGAACAAACTGGATAATGCACTCTCCACAGAAGCTCAGTCTGTGTCTTCCGCTCTATTTTTCAGACGCGCTCATATCAAACTACTTTATATCGATATAAGCGGTATTGCCTCACACCTCATCGCTTATAAAGAATATACCGATATATCGTACAAACTCAATATACCACCCAGCCTTAGTAGTGCCAACTTTTTTTTTGTAACAAAAACACTGAATTTTTTTTACAATAGTGAATATTTTCAATAATAATATTCATTATAAATATATTAAATAATCGAATAAACCAAAAATATTGTAATACATATTTTAAATAATTGTTATTTGTTTTTAAATACTTAAAGTACATTAGCGTTCAGAAGTGTGAGGTTGGTTAGTTGGTAAGTTTTTGTTTGTTTTTGAAGTCACTTAACCAAGGCTGCATTTATTTGATCAAAAATACAGTAAAAACAATCCTATTGTGAAATTACAGTTTAAAATAGCTCGCATTTTAATGTACACTAGTCAACATTTGAAGTGGATCAAAACCTTATATTAAGTTGTCCTAAAACCAAAATGCTTTCTCGTCTTAGGACAACTTTGATTCACTTTTTTGATCCACTCCAAATGTTGACTACTATATTTAAAAAATATAGTTTATTCCTGTGATCGCAAATCACTAATGGATTTTCAGCATCATTACTCCAGTCTTCAATGTCACATGATCCTTCAGAAATCATTCTAATATGCTGATTTTGTGGTGTTATCACTATTGAAAATGATTCAACTGCTTGTTTTTGTGGAAACCATGATTATTTTTTCAGGATTCTTTGATAAATGGAAAATTCAAAATAACAGTATTTATTTGAAATAGAAATCTGTTGTAACATTATAAATGTCTTATATCTCTGTTGAACCTGTATATAAACATCAGTGTATATATGACAAGTGATCTTTGTACTTATAAAATAAAATTGCAACACATTAAAATGCAAAAATCTGGGGAATCAGATGATTAATCTGATAATCCAGTAATACATACTAGTCTGAAATGCATCCAGATAAGTGACTTGAGTACAAGATTTTATAATTTTTTATCATTATTATATTAATTATATTATTATTTCCAGGTTTTAAGGACTTTGCTGCTGACTCCAGTTGGAGCCCATCTGACCAACGAGTCTGTTTGTGAGATCATGCAGTCCTGTTTCCGTATATGCTTTGAAATGAGATTAAGTGGTAAGTGAAGTTAAGTGGAAACTATAAAAAGTGTATTTTTATTTCCCTTGTGCTTTTCACTTCTGTATCATCTCAGCTGGGAGAGCATGGCTCTTGCAATGCCACGGTCATGAGATTAATTCCCAGGGGAAAATGTATGCTTAAAGTACATTTGTAAATAGCTTTCTATAAAATCTAAATGTTGTTCATCCTCAATCTTGAACTGCTCAATATGTGAATCTGCCTCCTGTGCTCTCAGGACTGTGATAAACCCTTGCTCTAATCCTGACCAAACAGAGTCGGGACTCTGAGCCCCTGAGGTGCTGCTCTTGTCCTCTGGACTAACATTTCTTTTCTCTCTCTGTTTTTTCCCCCTCTGGTTTTGCTCTTTTCTCATCACAGAGCTTCTGAGAAAGTCAGCTGAGCACACGCTGGTGGACATGGTGCAGCTGCTCTTCTCCAGGTAACTAGAGAGAGAATGGAAGAGGGGATGTAGAGATGGGGATTAGGAACAGAGTCGTGTTATTGCTGTTCACATAATCAAACCGAACCTGAGACCAAACACTACAGGAACTGGGTCTGTCTCTGTAACGGGCTCTGGTTTCACTCTCAGGCCTCTCTCAATTACCTCCGGAGGTTTTCGACTTCCCCCTCACACGCAGACAGGGACAGGTGAAAGCATCAGTCTCTGACAATGAAAAACATGGCTAATTACCAGGCCACACAGAATCTGCTTCTGCAGTGCCCTCGCTCTGGACCACAGCGTATGGGGGGAAACATTACATTTGCTTCAAATAGTCCTTTTCAAAAGTCAATAGTCCCTTTCATCAGTAAGATTTCTAAACGTTTTTGGAAGTCTCTTATTCTCACTAAGGCTGCATTTATTTGATCAAAAATCTGCAATATTATATTACTATAAAATGCAGTTTATTCCTGTGATGCAAAGCTGAATTTTTGCATCATTACTCCAGTCTTCAGTGTCACATGATCCTTAAGAAACGTTTCTCATTATTAATGTTGAAAACAGTTGCGCGGCTTTGATATTTCTGTGGACAGTGGACACCATGTTTGGTGGATTCTTTGAGCACAAAGTTCAAAAGAACAGCATTTATTGAAATAGATTTTTTTTAAACAATGCAAAGTCTTTACTGTCACTAAGTCAATTTAATTAAAAATGTTAATACAATTTTATAATAACTCTGCACTTGTAATCAATTTTAATCAATTTAATCGTTTAAAACAATTATTAAAATTAAATAAATAATAATAAATTAACCTTACTTCCCCAAATGTTGAATGTAATTGTCCAATAAAAAAATCTACAAATAGGAGTGTAGTAAATGAATGCTGCTTAATTTCACAGGCGTTCCCTTGAAATCAGCGTGGAAAGTGTTGAAAAATGTTAACCATCTGGGCCTACTTTAGAACCTTAAATTATTCATGATATCATTTGTCTATGTTAGAATATTAATAATATTAAATTCCAAGGTGATATTCAAACGTTGCATTTTCCTGTGAAATTTCTAACAATTTCTTGGCCATAAATGTCTAGATACAAGTATTAAATACAGATATAGTTCACTGACATTATTATGGACTTGAAATGGCCCATATATCATAATCACGAACGATCTAGAAATACTGTATGTAGTTTTAAATTTTAGCTCTGACTAGTTCATATCTAACATGCAGTTCTATGATTGTGGTGTAATTGTGAACAGAAGACCTTAGTCTTCTCATGCAGGTCATAGTGTACTGCTGCTCTAATGCAATAACAGGATTATGGGGTGGCATTTATCAGAGGTGCATATCCACTCACATTAGACTTCCAGTCACATCCTGCACAGACGAGAAGATGAGACCGCGGAGCACATCTCACTCTACCCATCTGCATATAGATTAGGGACACACACAACACACATACACACACTCACACGTATGTACGCGCAACAAAGACTTAATGACAAAATTTGGTCTCTTATGAAATGCTTAATAAAAAAGAACAGATCATATATTTTTCATTAAAAAGAAGCGTCTGAATAATATAACCGCGTTTTGACCCGGTTTTCAAACCATGTAAACATCCTCTGTTTGTTTTTATAATTTCACACACTGTAAACGTCCTTCAGATGAGTAGCATTCATTAATAATTTTTAATTATAGCTGATATCACCTTTTAATCTCAGAAATACACACACACACACACTCACAACCGGAATTTGCCGCTCCCATTGTGCATGTTCTTATTGCCCAGAACCACTTGTCCACGTCGCCTTCACAGTGAGGGTGTGAAAGGCCTTAATAATGAGTGTGTGTGTATTTCTGTGTGTCTAAGGGTAATAAGCAGTGAATGTAGTGTGTGTGTGTGTGGTCGAGAGAGCCAGAGTAATGAACAGCGGATCTTATTGAGTGCTCAGAAGGAGGCTTAAGCAGCCTGCTGAAAGCATTAGGGATGTTAATCTGTTGGACTCACAGATCATCCTATAATCAAGCCGGCAAGACAACACTCCATTAACGCGGAGCAGAGTTAACATCAGGAGCCGTCTCTCCCAGCCTGCCTGTGCGAGCGCTGACATCACTCGAGGAAAAGCCGCACTGTCCACACAACACGCACACATGCAGACAATGCGTTCGAGACTGAGAACATCGTCCATCTAATTCAGCTAATGAACCAGCGCAGGGGGTCAAAAGTCACGCCCTGGGAACAGAGATGCTGACTCTGCGGACATGTTGTCTCTCCTCCGTTTTGATTTTAGAGAGGTTTCTGGAATGATGATTCCTGAACGAGTTAATTAATCTGCGGTTTGGGAAACTAGATGTGGCTCGAATTTTACTCAGAACATTTGGAGTATTTCATTTTCAGATTTTGAAATGGCAAAGGCCCCAGAAAATGACAAAAACCCTTGCAAGAGACCCCTTTTCTAAAATATATGACTCATATATGTCATCTTCAAAATTACATGCTTAAAGACTTTGTGAGAAAGTTATTAAGCATCAAATTATGAAGACATTCCAAAATTAAATAATTGGCTTTTATATTGCACTTAATTTTTACTTTGCATTAAATTGAAAACTTTCAACTTTTGCAACTTTTTCTATACAGCAAGAGTAATGTGAGATGCATGAATCTTAAAATAAAGGCTGGAAGTAGAATAATTATTTGTTATATTTGTGAATAATTAATTATTCCATCTAGTCTTTAGAAAGTAAGTGTATTTAATATCCTGTCTAATTGTTTTAATTTAACCCTTATTTGATCACATATATGTTAACTTTGACAGCTATAAATACATTTTCTGAATTTTTTTCCCCAGAAGAAATTTCACAGACCCCTAAAGTCATGTTTATTTTTTTTATATTATTAACATTTATTTATACAGATTGTTTCAGTGCAGCTTCATAGTAATAAACATTGGAAAGTAACAGTTAATTTTACAAAATTGATCTATTATGAAACAATTTGATATTCAGACGGCAATAGTGTCAATATTCGGCCCAATTTAGTTCTGTATAAATTCAATTCAGAATTGGCGCTTGTCACACCAGACAGAACTGTGCAAATAACAACTCTGTCTTTGGTCAGACAAACACGGGTTTCATGCCAAACTCATGCTATTGGTTCAATATTATGTCACACCCAGCTGGGCCACTTACACAGATTGTGGTTCTGTATTTGTGCTAGTAGTAGTTCAAAAATGTCACTCTTCACCTCTATAACACGCATAAAAACATGTCACCATAAATGCATGCAGTACCTCTCCGTAATATTGTAATACTTGTTTTTCAGATTGCCACAGTTCAAAGAGGAGGCCAAGAGTAGTGTGGGCACTAACATGAAGAAGGTAATTATAAAATCCTCCCCAGATCTCCATTCTCCCTCCAGACCCTTTACACCTGTTTCCCATCTGCCTTCCTCATTTCTCATTTTCTTTATGAGCTTTGTTGCGTAGAGGTCTCCATACCCATAAGTGAGGTCAGTTGCTGTTGCATAATTATTATGCCTGTGTGTGTGTCATCCATCAGGTCAGGAGATGGAAAATAGTATGTAGTGAGAGTTAACTCGGTTTTCCAGCCACAGTTGGTTCTGCATTTGAAAGACCTTTGCTTCTTTTCATCTCAATTATTTAGTGATCAAAGACTCTCTCTTCTCCTGTCTTTTCATACCTGATTTTAGTTGTTGAGTTCATCTTGTGCCCATTTACCTGTTCCAACTCGCAGATCCCAGGCTGTATTCTGGACACACAGGATTTTATTTATGCAGATCAGCCTAGAAACACCAATCAGACGGGCTTAGAGAGGGTATAGCACATTTACATGCTTTAGAACGGCAGTTTTTATTGGGTTGCAGCTAGTGCATTTAAATACGCATGGCTTTGTTTGAATGCATGGTGGGGAGATTCGCTAAGGAATTAAAGCAGACATTTTTCATCGCAACAAAAATGAGTTCTAATCATCTTTTCATAGGGATATTCTCCATCCAATACAGTTTAAGCTATTTTGACAACATCTGTAGCATGTCATTTTTCTTCTTCAAAATGCTTCTATTCAAGTTTCAAGACTATACTTTGTATTATCTAAATGGAAAAATTAGCTTGAAAAGTGGAGATAATTTTACTATTACTATCCATAGACAAAAACTAGTTAAGAATTCTGTGCTTTTGAAATAGGAGTTCATAAGATGTTAAAAAAACAACCTTTTATCATATCACAGTTCAATTTGGTGTACATTGCAAATTAATCCCAGTATTTTTTTTCTACCAAATCATGCAGCCCTTTACTTTAAATAAGCAATTTAAAAGTAATAATTATAAAAAATTAAAAATAGTAAAAATTAGTGCTGTCAAACGATTAATTGCATCCAAAATAAGTTTTTGTTTACATAATATATGTGTGCTGTGTATATTTATCATGTGTATATATAAATACAAACATACAGTATATATTTTGAAAATATTTACATGCATTTATATGTATATATTTAATGTATAAACATACAATTATTCGTGTGTGTGTGTGTGTGTGTGTGTGTGTGTGTGTGTGTGTGTGTGTGTGTGTGTGTGTGTGTGTGTGTGTGTGTGTGTGTGTGTGTGTGTGTGTGTGTGTGTGTGTGTGTGTGTGTATTTATATATACACAATAAATATGCATAGTACACACACACATGTTATGTGAATAAAAACTTTTCTTTTGGATGCGATTAATCGCGATTAATTGTTTGACAGTACTAGTAAAAATATTTTTAAAAAACAAAAATTTACAAAGACAAAATGTTAAGTTTCCCATGCAAATGTGTTGTTAAATTATTATTATTAACTTAAAATCTCAGGGGGTGCTTGGAGAAAATCTTTTGCCGGAGGGGTTTGGCTGGCAAAAAACTGGTCTGTGGAAACTGACGCTGTGCCACAGATGCTGTCAAAGAAGCTTAACTTGTTCTAGACCCAAAACATCCCTTCAAAAGAAAATATGCAAGTAGCTATTTCTATGGATAGTTAAACAAAGTTTTTTGAATATGGAAATATTAGGGTTTGTACATAATACTTGAAAGAAGAATTTAGAGACAAGTCTCATTCATTAGACGAACAGTCTTGGGTAAACAATGTAACATACCTGTAGTTTAGGTCCAGCTTTATACTTTATGTAAATACACTGAGTTGAGGTGAAACCACATCAGGGTTTTATTTTCATATTTTAATTTTGGTTCCATAGTTTCATTTGAATGTTACTTTCTGTATTTGAATTTATATTCATTCGACTGGGTTTTTTGTTTTATTCTTTAAAGACCAGAAATCCTATTTGACTGCCATTTTGCATGCTCTGTGTTCCTGGTCTATTTATTGCACCTATTATTTTGTATCCTTGGTTAGTCTCCCCAATTAAAAGGTGTTTGTTTGTAACGTAAGCCGAAGTGCTACTCCCCCGTTTCCTCTCAGAGATGCATCGGGTTAATGTCGTTGAATGGGTGTGTTATTGAGTTCCTGATAATGAATGTGTGTGCATGGATGTCGTCCTGGTATGCGTGTCGATTTCTCCCATGTACACCTCGTGCATGAAGTTCTATGTGCTCCCATGTCATGCGTCTCCCTCTGAGCTTGTGACATGTCCATCACTAATCCCGGGGCCTGCCCCTTCTCTCCTGAGGCTTACAATATCTTATGGAAAAACAAACGAGTGCAGGTAAGGAAGAAGAGATCATCTCCGATCAGACTCTATTTAACCTTGTACAACCCCAATGTATTTAACCTATGCCAGTGTTTTGACAGTATAACAGATCCAGGTTGACGTTCTTTGTTGTATTTTTGCTCTCATGTTGATGTTAGAATTCACTGAATACAGTGTTTCTTGAAAGCTAGTGAAACAAGCTGAGACAAGCATTAGATGGTTATTTAATACTGTTTTAGTTTGTGTTTAATGTATTTTAATTAAAAACGCATGTAACTGCGTCCTGCTAATGCATATGAAAAACCAGACTAAAATGCTAGACAGTTTCCTGCACCACTATAGAGTGCAATAATCGGGTTCTGGAAGTAATAATCCCATTAATTTTCCCCATAGGGGAGTTGTTTTTTAACACCAAGTTAAAAAGATAGACTTACTGTGAACTCAGTTTGTTAATTGACGGTATATGCTTTTGTTGTGGAATTCATGGTGAAGAACTACATTACCCATGATTCTGTAAAGAAATCATCAATCAGTTTTTTTTTTATTCTGCACAATAATGAATAAACTGAATTTCTTTAAAAAAATTTTTTTTTTATTATTGCATCTTCACGTAAGCTTAAATCAAGAGAATAAATGTACCTTTCTGTAGTTTGCTGATTTATTATATTTATCATCTACATCAGGGATGCCCAAACCCTGCTCCTGGTGATCGTCTGTCCTGCAAAGTTCAGCTCCAACTCTAATCAAACACACCTGAAGCAACTTATTAAGGTCTTCAGGATCGCTTGAAAATTTAAGGCAGGCTTTGATTAGAGTTGGTGCTGAACTTTGCAGGACAGTTGATCACCAGGAGCAGGGTTCGGTACCCCTGATCTACATTAATAGTCAATATTATATGAAAACCTGTAAAACCTTCAGGAAGGTTTTCTAAAAAGCATTTAAACTCCTTTTAGTTAATTACAATAATTCAATAATTGTTAACTTTATGATTATTAAAACAACACACTTATGTTGTGGCACAGATGTTGTGTAAGTGTATGTATTCAGCAGCCAGTGTGGAGAGAGCATGTGCGCCAGGTTGCCAGCTTGGAAAGATTAAGTAAAACACTGGGCAGAAAATGTATCCATTTAAGAGAGAAGCTTTGATTAGGGAATTTAAACTCTTGACATCTGGCAACCACAAGCATGAAAGCTTGTGGAGGCTTGTTACTAATTCAGGAGAAAGGAAATGTCAAGAACAAAAATAAGCTCTTTCAGGATAAATAACCAGTGAGCAAATATTACAGACGATTATATTAAATCAATTGAGAAAAGCAGAAATTGTGATCATGAATCAAATAAAATTAATCGTGCAGCCCTACTTTATGGGATTCTAGTTCTTTCCAAATTAAAGCCATTAAGTACACAGTCCTGTACCTTTGTCTTGTCCGATTTACAATATTTGTTTGCTTTGAATACTTTTATAGTATTACCCTATAGGAGAATGAATGGGTAGCTGAGTTGTGAGCAATAAAACAATATGCTGACAAAATCGCTACTATGCTACTTGAATTGTGGAAATGGAGATAACTATATTCTTAAACAACATTTTAGCTTAAAAAATTGACAAAAAAAAATCATCTTTCTTCATAATCACGATATTCAGTTCTGCTGTTCTGTGTGTGAGGGTGCACTACTGTCAGATGTTTCCTTAAAAAATAATAAAAGAAACATTAATGTGATTAAGTAACTTGTACCAGAATCATTTTTGTTGGTTCTCATACCTATACAAATAACATCCTGTATGTAAATCACATTAGTTTTGCTGATTTAAACGTGATTTGAACACAATCACCTCAGCATACATAAAGACCCATGAGTTTTTTGATAAAATGACATGACTATTTGTGTGCTTTTGTATCTTTTTGAGTGGTGGCATTGTTTTTTATGGTAATTTAAGGTGTCATGAGATTATGTTTTCGTCTTGCGCTCCTGCCTGGTTCTTTGTGCAGTGAACTGCAGCGTTTGGCTTGATTTAACAAGTCTGTGTTTGTTTTGAAGCTAAAGATGAGAGCCGGGGGAATGAGCGAGTCGTCCAAGTGGAAGAAACAGAAGCGTTCTCCCCACCCCCCTCGTCACATGGTGCGCAGTCCCTCGGGACAGATGGATACAGGCCAGTCCAGCACCCTCACCAACAACCTTTCAGGTATACCAACATAACAATCAGTTAGATTCAGCTTGTGTTTTTAAGTCATTTTCATTTACACTACTGATCAAAAGATTGTAAGTTTTTTTAAAATGTTTTTGAAAGAAGCCTCTTCTGCTATCCAAGGCTGCATTTACTTGATCACATTTACAGTAATATTGTAAAATATTGTTATAATTTAAAATAAGGCTAAAATAAAAGCATTTATTTGAAATATAAATATTTGTAACACTACAATAAGGTGCCATTTACATTGGTTAACATGATCTAACAATGACAAATACTTCTAAAGCATTTATCCATCTTAGTTCATGTAGATTTCAACATTTACTAATGATTTCTTCAAATCAAAAGTTGTATCTGTTAATATTATTTAATGAATCTGTGCTAACAATGGACAGTTGTATTTTTACAGATTTTTAACTGTTAACAAAGATGAATAAATACAGTAACAGATGTCTTGCTTAGTGTTAATGTTAATGCAATAACTAATGCTAACAAATGGGACCTTGTTGTAAAGTGTTACCAAGATCTTGTGTAACATTATGAATGTCTTTACTGTCATTTTTGGTCAATTTAATGCATCCATGCGGAATAAAAACATTAATTTCTTACAAAAATGACCCCAAACTTTTAAAATTAAAATATCTCTGTGAGGACACTCTCATACTTGCAAGACTTTAAACAAGAAGGAATAGTGAATTCCGTCACTGACATGTATTTTGTGTACAATGTATTTTGCCATCATAATCACCCTCTGAACAATCAGTATATCATCCTGTTTTGATGTTAAGCAGAATAGCATGTGCTGTCACCCTGTCCTCATCCCAGCGTGTCTATTTCAGGTGGAGTTCCTTTCATAGAGCAGCACAGTGGATGTTCTTCTACTCTTCCTGGTTCAGACAGTGCAGCGTCCTCCATCTCCAGCCCCACCGCTGACAGTGGCATAGACACCGGTTCTAAAACCACATCAAAGGAAGATCTCACTGACCTGGAGCAGAGCAGCTCAACGGCCACCACTCCCATGACGCCCTCCGCAGAGCCAGGCAGACTGCAATCACAGGTATCCCTCAGACAGTCAATAAAAACTATCCACGTGCATGTGTTCAGAGCTTGATGGTATGGTGTACTGTGTCATCAGTCTGAGGGCAGGGAAGTGGAGCGTGCCCAGTCGGCCTCAGTCGAGTCCATTCCTGAAATCCTGGAAGACCGAGACGTGCTGGCTGACCAGTCAGATTCGGCATCGGTTCACGACATAGACTACGTGAACCCGAGAGGTGTGCGCTTTACACAGTCAACCCAGAAAGAGGGTAAGAGGAGTAGTGTATCCAAAATTCATGTCAAAGGCCTGGCGACTAAAGTACTTCACACCATTTGGTACCATTGTGTTTCTCTAGGTGCTGCTCTAATCCCGTACGGTCTCCCGTGCCTGAGAGAGCTCTTCCGGTTCCTCATCTCTCTCACCAACCCACATGACCGCCATAACTCTGATGTGATGATGCACATGGGACTCCAGCTGTTGAACGTGGCCCTAGAAGCTGCACACATTGCCCCCTACCAGTCGTTGCTCTGTCTTGTCAAAGATGAGCTCTGTAGGCACCTCATACAGGTTCAACTTTGTTCTTCTCTAATCTAACTTGTGCATTTCTTGGATGTTTTCAGCTGTAGTAAATATTCTCTGTGTGTCTTTTTGTAGTTGTTGAGCATCGACCGAATGAATCTGTATGCCACCTCAATACGCGTGTGCTTTCTTCTCTTTGAAAGCATGCGAGAACATCTGAAGTTTCAGCTTGAGGTATGTGACTGAATGATGATCTTCCTGTGGTGAGATATCATCTTAGATGCAGGAAGTCACTCTTTGTATGTCTCCACAGATGTACCTGAAGAAGCTAACGGACATCATTACCTCAGAGAACCCTAAAATGCCCTATGAGATGAAGGAGATGGCCCTCGAGGCCATCGTGCAGCTCTGGAGAATCCCCAGCTTGGTCACAGAGCTCTACATAAATTACGACTGTGACTTTTACTGCTCCAACCTGTTTGAGGACCTTACCAAACTGCTCTCTAAGGTGAGCGACTCCAACTCGGGGACTAGTGAGAAAGAAATGGATCTGGAGTTTGAAAATAGTCCTTGGATCACAATTTGGTGCCTCTAGTTGTGTAAAGTTTAATTGCATTTAAATTCCTGAATGTTTCTGACATTATTATGAAGTTGATTAATAGTGTTTTTGTACTCCAGAATGCCTTTCCAGTGTCTGGGCAGCTCTACACAACCCATCTCCTGTCACTCGATGCCCTACTGACAGTGATTGACAGCACAGAGGCTCATTGTCAGGCCAAAGTGCTCAACAGCGCTGCACAGCAGGACCAGTCAGAATCAACAACAGTAGAAGGAGACAGTTCGGTCAATACAATCACTGATTCAACAACAGGTGTGCAGAATCAAGAATTCCAGAGAGAGACTAACAGAAGTTATGTAACAAATGTAAAAAAGGATTGAGCTTTTTTGTTTCTCATAATGGCAAACTCTTCTTCCTTTGTTCACTGCATACAGAGGATGGCAAGTCTGCACCCAGTTCTAATGGGCAGAATGCTGTAGTGTCAGACACGAGGACCGCCTGTCCTCCAACCAGTGGTCATCTGATGGCAGAGAAGATGAGATTAGGTAGACAGGACCAGGAGGAGACCGACACGGGTACTTTACTGATGTTTTACCTGTGAAATGCAACAAACAACTAAGACAAAATACTCACTGATTTGCAGTAAACATTCAGGGATTTAAAGTACTCAAATGCTGCTTTGTCTTAATCCTGCAGAGAAGAGAAGCTTGAAGAAGCCTCATCGTTTCACCAGCTGTCTTCCAGACTCTCAGGAACTTTTAGAGATCAAGAACAAGAAGAAGGTGAGCTGTTCATGTGCAGTTATTTGCTTTGTCAATATTAAGACCTTCAAATTTATACCTTAAAATTACATTTGTTTTCTTCATACTTTGAAGCTTCTGATCACGGGTACAGAGCAGTTCAATCAGAAGCCCAAGAAGGGCATTCAGATCCTGCAGGAGAAAGGCCTGCTCAGCAGCCCCATGGACAATAATGAAGTGGCCCAGTGGCTGAGAGACAACCCCCGCCTGGACAAGAAGATGATCGGAGAGTTTATCAGCGACCGCAGGAACACTGACTTACTCGACAGTTTTGTCAAGTAAACTTTCTCTTTATAACATGTTTTTTGGTATGAGGGTTAGGCTAGCTGCACATTGCCAACTCAAAGCATCGGTCGGAGATGTTTTTTGTTAATGCTTATGAAAATAGTGAATAAGGTCATATTTCACACATGAAGAAAAC
Source organism: Ptychobarbus kaznakovi (assembly GCA_027422405.1). Lineage (NCBI taxonomy): Eukaryota > Metazoa > Chordata > Actinopteri > Cypriniformes > Cyprinidae > Ptychobarbus > Ptychobarbus kaznakovi. The sequence goes on along the minus strand of CM049801.1, from coordinate 7,975,968 downwards.
ATAATTTTGTTCTTTTTAAAAGCAATGTTACCCATTTTAGGATTACTTTAATAAAGATGGTCATACTTTATTTTAAGTTACTATTCTCGCTACTAACAAACAATTAACTATGACTTTTGCTTTAATAAACTCCTAATTTGCTGCTTATTAATAGTAAGGTAGATAAGTTTAGGTATTGAGTAGGATTAGGGATGTAGAATATGGTCATGCAGAATATATGCTTTATAAGTATTAATAAACAGCCAAAAATTATAATAGGTATGCTAATAAGTAACTAGTTAATAGTGAGAATTGATCCCTAAACTAAAAAGTGTTAACAGAAAAATACATTTCTTATTATAATGTGGAATAAGATGTGGAAAATGTACTCTATTACAGTATTAAAAATCAAATGAGAATAACCACTGAATATTTAAATGCAGAAATCTAAAAATCTCATAATTGAAAGAAAACCCTCACCTTCGTGTAGTTCCAAGGACTTTTTCAGGTATTAGTAATGAAACCTGAGAAACTTGTCTCCACTGAAGGTCCATGCAACTTTCAAGCTTCAAAAAGTTTGTAAAGACATCTTTAAAAAAGTTATCCATATGAGTCCAGTGGTTTAATCCAGGCCTTCTGAAGAAATAATTTTATGTGATGTACAGATTTATTTTAGACTTTTTTTTGTAACATAGGTGTATATGTAAATATGGTCATGATCCTAAAAAAAATAAATAGTTATTACACGCTTAATGCAAGTTGGTAGGACCATTAACTCGAGTAGTTGAGATGGTTGTGGTGTTAACATTCGTCAACACCAACTTCTTGTTTTTCCAACTTCAAGTCTGAGTCTAATACCTGAAAATTGGATGTGATCCTTTAGCTTTAGATGTTATTCTTGCTCATGATTACTATTAGGCCTACAGTAACTGTCAGTATTGAGCTTGAGATAATTATACCTTTAAGTTATTTTAAGGCATCTCTATCTCTTCCTCAGCACGTTCACCTTCCAGGGCCTGCGCATAGACGAGGCTCTCCGCTTGTATCTGGAGGCATTCCGTCTTCCTGGCGAAGCGCCTGTCATTCATCGGCTCTTGGAAACCTTCACTGACAACTGGCAAGTAAGTCAGCTGCCACACACACACAAGCACAGACTGGCATGGACTGACATGAATATATATACACTTGAGCGGGAACACACACACACATATACTCTTTAAATAGGTTGTAGGTTCGCTGCAGTCACAGACACAAGCATTCTTACAGTTCTTCCATTACCACACTCCAAGGCAATCCTGGCCACCAACTGGCCCCATCATCAGATAATTAGGGACAGCAGAACAGCAGTTCGCTCGGGATCAAGGACGGGGTCATTAGTCACGCAGGTAATCGGGGAAGAGGAAAATGTTGCACTGGGAAGTGAGACACATCCATCTGGCCTGCAGAAAGCAGCTCAGGCGATCCGAGGACATTTCGAACATGCTCACTTACTGCATATTAAAGGCAGCTCTCTGCGTGTGACCTGGAAAGTATTTGTAGAAATGTCTTTTCTTAGGCGCCATTCTCAATCACTGCGTAGACATAGGGGGTTGTGCCCTCCCCGAAGCAGCGATGTATCGAAACTGGAATGGATTCAGTGTCTGACATTTACACTAGTAGGAGATCCCGGAGGAATTACTGTGCCCTTTTATGTTTTTCTAGTGGCGAATGATCTTCAAAACGCTCCTGTAAAGATAAGCATACATATTAGGTGATTTGATGATGATATTCTTGCACTCGCAGTCATTAGTATGGTCTTGTTCTTTTGTGTGCAGAAAGTGAACAGTAATCCCTTCCAGTTAAACGACGCTGGCTTCGCCCTGGCTTATGCAGTCATCATGCTAAACACCGATCAGCACAACAATAACGTTCGAAAGCAGAACATCCCCATGACGTTGGAGGTGAGCCACACATGTTCCTGTTAACCACAGGGACATCTAAAAGTCATTCACATGTTTAGGGCCACACATGCAATCCGTTTTGGAGAGATCCGTTTCAACTCTATGACTTAACAATTTAAGATAAGTGTATTACATGTTATATAAGTATGTTATGAAACCATCTGTCTCACTTTTACGTGCTTCGAACAACTGGCCTCGATTTAGTGGAGCGTTAAGCTCCGCCACAGCAGACACACATTTACAAACATATTATTAATGCATTTACTTGCATCATCTGAAGAAAGATTTTCAATTTTTGCTTTTTGTTGTTGTTGTTGTATATCATGCTTAACCATGTTTATCTATCATGCTTCACTGAAACTAAAGTTCAATAATTCTCAATTACATTACATAAGAAACAACTGGTGAATCTCATGGGACCCAATAAAATAAAAAGCACGTTTTACACCAAAAGCAAAAAAAAGTGATCAGTTATGAATTTATATTGAAAAATGTTAAGATTTTTTTTTTGCCTTGTGACATTATGGGAGTTAAGCAAATGTTATTACTGTAATACAAAAAAAATCCTATTGTCATTACCATAATTAATAAAAATTAAATAAGTTAATTAATTAAAATAAATGATTACCTAAATGTGAAAAAAATGTAAGCACTTATTTGTAAATGTTTGGAGATCAGAAATGATAGTACAGAACTATAAAAGAAGACTATTACAAAATATTTATATTTCAAATAATAAATAATTTCTGAAGGAAACAGTGTCACACGACACTGAAGACTGGAGTAATGATGCGGATAAATAAATTACATTTTAAAATAGAAAACTTGTTTTAAATTGTAATTATATTTCACAATATTACATTTTTTACTATATTTTATATCAAATAACATTTGTGAGCATAAGAGACTTTTAAAATGTAATAAATACTTTTAAAAAAAGGAAAGAAATCTTACTGACCCCAAACCTTTGGTGTGTGTGTGTGTGTGTGTGTGTGTGTGTGTGTGTGTGTGTGTGTGTGTGTGTGTGTGTGTGTGTGTGTGTGTGTGTGTGTGTGTGTGTGTGTGTGTGTGTGTGTGTGTGTGTGTGTGTGTGTGTGTGTGTGTGTGTGTGTGTGTGTGTGTGTGTGTGTGTGTGTGTGTGTGTGTGTGTGTGTGTGTGTGTGTGTGTACATGGGTCAAAGACGTTAAGATGTCCGCATCAAAATAAATTTACAAAAGTGATTTTATGTCCATCCATAGAATGCACATTAAATGTAAGTAAAGTATCTACTTTTAAGGTTTCAAATAAGTTTTTGGAGAATAAAATGTCAAAATTTGGTTGAAATAATGTTACATTGTCATTCAGTGTAACACAATATTTATGTAAAAATTCAAACAACATTTTTATTCTGACTTGTGCATATTAAAATATATAAAATAATAGGGGAGTATATTACATTTTATTGTGTTTTAAATGAGTAAAAATTATTATTGACAAATGGGCGAAACCTAGAATAGTGGCAAATAAAATAATAATTAATATTTGGGGTGAAAGTAATTAGTCTTTTAATATGACATACATTTATTTTTGTTGTAAATATGTAAATACAAGATTGTTACACTGAATTACATTTTAGTGTGTGTTTTCTGTAAATCAAGGGAAAATGTATGATATACATTTTTAGCACAGAAAAACAAAAACAAAATTGCAATGAAATTAAACAGAAAACTTAAAAGAAAATGGGAAAAACAACAACAATTTAAAGCAGTATTATACTTGTTGTTTTTATGCTTAAACCCTTTTTAATCTTTGACCCATATATATGTATTGTATTTGTTGTTTAGGAATGATATTACAGTACTATAATTAGGTATAGAAAATATTAAGTAATGAGTATAGAATTACTGTATTACAAAAATGTGAAAATAATGGGTGGAAATATACTTGATTTTTGCCTTCATGGGTTTAAAAATAGGCTTAAAACACAGACAAAATAAAAAAGGAAAAAAAATTAAAATAAATTTGTTTTGGTGTGAAATGTGACCTGGACAATGTTTTCATGAGATTCACTCTTAGATACGTGCCTGCGGCTGGTGGCATCGTTTCATCGGCACGCACGGACACCTTGAGTTTTCCATGCATTAGCACCAGATCCGTTTAAACAGATGATCACGCAGATCTTGGTGTTGTAAAGGAATACAGGAGCAGTGGGAATAGTAATCAGCAGGTATTCAGTCTGAGCACAGAGGGGATCCGTGGCGGCGAAGTGAAAGGCGAGCAGCAGGAGACGAGGCAGGACTGGGCTTTTGGCAGACGGCGCGTCCAGCTGTCTTGTCTCCGTGTCAGCTAGCGTGTGTGCGTCTGCTCCGGCTCTCCAGCCACGGAAAATACAGTCCTGGAAAGACCCTCTGTTTACTCCTCTGTTTATTTCTCCTTCTGTTCATCCCTCTCTCGTGGGGGAGCTCAGGTTTCCCTTGCTTTACCTGCCATTAAGAAAGTATGCAGTAAAACAGTGGCCTAATGCCATCACTCAGCAGCGGACGTCTGTGTGTTTATTTGAGCTGAGGTTGGCCTTAGACCAGCCTGCTTAACACTAACACCTATTAAGTGACACCAGCAGTAATAAACCGAGACCAATTATTGGATTTGAAAGGTGATAGTTGGAGGATGTTGCTGTAATTGGATGGAATGAAGGCATTTTAATCAGTTTCCTCCTGTTTGTTGTTTTGTTTTATTTGTCTAGCAATTCAAGAAGAATCTCAAAGGTGTGAATGGAGGAAATGACTTTGATCAAGACATGCTGGAAGACATCTACAATGCCATCAAGTTAGTTATCGCTTTAGTGCTCTCATAAAGTTTTCATTATCGCTTACTTATTGAACACGTGTAATATGATTATATAAAATACAACTGGTAGTTTGCCATACAATAAATATTTGTGTGAACTTCAGGCTAATAAAACCACATTCAGAGTGTTCGGCTTAACAACACATGATGATCCACTGACTGTTGAAAATGATCATGTCTGGCTGACATACAGTATATTAGTTTGTAGAGATTTGTGACAAAGATTTGTAAGACTGGTAGTCTTAGACAGATCAAATGTTATGCCATTGTTTTGCAGCAAAAGTTTGTGAGCTAATACATATATTGCTGTAAAATTTCCAAGTATTACAAATGAATTAAAATATTAAAATGTTTGCTTCTACATACATTTAAAGAGTAAAATTTTAAATATTATTGACAAGAGCTCTCTTCCACTAACCAAGACTGCATTAAATGATCACAAAATACAATAAAACTAATTCTGTAAAATATTATTACCAATTAAAATAACTGTTTTTGATTTGAACATATTTTAAATGTAATTTCTTCCTGTAATCATCTGAGTGTTCAGCATCATTACTCCAGTCTTCAGTGTCACACAGTCCTTCAGAAATCATTCTGATATAAGAAAAAAATATTATGAGATCAGCAACAATGTAACTATTTGTAACAATGTAAAAATCTTTAATTTATAATTGTTGATCAATTTAATGCATCCTATTATAAGTACAATGTACATAAGTATAACTGAAAAAGTCCTTGTTGAGCTCTGATGTTTATGATCTCTGTTGTAAACCTCATGTCTCTGGTCTTTAAGTGTATGGATATACTGATGTATACAATGGCTCAGATGGGATAAGCTGAAATAAACGTATGTGGTCCTGCAGGAACGATGAGATCGTGATGCCTGACGAGCAGACGGGGCTGGTGAAGGAGAACTATGTGTGGAGTGTTCTGCTGCACAGAGGAGCCTCGTCTGAAGGGATATTCCAGCATGTGCCTGAAAGCAGTTACGACCACGACCTCTTCACCATGACCTGGGGACCCACCATAGCTGCTCTCTCCTACGTTTTTGACAAGAGCCTAGATGACATGATCATTCAGAAAGCCATCGCTGGGTTCAGGTAAGACCTGCAGATTGGGAGACTGGTTTTGCACAGAGCGTTTAAATCAAAACTGTGTTTAATGATTGCCAGAGTTTTGTTTCTACAAACGATTTTGATGAAGATGCCACACTCGTTTTTCTTTCTTTCAGGAAATGTGCCATGATCTCTGCACATTATGGCTTCAGTGATGTTTTTGATAACTTAATCATTTCACTCTGCAAGTTTACTACTCTGAGCTCTGAGGTAAGACCTAAAGCATCCTGATCAGATGCATACAGTCTCCTGCAGCAGCTTTAAGTCACGAGTGAGCAGATCTGATTGGGATTTGTGTGCCTTTAGTCTGTAGAGAACCTGCCCACTGTGTTTGGCAGTAACAGGAAGGCTCAAGTTGCTGCCAAGACCATGTTCAGCCTGGCCCATCGTCATGGGGACATTTTACGAGAAGGATGGAAGAACATCATGGACTCCATGCTGCAGCTTTTTAGGGCTGAGCTCTTACCCAAGTCCATGGTTGAGGTGAGATGGGAGTGCCAACATATCACTTTAAATCCCCTAACAAACACTTGCGTGCTTTGGAGAAAGAAGTTTTATTTAAATCAGGCAATAGTGCCACCTACTGTCACATTTGAGAAAATGTCATTCTTGTTGAAAGGTTGAGGACTTTTTGGACCCAAATGAGAAGATTTCCTTACAACGTGAAGAGACACCATCGAACAGGTAAATGGAAGATAATCTTTGAAAGTACTTCAGCTTTTTTTTTTTCACACACATGCTTCCAGGGTCTTCAGACAAGCTGCTTTTAGTGAACTACATTAAAAGCACCGTGGCTCTAAAGATCTGTTATTCTCATCTGTTACATTATATAATGCATTGTTTATTTTAGTTAATACACAGTTATTACATAGTTAATAAAACCTCTGAATTCTAGTGCAGTAATATGCACTTTTTAACTTATTTTGACAGACATGTTGAAAACATTCTAACAATTGTCATGTGAAACGTGTCATTGTTTTATTCCTTATATGCACATTTAGCCACACATGGAATACATTTGATTCTACAAGGTACTAAAACATTGAAAATACATGTAAAGATATATATTATCAGTATTGCTCGGTTTTATTAGTGTTTCAACACCAAAACCATAATGTACCATGATGCTGCAGAGATTGGGTATGCTATATAGTCGATGAACGTGTTTCACTTTGTTTACACTTTAAAGGTGAAAATCAGCCATTTTGATGTGTGTGTGATGCCCTAATACAGGGGTGGGGAACGTTGATCCTGGAGGGCCACCCTTCTGCAGAGTTTAGCTCCAACCCTGAAAACACCTGGGAAAAAAATACCTAACTGCATCCTGAAGACCTTGATTAGCTGCTTCAGGTGTGTTTGATTAGGGTTGGAGCTAAACTCTGCAGGGACACCGGCCCTCCAGGATCAACGTTCCCACCTCTGCCCTAATAGATTCATTCAAGTCTTATAAGAAAGAACAGTAATGTGGATCGTGATCCATGAAATGTCATAATTTGTGTCAAAATCTTTATCTAAATCTTGCTGGAAATCTAAAAAAGCCCAAATCTTGACCAGTCTTTTGAAAGTCATTTGTCATTTTCAGCTCTATTTGATTTTGAATCTAAATCTAAAACAGCTGTTTTTTGAGGTGCCTGAAGGCCCTGGATGAATTAGTTAAGTTCATCGATTATTTTCTACTGCTGTACTTCTATCAGGGGTGAGTCGGCTGTATTGAGTTTTGTGAGCTGGTTAACATTGAGTGAACAGTCTGGGGTCAGAGGCCCCTCCACTGAGAACCAGGAGGCCAAACAAGCTGCCCTGCTCTGCATAAAGGTACAGAACAACACGCATTCACTTATAAAAGGTATTGCGGTAAAAAGTCGGTCTGAATCATTACGCCATCTGAAAAATATGCTGGCATGCGTTAATAAAATAATTTTCTCACATTTCTTCTTTCTTCGCGTCAGCACTGTGACCCAGAAAAGCTGATTACCGAAAGCAAGTTTCTGCAATTGGAGTCTTTACAGGAACTCATGAAGGTGAGGTCCACTTAGAAAGGCTGGGTGTATACAAGAACGAAACCATTTTCTTTCTTTAGTGTATTTCTTACAGTATTACTGAAAGGTTTGTTCGTTATGTAATTTTCAATGTTTCCAGGCTCTCATCTCGGTGACCCCTGATGAGGAAACATACGACGAAGAAGATGCTGCTTTTTGTCTGGAGATGCTGCTACGTATTATTCTTGAAAACAGGTACTGCACTCATTAACACGTTGCATTACGTCATTGAGAATTACTAGTCCATGGAGTCAAATGAAGATATGGCAGCTTGTAGATTTTAATAGAGAGATAACGGTGTGTTTGCAGGGACAGAGTATCATGTGTTTGGCAAACGGTACGGGATCATCTGTACCAGTTATGCGTCCATGCTAGTGAGAGCTGCTTCCTGGTGGAAAGAGCAGTGGTGGGATTGATCAGACTCGCCATACGCTTATTGCGCAGAGAGGACATAGGCTCACAGGTACACACACTCGACACATACAGTACGAAATCTAAAGTGGGAAGCAGGCCAAATGGGCAGCTAAGCGGTTTCTTCCCCCTCTCTGCACAGGTTCTCCTCTCTCTTCGCTTGCTGTTGATGATGAAGCCTCACGTCCTGTCCAGAGTCTGTCGAGAGGTGGCCTTTGGCTTGCATGAGCTGCTTAAAACCAATGCTGCCAACATCCACTGCACTGATGACTGGTACACGCTCTTTTCCCTTTTGGAGTGCATTGGGGCTGGGATCAAACCGCCGGCTGCCCTGCAGGTCGCCAACACCAACCCAGACAATGACACAGGTGATTCGGTCATTGCTAACCATTTTATCTGTTAATGCACTTCAAGACACAGTCTAGTGTGGCCTAAAGTCCTTTTCCAGATGGGCTTATCTTGTGTAATCCTTTTGTTCCAGGTGCTCAGTCAGATAGCGAACTGAGTTCATATCATCACAGTGAAGTTAGTCTTGACCGGGGATATACGTCTGACTCTGAGGTTTACACCGAACATGGCAAATCCAGAATACCTCGTTCAGCTACCGATGTGGATGTGGGCTGGCTAGTGGTAAGTGTTCACATAAAACCCCAGACAGGAAGTCTGTTAGAGACAGATCCACCCTCACTAAGGGCAGTGTATGTCCTATCATTATTATGCATGTTGACTTGGATAGACATATAACTTCCTTCTGTTTTGGGCAGGTGGGTAAAGATGATCTGGATGGATCTAAGGCAGCAGTGACTCCAGGTTCAAAGCCCCTGACCTATCCTCTCATTAACCAGTACAGTTTAACTATTGGGCAGGACGTGGGTCTGCATGACACCAAATCCCTCATCAAGTGCGTGGATTCGCTTTCATTCATCGTACGCGATGCCGCCCATGTCACTCCAGAAAACTTTGAACTTTGTGTCAAAGCCATACGAGTGTTCGTGGAGGCTAGCCTTAATGGAGGTACGTATTTCTTATACAACAAAGTATCAGAGTCAGAAATTAACTGGGGCTTTTGGTAAAAATGCTGTTGAAATGAATAAAAGTTCCCTAAAATTCAAGATACAAGATCAAAAAATCCCCTTGTATTCATGCTTGTTAAATTTCTAACAAATGATATAGTTGAGCAATATGACATTAGCAAGAGTGCGGTTTTTCACAAATATCAGCACATTTGCAGTTTGCTTTTTTGAATGAATCAGCCTTTTTCAACTAATTGTTTGAATTAATGATACAAAGACTCACTTAAGACAGTAACTTATTGCCACTAAATGGTGGTTTTAGCTTCATATAAAAAAAAACCTGTCTCATAGCATTAATTAATGCAATTGTAATTACAAAAATTGGCCACCTCTGCAGTACAACGATGGCTTTTGTAGATACTGATTTTATTTGATTGGTAACAGCCCTATAGTGTATTTTTCTAATTGAAGTTATTGACAGATATATTAAATACAGTTAATAATCAAATGCCCTTATGGAGATAAAAATGCCCCCTGCTTATGCATGCAATCTGAAATGGCTATTTCTTGTAAACTTTCATTGCTGAATATAGTGTGCGATCATTGACACTGAAACCTGCCCATCTTGTGTGAAACAAAGGAATTATCTAATGAATATTAATTATCTTTGCATAACCTCATGACACAGCCATTGCTCCAGTTTACATGCTGCCACATTAACAAAATATTGAGTGTTGCCATAGTACAAGTTACATTTCAAACACTGACATTTTCATTCCAAACAAACCCATTGGAGGACATTTTATTTAAACTTCATCTAGGAAGTTTGACTCCTTGGGGGATTAGAGTGTCTGCCTCACTTCCGTGGCTTTGTAATTGGATGTGTCAGTGCCTGTAAGCTCTTTAGTGCTGTATCTTGAGCTGTGCTCCACTGGTGAGTCATTTAACTTGGGGGCAATTTAACTGTCTTGTGTGCCCTCTCCATTTATCCTTCACTCGGTCTCTCAGTTCTTCTATCCGGGGTGGTCTGCGATCTACAGTAGGCTTAGTCAAGACTCATTCAACACTTTGTAGCTCTGCTGTGCCAATCGGCATGGCCTTTTCATGAGCTGGAGGCCTCTGTTTACATGGGAAGATACCTGCTGTCATCAGGGGCTTACATGCTCACTTTGAGGGCGGCAGATCAAAGTTTTGAGTTTTGAACATCTAATGGATGCAGCACTGTGATAATGATATGGTAGATATCTGCTCTGTTATTCTGTCACTGGAAACGGAGCACAATATTTTCGATTGCAATCCCAAAATTGACCAAGATTTTCTAGAGACAAGTTCTTCTAACCAGCAAATGAAAGGGTGTGAAGATGGGCAGTCACATGGAGAAAAGGTTGCAAAAACAAAATCAACTCCTGTGATTCATTCTCATCAAGCGGAGCAAGCTTTTACGGTGCTTGGCAGTTGTGAGAATAGGGTGCCGTGCTCTTGAAAGCTTAATTTGATTTCTTGTTAGTCACTCTGTTGATTGTTTCCACGCCCTCCGCAGGGTACCGCACCCACGAGAAGAAAAAGAGCCACAAATATGACTCCAAATCCAGCCGGCTCCGAAAGAAGCCACGCGAGAAGGAAGGCACATCGCGGAGAACCAAAGCGTCCAGTCAACGGCCCGCCCGTTCCCATAGTGACGATGAGGAAGATGAGGGCGTGCCGGCCAGTTACCACACGGTGTCTTTTCAGGTTAGTCTAGACGTAAGTACAACAGCCCTTTCCCTAATTCCTAAATCTGTCCATCGTCATGTTTGCCGATCTGCTCGGTGGGGGAGAGCCATGTGATCATTTCACATTTGAAACTCTAGACCAGGGATACTCAAGTCTGGCTCGCGAGATCCACTTTCATGCAGAGTTTAGCTCTAACCCTGATCAAACACACCTGAGCATGCTAATTAATGTCTTCAGGATCATTAGAAAGTCACAGGTAGGTGGGTTTGATCAGGGTTGGAGCTAAACGCTGCAGAAAAGTGGATCTCGCGAGCCAGACTTGAGTATCCCTGCTCTAGACTATAGTAGAAAAATAAATGTTCATGCTGTGTTTTGAGGTTTGTTTCAATTTTGAACTTTTAAAATATTACCTGTCAATACTAATACCTGTACAATTTCATATTTCTTAAGTTTTGATACCACAGCAAAAAACAAAATGCAATCGAGCAGAGCTTTATTAAAAAATTGAATGTGAATTATTAAATATAAAAATGCATTAACAAAATGAATGGTTAATTTACAATTAAAACAGTCCAAGTATTTCACAATTAAGTACACATTGATTTAAAATAAGCAATAATATGATTTTTTTTTTTTAAGTAAATTTTTAGGTCTCTGACAGCCAGGGCCGGCGCAAGCTCAACTGCCGCTCTTGGCAAAACCCTGCCGTGCCGCCCTCACTTCACTCTCATAATTAAATATGAATTTAAAGATGCATGTGAAAGACTGGAGAATTTGTTTATTGATACACTTGGACTAAGTGTTCCTGTGGCTCAGTGGTAGAGCATTGTGTTAGCAGTGCAAAAGATCGTGGGTTCAATTCCCAGGGAAAAAAAAATTTATAGCCTGAATGCACTGTAAGTCGCTTTGGATAAAAGCGTCTGCTAAATGCATAAATGTAAATATAAATATGTACAACTGCATTAAAATAAAAGCAGACATGGGCATGTTTTCTGATTATTAATTTCCCCCCTACTGCAACATAATAATAATAATAAATATATAACCACGATTAAAGCTGCAAATGCAAATTAAGTGTACAAGCCTGTGTCCATGGGAAGATTTGGGAGAATCCTCGGTGAGCAGCGCAACACAGCTGGTGTAGTCAGAGCTTAATCTGAACAAACCCGGTCCGGATCGGCACCTCCTGATCATTCTCATCTTCCTCCAATGAAATACGTTCGTGTCAGGGTTATTATAGTTTTGCATTTTTAAATTTGTTTTTATTTTAATAGTGGGAGCGGCATTACTATGAAGCAAAGTTAACTTGTTGATATGAGTGCAATAATTCAAAACGAATGGCCAACATATAAATTAAAACAGTTTGCTGCCGCCTGCTGCCAGCATGAAGTATTCATGGCCTGACAGCCTAATTCAAGTAAAAATATATCTGATGTTTAATAAATCTGAGTTTTGACTACATTGTTATTAGATATTAATACAAAATTGTAATTGTAATTAAGATTATCTGTACTTTTTCCTTTTTAAGGCTAACTTTGTATTCATTTTTTATCTTTAAATGTTTTCATTTAATTATTTTTTATATATACAATATTATTACGGATTTTCATCATTCCTTATTTTGCCTACTTTTATTTAATGAGACATTATTTTCATGATTATTTTTTATTCATGCCTATTTCAATTATAGTAAAGTACATTTGTAAAAGTACATTTGTAAAATCCAATTATCATATTAGTATGTTGTATTGCTGTTAACAATATTCATCTCTTGACCATGATTCGTATTGCTTTATCACAGTAATGACTGAGGTTTTTAAATAGTCATTAAATATTGATAGAAATATGCTCTTAATTGTAATTTAAAAAGGTATATTACAAAAAAATGTATTATTCAAATATAGCCTTTTTGCTGTTGCAATATGACCCGACATGTCTTTGTGATGTTTGCCCGGGGAAGCATGCTTTCCCCATATTCATAACATGAATAGTGTGCACAAAAACAATATCATGATGTCTGAACATGGTATCAAATGTATAGCATGATTTTTTTGTCTTTTGTTCTGTCCTTTCCACCTGTTTACATGTCATATAACAATCATTTCTATTGTCCCTATTAATAAGATGAAAGTGAGTCTGTTAGAAAAGCAAATATTCATTTAATACACCAGATATGCCCCTGAGTGTTCAGTGATTATTAAAACAGCTTGTTTGCCTCATATAGCTGTTAGACCTGATGCATACACTGCACACGCGAGCAGCCGGCATCTACAGCTCGTGGGCAGAGGAACAGCGCCACCTAGAGGATGCTGGCAGAAAGATCGAGGCCGACTCTCAAACACTGTGGTCCAGCTGCTGGTGTCCTCTGCTTCAAGGTCAGAGACTAGCCAAAAAGCAAATTAGCAAGCCTCCGTGTCAATTGTACAGTGTCAGTGTTTTTGTTGTAAAATAAGTGATCATTTAATTTATTATTTCTGATGTTATATTGAATGCATTAAAGAGAGAGTTCACCCACAAATGAAAATTGTCATAACCTCATGTCGTTCCAAACCCGTTAGACTTTCATTCATCTTAAAAACACAAAAGACATTTTTAATGAAATCTTAAATATTTGTCCATCCATTGACCGTTACGTAACTACCCCTTTGATGCTTCAAAAAATGTATATAGATTGTTAAACTTAGCTATATTAATTGAAACTGAATAGACCCAATCACTGTGCATTGATTAAAGTTTATATGTGAATAAAAGCCTAAATTAAAGTGTTGACATGTAGCACCATTGTGCTTCGGGCATCCCGTGTTTGAGTCCCGGCTTGTGGACCATTCCTGATCCTGCCTCCATGCCCCCCGCCTCTCTCTCCCACTTCACTTCCTGTCTCACTACTGTCCTGTCAAAAAAAAGGCGAAAATGCCAGAAAATATATAAAAAAGCCTAAATTAAGTCTGTTCATTATATAAATTGGTGAAAATTTTGTCTGAATTCATATAGATTAGTTTTACGATGTCTTTATGAACTTTGTGGAGTGTCCAAGTGGTAGTTGCGTAGACTGTCAATGAAAGGACAGACATCAGATTTCATTATAATTATCTTCATTTGTGTTCTGTAGATGAACGAAAGTCTTACAGGTAAGAAAGTAAATTATAGAATTTTCATTTTTGGGTGAACTATCGCTTTTAAGGAGGTGTACGTTCAGAGATGCTCTATAACTTGTGTTTTGGCCTTGTAGGTATGGCTTGGTTGTGCTGTGATGCACGGAGGCAAGTCCGCATGCAAGCTCTCACCTACCTACAAAGGGCACTTCTTGTACATGATCTACAAATTTTGGATGCAGTGGAGTGGGAGTCCTGCTTCAACAAGGTAAACTAGTTCTGTTTGGCTATATAGTGTTCGTTTAACATGCATTTTCATTTTTACGAAATTATGTAAAACTGAGAAATTATGGTGATTTCTGTCTTTTTTTCAGGTCCTGTTTCCTCTGCTGACAAAACTCCTACACAGCATCAGTCCAGCTGATGTGGGAGGCATGGAGGAGACCAGGATGAGGGCCTGCACACTGCTTTCTAAGGTCTGGCCTCGGACTTCATTAATCCTAATAACTTCAACCTTATTTAAAGAGTGATTTTAAGTATCTTTGTCTCCTCAGGTGTTCCTGCAGCATCTCTCTCCTCTGCTCTCTCTTCCCACATTTGCCGCCCTCTGGCTCACCATTTTAGACTTCATGGACAAGTACATGCACGCTGGCTCCAGCGACCTTCTGGTAAGATGCTCTCGGATGGCGAGAATCACCTGTATTGACTTAAAGGAAATTATACACCGCAGCATGTTCTCATCATTTTACCTTCATGTCATCTCAAACCTGTATTATATTAACAATGATTAAGGTTTCAGTGTATTCCTCACACAAAAGTGTAGTATTAATTTAGAAAATAGTGCAGATTCTGCATGCATTTTATGATACTTTGATACTTGTTTTCTTTTCTGGAGCTTGACAGTAAATATATATTTTTAATGTGTAGAAAACAGCAGCTCAAAATTCTTTTTAGCATTGTCTTTTGTTTCATATAACAAAAACATTTGGAACTACATGGGACTTCAAAAATGCCACCAAAATTTATTTCATATCTTATTGCGCTTAAACGGTCAAAAACAAACAATATTTTGTCAACCACACTCCAGGTTCACGTGTTTTAAATGAACGTAAACGGTTGGGAGGAACTCAGATGCGTGGCAGTATATTGGATTTGTGCATTGGGTCTTAAAGTGACAGCAGCTGCTAGTATGTCTGCATTAATATTAATTAAACCACAAAAGACAAACAAAAAAAAGCACTCACTGCTCTTGACTGAAGAACTTTTCACGCTTTAATAAGAATCAATGTATATGAAAAATCATACAGTGAAGACTGATAAGATTGTGAATCGTGTTCCTGTCTTTTGCTATCAATATTGCTATCAATCACTCCTAGATAAGATGTTCATAGATTTACAGCAAAACAGTTATTAAGTCCTGAGCGCTGACGAGTCTGTGTGTGTGACTTTGGTGCACAGCTGGAGGCCATCCCTGAGTCTCTGAAGAACATGCTGCTGGTGATGGACACAGCAGGGATCTTTCACAGCGCAGACTCCCGTACAGGCTACTCAGATTTGTGGGAAATCACCTGGGAGAGAATTGACTGTTTCCTGCCCCGTCTGAAGGAGGAGCTCTTCAAACAGGCTGTCATTCCAGGTACTGAGCACTCAAACACAATACTCACATTTAACATTTGAGTTCAACCATGTACAACACAGGCTTGGATTTGATTAGCTGAATCTTCTATTATTTGTTTATTTATTTTGTACAGAACCTGTGTGTAATGTTCCTGTGGAGCCTGTCCCACCGCATGCTGCCATTACCCCAGCCTCTCTCCCTGTGCCAGCTGCCCCCGCAGAGCCAAACATCGCCAGCAGACCCACGTCACCTCAGGATACGCCCGCACCTAGTGCCAACGGTGATCGTAAGCATCATTTAGACACATTCACATATTGAATAGGAGTGGGTGGTATAACGTTACAATGGGTATAGTTTTCACTAAAAGTTTACTTTACTTTACACTAAAGCTACATTTATGTCAAAAATACAGTATAAACAGTAATATTCTGAAATAGTGTTAAACTTTTAAATGTTTTCTATTTGAATATATTGTAAAATGCAATGTATTCCTGTGATGTAAAGCTGAATTTTCAGCATCATTACTCCAGTCTTCAGTGTCACATGACCCTTCAGAAATCACTCTATGATGATTGGGTGCTCAATAATCAGTAGTATTCATGTACCAATAATGGTTGTCATTAACTTTTTATCAAGTATTTTTTATATATTTTTTGATAGATATATATATATATTTTGTTTTTTGTAATATTATTAATGTCTTTACTGGCACATTTGATCAAATTAATGAATTCTTGCCAAATAAATTTTTCTTTTCTTATTCCAAACTTTTGAATGCACAAAATTCAGTTTATTTAACATTGATAATAAGAAATGTTTCTAGAGGAGCAAATCAGCATATTCAAATAATTTCTGAAGTATCATGTGACTGAAGACTGAAGTAATGATGCTGAAAATTCAGCTTTGCATCACAGAAATACATGACATTTTACAATATACTCCAAAAACAAAACAGTTATTTCAAATTGCAATACCATATATATATATATATATATAGTACTATATTTGAGCATATATGCAGCCTTGGTGAGCATAAGACAAAAAAAAAATTTTAAAATAATTGGCTGTTTTGTATGTTTTTATATTTAAAAAAAATGATCTATAAAAATTGTCAAATTTGTGCACTTTTCTGCTTTCTTTCCTATGTGCAGGATCAGACAGATCATCTCCAGTTCCTCCCTCAACACCCCCGATGCCCACTCCAGCAAAGATGAGTCCTCCTGAGTCCCCGCCGCCTCATCTGTGCCAGTCTCCGCTCATCCTGCAGCCCCTCGCCCCTTTTTCTCCACTGCAAGTGGGCGTCCCGTCGATGTCCCTGCCAATCATTCTGAACCCAGCTCTCATAGAGGCTACCTCACCCGTGCCCCTGCTGCCTCGGCCCACCACCAACTGACCCGCTCCTCAAACATCAGCCCAAAGAGTGCCGCTGCTGCCGCGTCTGAAGGAGAAGCATCTGATTTGACTGTTCTCCTGCACATGTGCACTCGCTCTAGCCCACACTATTAAATCATGTAACAGCAGGACCTGGAACAAGAGCGCGTGAGAGGACATTGACATGCATGGTTGCCTCTCCGCTTTTCAAACATCAAAGCAACACCCAAACCGCTCGGTTTTGAATGTCCTTCAGTTAGAGATGTTACATAGATGATCGTATTTATTCAAAACAGGAAGGTGCCACCCTGGAGGACAGATCATTATTGATGGGACTGGATTTCGGTCGGTTAGGTTAACTGCACCTGTCAGAGCAGATTTGAACGTATCAGTACTCAGTTGTTACTCAGGCAGTGATCACAGCGGGGGGTAGTGTGTACCAGACACTGGGTTCAGCTAATGAAACCGTAAAAAAAAAAAAACTACAATAGCATTGTAGCTTTTACCACCGCTCCAGCTAAATAAAACTGTACAGTATGATGAAGAAAGCGTAATTTATTTTGACAATTCAAATAGTTTCATATTGTGGCTTTTACACTTTAATTATATAGTTTTGCCGTAAATTGTTCCAGAGAAATCGGTCACAGATGTAGCCACATGTTTGCCATTCAGGGTTCATTAGTGAGAAAATTAGAAGCATAGTTCACCCAAACATCCAAATTCTGTCTTCATTTACTCGCCCTCATGTCAACTCAAATCTGTATGAATGTCTTTCTTCTGTGGACCTTCTGTAGAAAGTTGGAAACCAAACAACATTATCACCAGTTGACTTTCTATTGTATGGACCAAAACATTAAACATCTATGATGTTCCACAGAAGAAGGAACGTCATTCCGGTTTGGAACAACATGAGGGTGAGTAAATGATGACCGAATGTTTATTTTAGGGTGAACTGTCCCTTTAAGTCCAGTTCTTTTGGTTAAAAACAATCAAATATATGGTTTGTTTTGATGACACCAGGTAATTATCGTGCATCTCTACAACATTCCAGACACCTTGCTGATGTTTTCAACTACACGAACCAGCTGAGCTCTGTATGTCAGGCTTTATTTTATTTTGATGGGTGTTTTTATTCGCAAGTTGTCTTAAAGAGAGGTGCTTTTGTTGCTCGTCTTTATACTGTATCGCTGACGCACTTCTGCTCTTTCTCTTTCAAGAATATCTCCTGTAAATACACAATTTCTTCCAAATATATGTTTCTTTCTATAAACCGTATCCCTTTATTGTGGTGATCTCAGCTCTGGAAGTTTACAGACCATTTTAGTTTGGTCTGAATTAATGAATGCTTCATGAGAAGTAGATCTCAGAAGAGAGCTATAAAATTGACTAATATAAAAGTATAATAGCTCTCAGACCTGCACCTCCTTCCATCAGCCAAGACCACCCACGAGCAGCTCGAGTGCGTTTAGCGAGCAGCGGTCTTATGCTGTATTTGGATCAGTACCGAGACTGTAGGTTCGTCGAGGAATGATGCTGTAGATTATCACTGCAGTGATCACACCGTCACAAACCTAAGAGGTGTCTGTGGATAGATGGAGGGTTTCTTTGTATGTGCATTCTTAGATACATCAGGAACTAATTCTGTTCAACATGTGATTCAATGAAAATAATCTGTATATATATGAATAAAAGTTAATGTACTTTTTACAATGTAATAAATATATGGTAAAATATCCTAATCCTGTGTCATTGTTTTTCTCTTACATGTCAATGGTTTTATTTAATTATAACAATTTAGGAAGCGAAGACCCAAAGAGGAGAATGAAGTTCAGCCAAAAATGTTAATTCTGCTTTTCATTCACCCTCATGCTGTTCCAGGCCTGACGAAATATTAAGAAATTATTTTTTTTGTCATACAGTGGAAATTAATGGTAACAAAAACGGTTTAGTAACCTGAAAAGTCAGGTTTGGAATGACACGAGGGTGAGTAAATGACAATTTCCATTTTTGTGCAGACTACCTTTAATCTACAATCGAGTTTGATTTATACCGAATGTTGGTAGTTAAAGTCAAAGAGGTTTGGAATGACACACGGGTGAATGAAATTAATTCGTTTTTGGGTGAAGTAATGTGAACGGAAAAAGAGAGCTCAACCTGTGGTGTAAAACATTTTTTATTTCAAAGCAGAAGAAACTTTTTTTTATAAACCAAAACGGTCAGAAACCACACATGACATCTAGCTAAAACCAACGGTCAAAAGTTTAACTCTGAACATGGAATGTAAAAACAAGGTCATTCTAAGCATAAAAATGGCAAACAATGAAGATTAAGTTGATCTAGTCTAAATGAATGTCTTTTCTTTAAAAGAGAACAGTGAAACATAAATGTGTACAGTACATCACTCACAAATATCCTTGTTTAAACACCTTCAAATAATCTGTTGTTAAAAACATATACCTACAACATCTTTCACCAAGCTGCACTACACTCCACTTAAAACGCTCCTACTAGCCTGGATGCTCTCCGCTAAAGCTCACGTTCAACTCGTTTCACCTTCCCACGACGTCGAGGCCGACAAAACCAGTCAAAGCAAAGCTAAAACAGAGCTGCATCAAGGCGTTACACTTTCAAAAGAAATCAAACCCACGACTCAACATCACTTGGCGTCCATCTTTGCCATCTCTTGCAGGTATATCCCAATGCTCTCGCTGTCAAACAGAACAAAGTAAATGTTCTTCAGGGAGGAGGTGGTTGCTGAGACAAAATGGTTCGAAATGGCCTTCAGTATTAGCTGGGCTGCTGTCTGCTTTGGGAAACCATTTCTGAGGGAACAAAAATCAGAGGTGAGATGATTTCTGGTTTCTAGGAACGATTTCTCACCACATTTGCATTGAAATAGCCATGCAGTGTATGAACTTCAAATCTAGTTCACTATCCCTGATTGTGACGCTCACCGTCCGGCGGGTAGCGAAGGGAAGGCCACCGACTTCAGCTTCTTCTCCTCGGCAGCAGACAGACAGTTCTTGACTGTTTTCTCGAGCTGATCTTCACACTTCTCTGAACCCCACTGAGGAACGTGACAGTGGATGATGAAACGTGCTGCCATCCCATTGGCTTGGCTCACAGCCACTGCAGAGCAGAGGGAATAAGAAACGCTCCAGTCAGAACCAGCAGCGACACACAGAAACGTCTTACTTTAGTATCTACAGGGGATTTCGTCCTGCTTTCTTCTTTTACTTTTAAAGCTTCCACACTTTTTGATCTAGGAATCAAAGGACCGAGGGAAACGAGACCTTGTTTTGGGCTGATTTTCCACGGTATGTCAGGTAACAATCTTTGTAGCACACTTCTTAGTGTACAAATGTCTCCAAGCTATAACAAATTTCAATTACTACTGAAGATTTTGCTCATTTCCTTGACTTTTCCAGGCATGTAAATAATCCTAAAAATCATTACGTTTCCATGACGGCTGTACTTTTTTCTATATTCAAATATTTCACAAGGTCATTTCCTGCCCCTGTGAACATCGCTAGAGCACACACAGTAATTCTGTCAGCTTGTGTCAAGAAATGTGTGAGACTTCAACCTGATGCGACCTCCAAAGGAGCCTGGCTTTTTCTCAGCTCCTTGACGGTCTCTAGGAAATCTTTTCCTCCTGCTTTCTCCAGAGCGTTACCTGTGTTACAGCACAGAAAATAAATGAGCTTCTTCCATGCATTTTACCATCTAGCGAATGTAGTTGACAATTTAATAGTAGCTATCAGTGTAATGCACTGACCGATTCCCTCTTTCAGATCAATCTCTGCGTTTGTGGGATTGATGATTCCTTCCACCTTGATCGTGCCGATTTTGCTGATTTCACTCTCTGTAAGGGACAGCTGATAAACAAACCACAGTTAACTCATTGCATTACGTTTAAAATCACCAGTGTGTTAGCACTGCTACCATTCAAATATATATTCACAATACATGATTCTACTGCCGATATAAAATGAATCCTAACTGTAAATATTGTGATGATTTTGAGAGATTTGCGTGGCAAATCTGAATTTTTTTTTTTCCATTTAGGGGTCGCCAAGCTAAGAGTCGCTGAGAATCCTGTCCACCATCTTAATTATTGTAGTCGTTTAAAGAATCTGTATAACTGTATGAATGTTTATTTTACAGGTTTTTCAAATTCATTTGTAATTATTTTTTGTAAATACTATGTACAATAAACATTGTTGTAAAGTGGAATAGATGGTATACTTACACATTTTGAAATTGTATAATTATAATTTATTCTAATTCATTTTTAATTATAATTTCTCAAGTTTTGTATACTGAAGCCCTAGGGTGACGTCATATGCTGCTGTTACAGATTTTTAAAAACCAAATTCAAATTTGCATATTTATTCTTAATAAGTTTGAATCAATACTATGTAAAATAAGCATTACATTATCATATATATCAGCTTTATACTTGCCAACGACCCCCCTGCTGTCTAAGATAATGATATCGGTCATCAAAAAATTGATATCGACCACAAGTTTCTGTGGGTCGCAATGAATCAAAAACCCGATTCAACTGTTCATTTGTTTAACCCAAGACTTTAAAAATTCAAATGTTTAAAATTATTAAATGTTCCTTGCATTCAAATGTATATCAACTTTATAATGTGCGCTCCAAGTGTTAAATAAGTCGAAAAATAACGAATTCTTGGTAATGTGTGATAAGCACAGCTATGTCCACCTTTTGTCCAAGGAACAAGCTTTTCGCAGAGAGAATAGTAAATCCCTCTCCTGGTCCGTCTTCCACTGTTGTGTTGGCATCTGCCTCTTTGTCATTCTCTGTGCTTTTCTGCATGAAAGAAACGTTTTTAGTATTCTCACAGGTTACCAGAGCAGCATATACATGACACTGCACGCACTTTGGGTTTGCGGCCTGGTTTTCCTTTGCTCTTTTTGCTGGGTTTCTTGATGGGTTTCCGGTTCACCCTCTTCTCTGGAACGGTCACCTGAGTCTCCACCTTCACCCTGCTTCCTCTCTTCTTGGAGAGCAGCTCAGGATGGATGCGAGGCAGAACGCCACCATTTGATATGGTCACCCCTCTGAGCAACTATTCAATAATATAGAAAAACTAACCAATTAATGGCGTTGCTACGAGGACTACAATAGTCAAAATGCAGATCCTAAAACAATTAGCGGAGCTACGCTACCAGTCAAAAAACTGGAATCATTTATATTTTTTAATGCTATGAAAGAAGCCTCTTATGCTTTCCAAAGCGGCATTCAGAAATACAGTAAAAACTGTAATACTATGGGAATGTTATTGTAATTTAAAACAACTATTTTCTATTTGAATTGATTTTAAATATTTTTTTTCCAGTGATGCAAAGCTGAAATGTCCTGTCTTCAGTGTCACATGATCCTTCAGAAATCATTCTAAGATGCTGATTTGCTGCTGAAGAAACATTTCTAACAGTTTTTCCTGCTTTGTATGGACTGCTTGAGATCAGACAGATCACAGTTTCCACTAAAATACTAAGCAGTAAAAATGTTAACATTAATAACAATAATACATGTTTATTGAGCAGGAAATCAGCATATTAGAATGATTACTAAAGGATCGTGTGACACTGAAGACTGGAGTAATCATGCTGAAAATTCAACTTCATCACAGGAATACATTACATTTTTAAATAGAAAACAGTTTTAACCAATAATATTTCACATTATTACTCTTTTTACTGTATTTTTGATCAAATAAATGCAGCATTGGTGAGCATAAGAGATCTTTCAAAAACATTAATAAAACGTTATTATTCCAACTTAAGGTAGCGTAGCCTAACTAGTATAAAAGTGGACTACTCAAGCAAGGTGCCGTGGTAGCCTACAGCAAAAACAGCGCACTGCCAGTTGTTTTTGGACACAAAGAGTGTGCTAAACATTAACCCCACCCGACCTCAGTCTGTTTAACATGTAATGCATTACCTGGTTGAGTTCTTCATCATTGGCCACAGCCAGCTTGATGTGTCTTGGAGTGATTCTCCCCTTCTTGTTGTCTCTTGCTGCGTTTCCAGCCAACTCCAAGATCTCAGCTACAAAAACATCAGTGCAACAGACTCTCACAACAGTAATATAGTTATAAACGATTGCATGATAATAGATTTTTTGGTAAAACATGATTTAATTCCACAACAAAGGAGAAACTGGATTCCCACCCGCTAAGTACTCAATGACAGCTGCCATGTAGACGGGGGCGCCCATGCCAATGCGATACTTATGGGTTCCTGTGCGCAAGTAACGCATCATCCTCCCGACAGGAAAAATAACTCCTGCCCGAGATGAACGAGACAGCTTGGTGATCTTTTTCTTTCCTCCTCTGGCTGACATCCTGCCTTTTCTGTGGAGACAAATCAAATGTTTCTTCCATTGTCATCTTATGATCAAGGTAACAATCCTCGAAATCAAAACCTCAGCCGTGTGACCCACCTCCTCTTGACTCACAGTGCCACTGGATGGAGAACCTACAGAGGAATCAAGACAAAATGATTCATTCATTAACATCTCTGACCGTAAACTCAACAGTCTCCATCTGCTTCAACAGATGATAATCACAGACACGCTCTTATCCATGTTAATGACTAAATTAGCACCAGAACAAAGCTAATACGAAGGCACGTTAAAAAGTTACAGCTTTTTGGCCACAATTTAGTGACTTGATGACACACAAAAAGTTCACATTTGGTTAACTCAGATTTGCGTAACAGGATGTATAACCAAAAAACTCGAAACATCTCATATTGATCACTTGGCTAAAATCAAAGAACACAAACTTCAAAGCTGCAGGTATGCAGTGTTGTGGGAAAGTGGAGAAGATGGGATATTTACACATCTTCATATGTTGTATTATATATTAAAACTAAATCCCGAGGGCGATGTCATATCCTGTTTGTTTCAATATCCAAAGAAAATGTGCATGTCTTAAATTGTAGTGTGATTGTAAAATTAGTGCAGCGCTTAGTAAAAAACAATTGGGCTGCATACGAAAACGCATACTTCCCTACTACATAGTAGGCAAAAACAGTATGTGACGAAAGAAGTATGTCTAAATTCACAGTACTCATAAAAGAGTAGACGAAAATACCCAGATGACCTTCTACTCCCAGCAAGAGACTGAATTGATGCTGGTCGGTCACGTGATATGACAGCATGGCGAATGTCATAGGTCTAGATTACATTCACACTACACACATACTATTCAGAATTACATTCATGCTATATAGAAGGGTAGGTTTACGGGTGGAGATGAGTGGGTTTAGGGATCAGGGGGTGGAGATGGGTAGGTTTACTGGTGGAGATGAGTGGGTTTAGGGATCAGGGGGTGGAGATGGGTAGGTTTAGGTGTGGAGATGGGTGGGTTTAGGGATCAGGGGGTGGAGATGGGTAGGTTTAGGGTGGAGATGGGTGGGTTTAGGGATCAGGGGGTGGAGATGGGTAGGTTTAGGGGTGGAGATGGGTGGGTTTAGGGATCAGGGGGTGGAGACGGGTAGGTTTACGGGTGGAGATGGGTGGGTTTAGGGATCAGGGGGTGGAGATGGGTAGGTTTAGGTGGAGATGGGTGGGTTTAGGGATCAGGGGGTGGAGATGGGTAGGTTTAGGTGTGGAGATGGGTGCGTTTAGGGATCAGGGGGTGGAGACGGGTAGGTTTACGGGTGGAGATGGGTGGGTTTAGGGATCAGGGGGTCAGGGTGGAGTGGGTGGGTTTAGGGATCAGGGGGTGGAGACGGGTAGGTTTACGGGTGGAGATGGGTGGGTTTAGGGATCAGGGGGTGGAGACGGGTAGGTTTAAGGGTGGAGATGGGTGGGTTTAGGGATCAGGGGGTGGAGACGGGTAGGTTTAAGGCATCAGGGGGTGGAGACGGGTAGGTTTACGGGTGGAGATGGGTGGGTTTAGGGATCAGGGGTGGAGACGGGTAGGTTTAAGGGTGGAGATGGGTGGTTTTAGGGATCAGGGGTGGAGATGGGTGGTTTACGGGTGGAGATGGGTGGGTTTAGGGATCAGGGTGGAGATGGGTTTACGGTGGAGATGGGTGGGTTTAGGGATCAGGGGGTGGGAGATGGAGTGGGTTTAGGGATCAGGGGGTGGAGACGGGTAGGTTTACGGGTGGAGATGGGTGGGTTTAGGGATCGGGTGGAGAGTAGGTTTACGGTGGAGATGGTGGGTTTAGGGATCAGGGGGTGGAGACGGTAGGTTTACGGGTTTTAGTGGGTTTAGGGATCAGGGGGTGGAGACGGGTAGGTTTACGGGTGGAGATGGGTGGGTTTAGGGATCAGGGGGTGGAGATGGGTAGGTTTAGGGGTGGAGATGGTGGGTTTAGGGATCAGGGGGTGGAGATGGTAGGTTTAGGGGTGGAGATGGGTGGGTTTAGGGATCAGGGGGTGGAGATGGGTAGGTTTAGGGGTGGAGATGGGTGGGTTTAGGGATCAGGGGGTGGAGACGGGTAGGTTTAGGTATATGTGAGGTGGGAGGAGTTGGATCTGGATCCAACCTCGCCCCCTGGATCTTGTATTCTGCAGTGAGGAACATCGCTCTATAGGTGGGACTGTAAATGTAATATTGTTCTCTCATCTGACTCTAATCAAAGTGACTAATCAAGGGGTTAAAAGTGCCCCAGGTAAAAAAAAAAACAGTCCCAAGTTAAAACAAACAGGTAAGCTACAGAGAGACTGACATAAACTGGAGAAAAGTCATATAAACTGTAAACTTGATTACGGATTAATATGTTTATATAAATTAATACCGTTTCCGTGTTTTTCTCACTGTCCAATCAGTAGTTTGTCATATTTATTTGGTAAATAGACATGTAATTAGCAGGATAATGTACATCCTGGTGGTCAATAATAAAAAAAGCTTAGTTATTTATTTCTTTAAAAAAAAAATAAAAAATTGATTGATTGATTGATGAAATGTGACGTGTCCAGGACACGTTCTTCACATTATTAATGAGATTAACCCATATGCAAATCGTTTATAAGCACTACATGCTATACGGTGTTTATTTATGTTAACCATTACACACAGGTTTTATTTATTTGATATTTAGTTGACTTAAAGAATGCATGAAAACCACACCATTTCGCCTAGCTACACAAACATGACCCAGGGTCTGGAAGGGCTGTGAAGCAGCGGCTCTGCAGCGACCCCGCACTGCCATCGCCAATTAAAGGCGCAGCGCTTGTTTTAATATAAACAGCGGACATTCATAAACACGGAGCGCGATTCCTCCCCGCTATAAAAAGTTTCGCCTCAAATATGTGTGACAAAAGACCCGCCTCCTGCCAGCAACAGCACGTTAACACCATTTTATATTCAGTCAGGATGCGGTACGTGATCGCAAGGCCATCGCCAAATCCGCGATTCAAAGCGCACAATCAAAGGCCTCGTCTTAACTTCACGGCTTTTCCATTAAACGCACACAAAACACGGACATGTTTGAATTCCAAACACATTAGGTCGTGCACAAATTCATAATCTTGTTTTTTAACCCCGCTCCTCCCACATCAACTCACCCCCATTTTGTTTTTTACCTCGTTGCATTTACACACAGTAAAACATCGCAAGCGAGTGATGCGTTTCGACGCGACGCGACACTACTGGAACGTTGTTGTTCTAATCAACGCATCTGAAAGCGAGCCGCGTTCAGCTTCGTGTTTTATAATGCGAACGCTGTCGTTTCGTCGCGCGCGTCGCGTACAATGTGATCGAGCCGCATTCGCATGCATCGCATCGCGCGCTCATCAACGCAATATCTCGTGCCAATATTTACCTGTTTGTTCTCTACAAATGCGTCATGTACGAAATATATTTATCCTCTGACAGACGCAAATAAGGAGCAGTTCCTGGTCTTATTCCTATTCCCTGTCCTTGTGTCCTGAGCCTCTGCTGTTCCTTAAAAAAAAAAATTACAGAGAGAGAGAAAGAGAGAGAGAGAGAGCGAGACCGAGAAAAACTACAGCAGCCAGTACCACCGTGCTGTCGATGGAGGCAGGCTTTAGGCTACTGCTTCTCATTTAAAAAACATTACATTCAAGATATGAAATACATTAGAGCGCAGCCAATGCTATTCATGCTAAATGCACCAATAAGCGCATATGGGATATATTATTGTGAATATAATGCATTATCAATCTCATCCAAGAGGTGGTTATTGAGAGCAGCGTAAAAAAAAAAAAAACCTGCAGGTGACTGGGAGATTGATACTTACTGTAAAAATCTCTCTTCACCTGGTCTCTACGCGATGGCGTGCTGATCTTCATTCATTTCCACCTCTTGCCTAATGAACTCAATCTGATGCACGCTTTGAAGAATGAATCTCACGCGTTCCCTTTAGTGGTGCACTTAAGAATCAACCCTCTTCATTGTGAGTTAGGATTGCTATATTGCTGCTTGGTTTTGTATATAAATCTCTGGTTAATGCAGAATCTGATGTGCTCTGAAATGGCCTGTTTCAATAGAGTCTGCACAATCAGTGCTAGACCGAACTGGTTCTGCAGAGGGCGGTCAGAGATCAGAATTCAGATGCGCTGTTGTGTTGCTGTGGTCCGGTAGGGGGCGGTGTTGTATTGTGTTGGGTTATGTTTCCCCAGAGCCCATCAGACAATGACTAGCGTTGCTCTGGGACGAACCAGAATCAAATATAAATATACATATCATTTTATGTTAAAATTGCTTCTGAAGCAAACACAATGTGTAATTTCTAAAGTCAGCTGTGTTAAATGTTAAGATGGTAAGTTAGAGTAAAAATAAATGTAAATAAATAATCTTTAAAAAATGTTTTTGAATATAACAAAACATGTAGAGGACAGCTGAGTCCCCGGCACTACACACTGTTTTGGGGCAACTTTCAGGTATAAAGTGAGCCTTGCCTTCAGAGCGGATCGGGCCTAGAGCCCTGCACGGGCCTAAAATATAGGCCCTAGCTAAGAGCCCTGCAAGCCCGTGGGGATCCGACGGGGCCCGACACGCTGAGTCCATTCGGGCCGGGTTTGGGCCGTTTTTATTTTTTAAAGATCAGGCTCGGATCGGACTCGGGCTCATTTAGCTTCTCTCCTTTTATTGTGCCCAAATACGCACACCACACATGTACTGTATGAAATATTGTTATAATAATTATATTATAAATATTATACATCGCCTATGCAATAGGCAAGCACGCAACGCATATACGCACGCATTAGCATACAGGTGACAGTTGACCCTGCAGAGCATCAGGAGAAGTTGGAGCGTGGGGAGTTAATAAAAGTTCCCAATGCTTCGGGAAAAGCTGCATTTTGGCAGAGTTTTGTCTGTATTGATATTTGAGGGCATGATTGTCGGTGGTGGTAGTAAGAGCTTAAAGTGATATTGATGTTGGTCTTGGGTCGGCATGAATGTGTTCGGGGGAAATTTTATATTAATATTAATAAACTAGAGTTTTCTAACTCGGTGTCGCAAGGATGAAGTTGCAGATCCCGACTTGCCATCTCCTCATTAGACCCGCCTTTAATAAATGCATCTGTACGGATTATGATTATAATTAATGAGTTTTTGTTTTCTATATGTTTTATTTCGTTAAGTACTAATTTAAAGCTTTCTATAGATATATTTATCATGTCTAAATTTATCAAACACGCTATGATCAGCTGTCGCTGGTCGTAAACAAAAACTTCCATTTAACGAATAAAAAAAATGCTCCAAATGTTTTTCTAAATTTGCACCACTTTGCCATTTCATACAAAACTGAAGTATTCTAATTGCTGAAACAGTATAGTATAAGCTGTTTTGGGAGAAGGGAAAAAAGAAATACGGGCTCGGGTCGGACTCGGGCTTTTAACTCTGATAAGCTGTCGGACACGGGCCGGGCTAGGGCCTGAGCGTCTCGGGCCAGGGCTGGGCTAGGGGCGATATCTATGGTTGTACCTGCACGACTGGTCATGTGACATGCGTTTTCGGTTGTGTAGTGTAAACGGAGATCGTTTCTGAAACGCCAGTGCAAACGTTGATCGTTTTCATTCTAAAACGCCGTTTTAAAATGAAAACTCACTAGTGTAAACGGGGCCTTAGTCAGTAGAGCCAGACTGAGTTATCTAAACACCTGGTTCCAGCAATCTAAACAGAACGGGTGCTGACTGGACCTGCTCTACAGGGGCCCTCGGCTCCAGCATCTCTGTGATAGAAGTATGACATATGCTTTACCAATAAAACTCAGTCTGTCTCAAGTTTGGTGATGTTTACAGAAAATACATCTTCTTTAAGTGAGTGAAACGTGCTGCATCAGCAAGCTGAAGAGAAAATCTCTTTCCTTTATTTTAATAGTGCGAGCTGAATGTAAATACAGACAGTATGCTTTTGTGGCGAAATCTGACTTCTCAAAATATACATCTTACAGAGTATAACATCACATAAATTCAACCTGCGTTACATGCAAAATTAAGCTGTATTCTATGTTTTCCATGCGTTTTTTTAGCCATTTGGTGTAATGTAACTCATTTTCATATGTTAATTAATTTATTTTTCATTCCTTTATTATAATAAAAAATTGTATAATATATGTTGGGGTTTCATTTTTATTTTATTATTATTATTATTATTATTTTAACATTACAGTGGTGCATGGCCAAAATTATTAGAACACTAGTATTTTCAGCAGCTAAAATTTTTTTTTAAGTCAGTTATTTCTATCTTTTGCTGTAGTGTGTCATTAGGAAATATCAGTTCACATTTCCAAACATTCATTTTGCCATTAATTGTAATAATCCAGTGAGATTTTTGTTTGCACAATGAGTCTGACAACAGCCAGTGCTCCTCTGAGATCTGATCTGATCATCATCAGTCTGTCTGGAATCACATGAAGAAACTGAGACAGACTAAATCCAGAAGAACTGAGGCAACGTCTCCAAGATGCTTCAAGAGACCTACCTGCAAATCCAGTACTGTTAAAAGTTTTAGGCACTTGTGTAAAAATGCTGAAAAATGCTGTCAAAAATAATGTCATAAATAGATTTTCTTTATAAATTAACTTCTATAAACTAAATTAAATCAACATTTGGTGTGACCATCCTTTGCATTTAAAGCAGCTTTTGCCCTCAGTGCACTTGCACATAGGTTTTTTCAGATAGCTTTGCGGGTTTACCTGATTAGGGACATTTCCATCAGAAAATGCATATGTGCTTTTTATATGATGTAATTTAAGACTTTTGATATCAAGGCAAGAACGCAAGTTGTTTGTGGGTAGTCCTTAACAGGAACAAGCTGTCCTGCCAGTGGCATGATTAAAAAAAACCTTCAGCAAAAAAAAGCCCATCATGGCACGGCTACCTTTGCCAGGTATTTTTAGGCCTCAGACAAGCAGGCGATGGTGCGTCTCCCTCTCCCAGACCACAATCCACAAAAAGAGCCACTCTTGGGGATGCTGTGAATAGCCCCCTTCTGTTTAACCCGTCCCTCTAAGGTCCAGTGTCATTGCAAAGGACCCTTAGAGAGTCCCAAGGCAGAGAGAGCTGTACAGACAGAGAGAAAGACAGCGAGGGTAACAGAGGAAGAGTCTCAGATTACACTCAAAGGGGGCTGTCATGTCAAAATAGGCCTTCAGAGTGGCGACAAACCATGGGCCACCGACCTTACCCCTTTGCCAAGCCGAACATTCCTGCCAGATATTTTTAGAGGTGGCATTTAAAGTTGGCAGAGTATCAACTCCCAGGCAATCTGCAGTACTTCCTGTTCCTGTAAAAGAGGGAGGTCTGGGACACAAATGCCCACCCAGACAGGGCCTGTCTAAAATAGACATGTCAACCACGTTTTACTTCAATTTTGTATTTTATTGATGTGTAAATTACAGTTTCGCTTGTGTTATGCTGAAACAGAGCATTGTTGACATTGCTGTTCAATATTGAACGAGATGAATTGCGGTCCTGGTCCAACCTAAACTCGGGTGAAATACACACACTCATGTAGATCTGTGAAAATGCTGGGCGGCTGCTTTGATCACAAGCTCCAGATGACCAACACGTCATCTGTCCAGCTTTTCTAGTTAAGCCAAACATTCCTCACAGTGGTTTAATTTGAAACAGGTTAGTCTATTTTAAAAGATGAAACATCCGTTAATATTCAGCAAGCGCCGTTTAGTCCATGAGTCGTTTGAGGGGAGATTTTATGTGTTGGTGAGGCAATATCTGTAACTCGATGTGTCACATCAGCTCTGAACATTACTGTGTGATCTTGTTGATGTTTATTAATGGGCTTAGAATATTGAGATCTCGTGTTTCTCCCTGCCAATCAGTCATGTAATTACTTTACAATAAGGCTTGTTTATAGCACAATATGCATTTTGTATGATCTCTAGTGCATTTGACTATGTTATTTTATCATTTTTTTTTTGGCCTATAGAGGTCACAGGAAAAGAAAATGTTGCAAGCAGCATTCAAACATGGTCTTTCCATAGGTTATAAAAGATTCAAAAGAACAGCATTTATTTGAAATAGAAATCTTATGTCATAAACCGTCCCCAAACTTTTGTACAGTAGTGTACATCAGGATTCCGTTAAATCCATTTACTTCCCCTTGTAAAAAACTGGATTAGATCCATCTCCCTTTCATATCTGAGAACAAGTTGTGATTATCAGACGCTTAATGTTTGCTCTGCTTTAAATGATCACCCTTGACTCTGGCCACAGGGACACATAGATCACTGGAAGTGTGTGAAATGAACAAGACAGCTTCCCTGGTAACAAGGGCAGCAGCAGTGAAACAAGCCCTAGTGTCACAAATGCTTGAATAAGTGCCTGGTTTTCTGTGTTGGAGCTGGGATAGACAGGATGGTGATGACAGCGTGTTTAATAACGATAGTGTTTTCCGTGACATGGCCTAATTGGCGACGAAAGGCAGAACGTAACTGGCATTATCATATCTGAGTTTATGATCTTCAGACAAAACTGAGAGGTTTGTTTTGTCCTTTTCCATGATGTTATGAGTAAAATTAATGCATAAATTATTTTATTGTTTCCAAAGCGTAAAATCTACTCACGATAGTATACTAATGTCTTTTCCATGACCTCACACTTATGAATATGGTTGAACAGTTTCACCTGTGAGTTAGACAACATGTGATTAGGTTTGCCAAATGCACCAAATACATTTTTTATTTTTATACCACATATGTATTTTGAAATTTCAGTAAACCACATTATAAACAAAAACTAATCCCAACACATTCATAGTATATACCTTGTGCATTAAAAACAGAATTAGGTGGAGAAATATATTTTATCTTACGTAGCATTACACACATTCCAATTTAGCATCTGTCTTGGAAAATTATAACAGGTCTAATAACAAATCCTCCTCCATGTACAACCTACAGTATGTGCTGTTTAGTAACAGTAAATGTTTTTTTTCACAACACGTTACTTTCTCCACCATATTAGACATAAAAATGTGAATAAATAGTAGGCCTACGCCAAATAAAAATGGAAACTCAACGCAAAATTGAGCTTTGGCGTAAATATGGTGCGAACTTGTTTGGCGTGCACATTATATGCAGTTTTCGCGTGCATATGATACGTATCAATCTACCCCACAACCCTAATAATCCCACCCATCGCGTAGCATATACACGCCAAAGTCCATTTGTGAGTATCAAGAGTTTTCATTTTTATTTGGTGTAGCCTACTATTTATACGCACTTTCATGAGATCGGGTAGGTTGACAACTAGGGTGGCCATGCGTCCGGATTTTGGCCGGATTTTAAGTCAGTCCAGCAGCCTCAAGCCGGAAACTCATTTGTCCTTCTTTTGGAGTTGCGCTGAATCGGCCTAAACAAACCCCGCTCTAGAATCTTTATTGGGACGCAGCAGCATAGCGTCTAATGCCGTAAGATCTCTGGTCAAACAAATGATTGATGGAGCTGAAAGCCTACACATGCTGGCTGCGTAACGTTGCATGACGAAACGTCAGACCTCGTTTAATCGGAATGGACAAAAGAGCACGAATTTATATCAAAAAGCAGTAGAGACGCTTTTCATGGATTTTGCACACTGTGTGTATCTGTGAAATGTGTATTTGTGTATTTCTATTATTTCTAGAAGTCCAGAAATGTTATGTTTTTTGCCTTTGCTGTTACACATAGGTCTACATCAAGATATATCGTAGATCAAATCGTCTGGCAATGAATAGAGTAGGCTATTTCAGAATCACTGTATCATGATACCATCGATATGATGGACACAATTGTTTTGTAGTTGGGAGTACACCAGAGTCCTATGCAATTATTCTTGCCTCACTAAATGCCGCAAAGTGTCCTCCTTTTTGGTGTTATGGAAATGGTCACCCTATTGACAACACTGTGAAATATAACCATTTTACATCTTTTGATGTTTGTCGAAGTGAAACAGCGTATGTAAGGAGAAAACATGTTTGTTTTTATTCATCAGGAACTGATTAGATTGTGAAAGTCAGTGTTACAGGCCAGAATGTCTGGCAAGGGGTCAAGGTTTGGTGGGTTAGCATGGACCAATTATGGAAGCCCATTACCACTTAAAATATGATTCGGTAAGTCATTCAATTTGAGTGACATTTATTGTTGTTTGGTGAATTTTGTTTCCTGAATCCAGTCATTTCAATAGGAACCCATGCATTCTGTAATTTCTTGTGAGGGCGAAATATTTCCCAGATTTCACAGTGGGTTCAGGTTGCTCATGTGTTTATAAACAAAAAGCTGCTTGGATTGAAAATGACTTCGGTGCTCCATACTGTACATAGCTACACTATTGACAAAGGACAATGGACCTGTCTGCCAGCAAAATGTGATTGTAGCTTCATAATAACACAATATCTCATAATAATGAGAACATTCTCATAAAAATAACTGAAAAAAACCATACCATGGAAGTCGATGGGGACCAGAAACTGAATATTCTTCAAAACATCTTCTTGAGGGTGAGTAAATGATGACAGTATTAATTTTTTTGGGTGAACTACTACTTTAACATCTCATAGAAATACTAGGTATAAAAAGTTCCCTTTAGAGGAAACTTGAATTGTGTCTTCTAGTGGTTGTTAGAGGACGCAGCGTCTCGGTCCATTCTCAGGGAGCCATGGTTACATGTGTAACCTGAGACATTTCTCATTATTATGAAATGCCATGTCATTATTATGACAATGTTACTCATTATTATCACTTATAGAATCATGACGTAACTTACATAGTTCAACCAAAACAATACCCTACTTTTTTAATAGTATGGACAAAAAAGTAATTTTCTGAAAAGCTTCTTTTGTGATTCACTGAAGAAAGAAAGTTGTACAGATTTGGAACGACATTAGGGCGAGTAAACGATGACAGAATTTACATTTTGGGAAGAACTATCCCTTTAATGTCTTAGTGGTTTGACACACAGAGGTGCAGACCGTTCTCCAACACTCACTCGATACCTGGAGGAGTGTGTCATGCAGCATGTGTCAGACCTGGAGAAGAAGGCTTTGGCTGGCGTCCTCCTAGCTTTGCATCCATCTGGAAAACGAGTCTGGCCTATAAATCAGAGGATCCAGCGAGATATGCTATCATGGGCAGGCAACAGGACCTGCAACAGAAATGGGGGACTATCATGAAAAAAGAGAAAAGTTACGACAGCAACATATAGAATTGCCCTCACAAATACAGATGTTTCTGGAAGAGCAAGCTCCTTTCCCAGCAACAGCGTTCACCATCTGCTGAATCGCTCAGTTCACCTTTTCTGTGTACCCCTGCACACCAAGCGCTTACCCAAGATAAACACTGCTGTGTTGTGTGAAATGAGAGAGAAGTCAAGAACATTAGAATCTGAGCACTGATGGGGAAGCACAGGTTTGATTGTGTGGATGTTTTTGAAATGTGTTCGCAGGCTGCATTTTTTTTTAGCAGAAATAGAGTTAAAAACAGTACTATTGTGAAATATCATTGCAATTTAAAATAACTGTTTTCTATTTTAATATATTTATTTATTTATTTAGTCATTTAGCAGACGCTTTTATCCAAAGCGACTTACAAATGAGGACATTATAGAAGCAATCAAAACCAACAAAAGAGCAACAACCAAGCCTAACGCAGTTAGCCCACTTTAGAGTTTTACAAGAAAAACACTAGAGGGCTGTAGAATTGTGTAGAGGTCAAATAAAGAGAGAGAAGTCTTGAAGATGGGTAAGAAGCTGCTCATTGAGAATTCAGATGGGAAAGTTAATGAGCATTTTGTGCCTCTGATGGGGAAGCAGAACAGGTTTGCACATAATTGTGAATTATGGATGCAGAGCCAGAGGTGGTTTTAGGAAATGTGTTAGGCAAACAAGCAGTGCAAATTGATGAACAGAGTGTGACGTGCGTTCTTTTCAGCTCATTAAAGATTAATCTTGCAGCAGCGTTTTGGATTAATTGTAGAGGTTTGATGGAACTGGCTGGAAGACTGCAAGAGAGCATTGCAATAGTCAAGTCGGACAGAACAAGAGCCTGAACAAGGAGTTGTGTTGCATGTTTGTGAAATGGTACCGGGCAGTTTTAGTAATGTGGTTGAAATTCAGCTTATCATCAATCACAACTCCAAGGTTTCTGGCTGTTTTTGAAGGAGCTATGGTTGATGAGTCTAATTGGAAGGTGAAATTGTGATGAAACGATGGGTTTGCTGAAACCACAAGCAGTTCTTTCTTAGCTAGGTTTAGTTGAAAGTTATGGTCCTTCATTCAGAAAGATAAAAAATTATTTCTGTTATGCAAAGCTGAATTTTCAGCATCATTACTCCAGTCTTCAGAGTCACTGCTCAGTTTGCTGCTCAATTATTATCAATGTTGAAAACAGCTGTGCTTTTTGTTATTATTGCGGTAACTCATTTAAAACAGATTCTCAGCCAATTCTCAAAAATGTATTCAGGTCTGTTCTGATAGCAATTTTAAATGCAAATACTAATTCAAGTAACCATATAACCGTGCAGATAAATATATATATTATCTGTGGGAAGTGAGGAGAAAATCTTTCCCATATGTTTTGTTGTTGATGTAAACACTAGATGATTAATCACTCTAAGGTATTTTGACACAAATTCATCTTTCATTTGATAGAAGCCAAAACAAGCAGATGTAACGTGGGCAGGTTGTGCAACATGCCTTCATCCTATTCTTAGGCCTGTGTAGTTCATGCTAATATTAAAGGGGTGTGATGTTTGAATGTAAGTATGTTTTTGTTTAGTTTTGGATGATAAACAGTTTTGGTACTGTTGTGAATCACCGCTTGAGGTCTAGAGTAAATTTGGGCACTAAAGCAAACCAGCTGAGACTCATGCTGCAAAACTACCAGCCCTGAAAGTGCTTTAGTACACTGGTGTATAAGATAATAATACCATGGTATTTTGATATACACAATTAAATATATTGCAATATTCATATTTCATAATATGTACATGGTACTTCAAAGAATGCCATAGTATTACTGTAGTACACATCCACTTTTTTGTCAGCATAGCTTGTGTCCATTCTTTGTAATCTGCAGTTATTTTATTTTAATACAGTATGCAATAAGGTAGTGAAAGTCTTGTACACTAACTATGTCTTGACAACTCTGAAACGTCCTGTTTAGGCCCCGTGTTTATTGGCTTGTCACTGAAGGACAGTTACCGCAACAACATCACATAACAGCGTTGAATTTCAAAGACATGGCGGCATGCAGGCTGCTCATGTGTGCATCTCTTTGAAGCCCAGGACTAGTAACAATACTGGATAAATATAGAGGCAGCACCATTAGGTATTACGTGGAAAAGCAGAGCGGTACCTCTGCACCTTTCACATATAAAACCCAAAACACACACCGCCAGAGATCAGACACATGCTAGGTTAAAAAAATCTGTAATTGAATTATAATTACATATAAATAGTATATATATGTATTTGTGTGTGTGTGTGTGTGTGTGTGGTGTGTGTGTGGTGTGTTTATGAGGACACAATGACATGTATGACATGTTGTTTTTAACATTCAGTGTGTACTTTTATGTCTAAGTAGGTGTAGGGTAGGTGTGGCAGACACTTGTAATCCAAATTGTGAGTGTGAGACAAAAGATTTATATTTTTAATGCTGTTCTTTTTAACATTAGCATGCACTTTTATTCATTTGGCATAAGATGGCAATAAACAAATAAGAGCCTAGAAAAAGTGCAATCATTTTTAGATGCTGGATTTTTAACATGTTATCCTGAAAATCCTGAAAAATGTCATGGTATTCACAAAATAAGCTTTTTTTCTATTGGATATATTGTAAAATGTAAATAAATAAAACATCAGAAAACCTTTTATTAAGCAATGATTTAATTGTTAAATTATTTAAAAAAAATGACAGTAAAGACTTTCACATTGATGTTCATTTGAACTTTCTGTTCATCAAAGAATCATAAAAAAGGGTTTGCACAAAAATATCAAGCAGTACAACTGTTTCATTAATAACTAGAAAGGTTTCTTGAGCAGCAAATCTATTATTATGATTTCTGAAGGAACATGTGATACTGAAGACTGGAGAAATGATGCTGAAAATTCAGCTTTGATAACAGAAATAAAATATGTTTGAAAATATATTCAAATAGAAAACAGTTGAAATAAAATAAAACAATGTATTTGTTTTTACTGATTTTTTTTATGAAGTAAATACAACCTTGCTAAGCACAAGATACTTTTTTCAAAATCACTGAAAAATCTTAGCAACCCCTGCAAAGCAGTGTATGTTTCATTATAAAAAATATAATTTTAGCTCCGTTTTTATTATAGTCATTAGATTAGTATGTTGACACTCATATAATTATGGAGTTTGTGGATGTAGTATCACTTTGAGTGCCCCTGACAGTCATTGTTAGTGACCCAGCAGGTGACCCAGCATCTGAGCAGAACCACTGTGACATGAGCTCCATTCATCGCGTCTCCACTTTATTTTAGACGTGACTGAGCAGTGTTTATAGAGCAGGTTCAGTGACCTCTGGAGCCGCACTCATAATGGGGTGCTGACCTGGATGGAGTGCAACCCGAGAGAAGTCCTTGACCCTGGAGAGGAAGAGTTTATGTAAGCCCCAGGGAACGGCCTGTTTGGGCTCCGCTGTGGCTTTCAGGTATGTATCGCTCCTATTGCCTTTAATGGCTCTGGAAACTTCCAAATAAGTCTGCTGTGTGTTTAATTCAGCAAGAGGATGAAAATAAGGATCAATAAATATGGAAACAACACACCTGTTGCTTAGTTGTATGTACAGAAGAGGTTGTACAGCTCCCATATTAAATCATTGATCAATCCATCAAATCAAACCTAATCCCTGCAAATAAAGGCAAAATAAGTGAAGCTGGTAGCTACTGTGAAGTCCTGCCTGTTTTGATTTATGAATACCTCCTGCAATCTGCAATCTGACACAGCATGCTAACCTGAGCGAGAATGTCACCCGGTGCACTGAGGTCAACACGGGCCGCGTCTCAACGACAGACCTCTTCAACGCGGCCTTGTTCCTCCGGCCTGTGACACACACTCACCTACTGACCTCTGACCGTCCCCAAAATATACAGTGAGGTCAAAAAAAAGGTTTTGAAAAATGAAAACAAAGACAACTTTTTACAAAAAAAGTTTGTAAAATAAATATTTCCGACAATGAAATAGTCTGTATCTAATCACTTAAGTATTTCTGACCCTGATCATGTGACTCTTGTACAGACGGTCAGATGTTCTTAACTTCCATTGAAGCTCACGGTGTTGATCACAAACTTTACACAAAGTGCTGCTGTCATACTAAATACTAAGACTTATATTATGTCACTTTTCCAATTCGACTTAGAAGAATGGAAGCAGAGGTGGAAAGAGTACAAAAATATTCTACTCAAGTAAAAGTACCATTACATTACTGAAATTTTACTTAAGTACAAGTAAAATACCTCAGTCTAAAAATATGCAATCAAGTAAAAGTAAAAATGCTCATTTAAAATTTACTCAGAGTAAAAATCTTAGACATTTTAACAATGGGAGGGAGGAAAAAAATGGATAGACCATGTCAAACTAACCTGAGCCACGCCCTACACAGTATATATAACCCTAATTAAACAATGTCACTAAACTAATCATTTAGGCTTATTTGAAAACACCTAAACCTGAGGTCCAGGAACTGAGTTTGAACACTGGGATATGGGCCAAAACTAGGTTTTTTTAATTAAAGGAATCGGTTAATTAGAATAATAAGACATTTGGCTGTTACGCAAATTAAACAGTATCAACAAAATTCTCTTGCAATGCAGAGGAAACGCAGAAGCTTCACTGAAGTGGCATAGGTATTTACACACTGACTGAATGCATTTCCTCAGTTACAAATGCAGAAATAATGTTTTGATAAATAAGACATGAAATATGTGACACACACTCACCTACTGACCTCTGACCGTCCCCAAAATATACAGTGAGGTCAAAAAAAAAAGGTTTTGAAAAAACTGAAAACAAAGACAAGTTTTTACAAGTCAAAAAGTTTGTAAAATAAATATTCAGAGTCAGAGACGCAAAACTGTGATGGTGGCTGTGTTTGGAAATTTTTGTTGCGAAATAGAGCAAAAACAAATATGGTGTCTAAAAACGTAATCTTATTAACTTCTTGTTTTTTGAACTGTTGTAAAAATAAAAACTAAGTATTTCATGGTGATTTTTTGAAAAACGGCATTCTTCATGTGATGTTGATCTATATGAAATGATATAAATATATACATTTTCTGCTTCTACTCAATTTTTGATCATTCGAAACAGTTAACAGATTGTCACGCAGTGAAAGAAAGCACTCCAAATGCTCGCGGAGTCTAATTCTAGATTTCACGGCAACTGGCAAAATCTGATAATGTCATCGCACATGTTAAAACAACAATTACTATATTATCGCAGCGATATTCACACCCTGCACCACTGTCTTTTTGGCTCATTTGTGCAAAACCTTTTGTTAAACTGTTAAAGCTTCTTTACACATGCAAGTGCAAGTATTTACCTGTTACCTCTACTGCTTCGAAGGGCGATGTCGAGATTTTAAAGCTGCTAGTTCGGTCTCCCGAGGCAAACAAGCTTACACTTATATTATGGCCAGGGGTTCACTTCATTTCCTTCGAGTTCAACTTCAGCAAGTCCAGGGTTTTGTTTTCATGGGTCGCACCAATAACGCCTGTCTTATCTTTCTTGTGATTTTTAGCGCCAGTTTCTTCTTCTGCCCATTTTTTACTGCAGTTGTTTCCACGGAGGATTTTTTTTTACAGTAACGAATGTTTTTAAAAGGTAGCGAAGTACAATACTTCACACAAAATATACTTAATGTAAAAGTAAAATTACAGATTAAAAAAATTACTTAAAAATACAAGTACACGAAAAAGCACTCAATACATAACGCGAGTAAATGTATTCGTACTTTCCACCTCTATGGAAGGTTACACTTTTTTAAATAACATACACGTACTGGTAATGTTAGGGTTAGTTGCTTGTATATTTATGCTTACTTTACTGTTATCATAAAATATATATTAAGCACATGTAACATGTAACTACACCTTAAAATACATTTACATTTATGCATTTAGCAGAAGTTTTAGTTACACTTTACTTTAAGGTGTCCTTGTTACAGTGTAATTACCAGTGTTGGGGAAAGTTACTTTTAAAAGTAATGCATTACAATATTGCGTTATTCCCTAAAAAAGTAACTAATTACATTACTTAGTTACTTTTTATGGAAAGTAATGCGTTACGTTACTTTGCGTTACTTTCACGTTACTTTTTAAATATGAGCAGGGCTTGATTGTTTGTTTTTAATACAATAAGTTCTATTTATAGCAAATGTAAAAGCCTTTCACACCAAAAAGTGTAATGAATAAACCTCAGGCTGAAGGAAGAGTAAATTCACGTCTGTACAGTAGAACGCAGGAGAAGAAGTTCAACACTCTTCAGCAATAAAAAAACAATGAAGCACAATTGTTAATGTAAAGTAATTTTTGCTTATTAGTATGGTTGAACTGGATCATAAAGATCAGCAGCAAACACATTGGTCAATAAAATGAGATTAGATATATTTGTGTTGTTTAACATATTTAATTATTGCAGGTTTGCGTCATATTCTGAGTTTGCATTTCACTGTTTTAATTCATTTTGATGAATACTGAATCTGTTTTTTGCGAGTGGGATGAATTAATACACATTCACATTTAGTCTAGATTAGAACTATAGTAAGATCATGTTCACACAGCGCACTGTCAGTCAATAAATGGAAAAAAAGTAACTGGCATTACTTTTTGGAAAAAGTAACTCAGATATTTTCTTGTAAATTTAAAAGTAATGCGTTACTTTACTAGTTACTTGAAAAAAGTAATATTATTACGTAACTCGCGTTACTTGTAATGCGTTACCCCCAACACTGGTAATTATACATTTAAGTACAGAGTAATATTAATTAAGTACATGTTCGTAATATCTGGTTAGGGTTTGGTTTAGGGTTACTTGCATGTAATTATGCATAATTTATTGTTATTATAATAGTAAGTAATGTGTAACAAGGACACCTCATAATAATGTGTTACCGAAACTTTTATCCAAAGCTTCTTACGAAAGAGCAACAAAACAATTCAGCAAAAGAGCCAATAATATACAATGCCTATATATATATAAACAATATATTTGACAACTAGATTATGCAATATAGTGTTACCTGGATGCAAAACAGAGGCACTTTCACCGGTGGTCTCAGACTTTTGGACCCCACTGTTTTGTGAAATTATACATTGTTGTAATATAATGTTCTTTCAAACGCAGACAACAGAGCATGTTATGGATATCCACAGTATACGACTTGCAAAGCTGCCAAAGGAAACAAAAGCAGTCTCACGACTAACTGGTCTTGGACTACCTCAGCGCTGTACGGATGACAGGTCCTTGAGAAAGAGGGAGTTTTGTGCTACAGAGACCCTGCAGGAGGCCCGGAGTAGCTCTGCAGCCTTCACATGCCTAAAGATGAGGATGAGATCCACGGCGCAGGACATGTGACACCTCCAGGTATAACTCAAGGACTTCTCTCTGTGTGCTCAAAATGCTACGGCAAAACCAGAACCAGTCTTTTATTTCATCTCCAGCCAATCAAAAATTCAGTGCAATTTTTTTTTTTGAATGCACTATAGTTGTAATTAAGTATAAAACAACCTGTTTAGTAAAACTGATATTTTATTGTTATGTGCTGCTGTGGCATTTTATTTAAAAAAAGATTTTTTATACAACACTTAGCCCTTTGTGTTATATTTATACATGCAGCTTTTATGATATTATATTTATTTTAGATAATAAACATATTACAATGTACATACAAGATTAATTGATTATCAAAAAAGAATACTGTAATGGATTATTGAAAAAAAGGGTTATTGGTTGGATGTTGAGATGTGGGTGCAAAAATGAACTCTTAAAGTCGACCATGGATGTTTAAGAACTAAATGAACTAAAATCGTTTTCACCAGAAGACCAAGCAGCTATATCATTTTGATTAAACATTATGAGGTTGAAAAAAAATAAAACATACTGTACGTGGTAAATCGTTCACAATAAGATCTATAACATGCATTTACAATATAGATGATTTTCATGATGGTTAAAAACAACACCACTTGAGAAATGCACTTTACATGATCCATTTAATAATTTTAACCTAAAATATTATTTGTATTAATATATTAATTGCAATTCTTCAATATGCATGTTATGACTAATCTAAGGAGACTCTCAGATGTTTTTGTATTATTATTTTGGCAAACTTGATAATGCTTTCAAATAACCAAATATGCTAAACTTCATTTAACAAAATTGAACATTTTTGAAAAGATTTTCTCCAATGCACTTATTTTTAACAAAAACAAAAACTCAACAATTAAACTTTGTTGTCATTTATTTAAATAAGGCTAAAATAAAACGAAATTAAAATATTAGATGAAAAAAAATAGAAATTAGAAGTGTATTCTTGGCGACTAACTGAAATAAAAGTACAATGATCACTAAAACTGAAATTAAACTAATTTAAAGA
The DNA here is from genome assembly GCA_027422405.1 of Ptychobarbus kaznakovi. NCBI lineage: Eukaryota > Metazoa > Chordata > Actinopteri > Cypriniformes > Cyprinidae > Ptychobarbus > Ptychobarbus kaznakovi. The sequence continues at coordinate 7,932,773 of CM049801.1, read as the reverse complement.
TAAATATAAATGTGGAAAAAAATGACAAGAGTACACAACACATAAGTTACAAAAAATAAAATACTTTAAGAATAAAGGCCAATTTTTAAATAACAATAAATGCTATAATAGCATATAAACAGTACTAAAATAACACTTTTTTTCCAAAATCAGAGCAGAAAATGTGAAGAAGAGAATAAGTCTGCAGATCGGCAGCAGGCATCTGAGTGAGTCAGTTCATGGTTATTTATGGTCCACTGTCACGCTGCTGTTTTACCATCATATGTTTAAAGGATTGCTTTAATTATAACAAATTGATGCTCATTTTAATTGGCAGTGACGTGTTTTGAATGGGGAAAAGAGCGAGTAAGTGTATGAAGATGTGTGCAGGCCTTCCTCTTCCACATTGAAGCGTTTGCCCGACATTTAAAAAGAAGAGGAAATGTACAGAAAGAGCAAAATACTGTATTAATAGTTTTGGGATTAAGTTCTGACCTGATCACCTAACCCAAACATCTGGTTTGCATCAGGTTTATTTGATTCGTTTTGTGTGTTCCTCTTCCTCTGAAACGCTGAAGGCAGATATACGGATTCTGGAAATGGTGTTCCCACTAAAAACAGTATGCTGGTGGGACAGATGTTAAAACGGTTTTAGAAGGGCCTGTGTATGACTAAGTTAGCCCAAAGCAAAAAAAGGGAAGATCTTTGAACAGCATTTGAGACTTCAGCTTCAATCCACCACAGCAATGGTAAAAAGCAACTAGTGAAACCAAGCAAGAACATCTGACCTTTTGTATAAATAAGTCACATGTTCAGCATCACAAATTTAATCAAGTAAAAAAAAATAAGATTTGTATTACGGCGTCAGACTTTTGGCCTTCTCAGAGACTTTCTATCAAGTCTTCTTCTGCTGGTCTCTGTGGTGGTTTACTATGAGGTACTATGTGGTTTACCCTCAAAAGCCATTATGTCCTCAGTAGATTTTGCTCATGTCCCGTGAGTTTTCATCTCAGGAGATGCAGAGTCACCACAGTTATCTTCAGCACAGCTCAAAGCTCAAATCCTCACCGCACTATAATTACAGTCTGGCTAGCGTTTCAAGGACGTGCTCACTTGAAAGCTTTTCTGTTCTTTTTGAAATGATATACCGCCTGTCCTGCGACCCTCAGAACTAAGAGGGAGATGAAAGGTCCCGGTCAAGAATGGGACTCTGTCAGAGAGGAGCTCTGACCACAGAAGACCAATGCCTGCAGGAGAACTGAGTTATAGTTAGACTAACTTGGGTTACACGCAATGTCTTTTAGATTGTTTCAGTTTCGCTTTTTGGATGTTTTCTTAGATGACATAACTCTTTTGTGCTTGTAGTACGATTAACAATGTTGTTACATTTTATTTTGTTACCTTTTTTTGTGAAGAGTAACATTGTGCTGTTTTTAATTGGTTTTAAAAATGTTTTTTAAAAATGAAACTAAAATTGAAAAAGAAAACTGGAAACATGAAAATAATAATTATAAATATAAAGAAATATAAAAGTAATAAAATAAAGCTAATTCCAAATATCAATATAAAGTTATAACAGTATATAAATAGTACTTCAAAATAGGATTCAAATAGGATTCAAAAACCATAACAGGCCATAATTCATTAATGTGTCTTGCATAAACCACAAGTTCAAAACGTGTTGCAGAAAGCTATGCAAAATATGTAAGCACTAAAAAAGCAGCAGAGTTATGCAGGTATTTAATGGGCTGGCAGCGTCTTAATGCACTGTGTAAGATATCCGAGTGAATCAGCCAATGAGACGCTGAGCTTGCATGACTGAAAAGTGTTCGTTTGGAAATGAGTAGAACATTTAGCTCCGCCCCTGCGCTTTGAAGTGTCTCATGTCTCTCATGCCACACATTGAAGACAAGTCCTTGAGGAAGGTGTGAATAACTGTCACGATGAAGAGATGGGAAACGGATGTTCAGACCTGCAGGAACATCTCAATATCACATGAACCCTCACCAAAAGACATGTCTACCTGCAGTAAACTGATGAAAACAGCTTGTTGTTGCATGCACATTTTACAACCTGTGTGTTGCTTTGCTTGCTGTATTTTTTTAATTGAGCTTCTGGGTTTGAGTAACTTAGTGTGCTCTATTAGTCAAATGCACCTATACAAGACACAAAGCAGCCATGTAAAACACCAAATTTAGAACTTATTTTACCCAGTTGCTGCTCACTCACTCACTCACTCACTCACTCATAACGAGTCATAATTACGGCACTTTTCTTGTAATCTGACTATAATTAACTCTGTTCCAAATTAAATCATGGTTTTGCTTGCGGGGTGATTTTACAGCCACTAGAAGGCCCTACAATGCTTCATTTCCACAAAACTGCATGATGATGAGTGCTTCGAAAGGAATAGTCCAAATGCAGACATGCAGCAAAGATAGAGATCTCAGCTCCCGAAATCAAAACCACATCCTGGATCTAAAAATATTGAAGCAGTTATAGCACCTGCTGTATGCTCTGTTAGATGCTATATGTCACATTAATCTAGCTGAGAATCAGTTTTCAGTGTTTTGAAGAGAGGATTTATTTAGTTCTTTGTGTTTGTCATTCTGCAAGCACTGAAAGTTCATTAGGTGAATTTGGCTGACTCATTTGAAGCTGAGCAATAGCAGAGCAGCACAGGAAAATGTGCATCATTCATAAGTAATGTGGCAGATGTGCAGGAGTGATTTGTGAGTAGGTAGACCAAACAGACAAAGTTAGCGTGTTTATCACTGAAGGAAAGGCAAATACAACAGTATATCTTGCTTTACTCTATCTTCTGCTCTATTATCTTCCAAGGTTTGGAAGGTTTTTTTCTCTAGTTTCTTTCTTCTTTTTTATATGCAAAACTTGTAAAACCATGCATTTCTGTAGGCCTGGGTTTAGCTGATCCAGTTAGCTGCTGCTGGATGATATCATAACTATACCACCTGGACCCCCCAAAACATTTCAATTAGCTACTTATTAAGTAAGGTAGTTGGTAAGTTTAGGTATGGGGTAGGGTTCATGGATCTAAGGCATTAGTATGTGCTTAATAACCCAAACAGCAAAAAAAATTATAACTTGTTTAATATATATTTCAAAAATATTTTGGCCACCAAAAAATATTTTTTCCATATGGCAAGTATTAATAAACAGTCATCATGCTAGAAATATGCAACATGTTTTTCCTTGTGGCTCACACACTTTTCACTTTCCATTAATTAAAGTTGCAGATGGTCTTCTCTGAGTATCATGGACTTACCCGCCCAGAACAGACACTTTAAATGAGATCATCAATGATTTTGAACTTGTTAAGACTTGTTTTGAGATGTGGAGATACCATTTAGATGGGTATGTAAAAGTTGTTTGAGTATAGATAAAACTGCATTAGTACTGCTGCATGATTAATTTAAATAAAATCAAAATCGTGATATGGCTCAGTGCAATTGTCAAATCACAAAGTCTGCTAATTAAATAAGCATATGTAAATCATTCAGAGTGTTTCAGAGTGAAGCATGGCACTGTGTTCATATACACACGAGCCGCTCATGTTTTCAGTGGGTTGCAGTAAATGTTGCTCCACAATAATTTTAACTAGTGGTTGTAAAGTGTTACCTATTAATTTTGTTTCATTATTATACTTATAATAATATATAATCACAAACAAGCACTGAGCATTTTTTTAAATTGCATGTTAAATCATAATCACAGTTTAAAAAAAATAAAACAATAACTCTATTTTAGCCCAAATCATGTAGCCCAGTTTGATATTAACATAAAGATTTTTTATTCTAATTTTTGTTCTTTCAATCTTTTGTTCTGTTAAGAAATTTTTCAATGATTTTTTTAAATAAATATCAGATTTTTAAACAGAAAGCATAAGACTGCATACAGTAGCATAAATGTTCTGAAGCATATCAAAAACAGCCTCAGAGAGGCAGGTGAATCAAGCATTGTGTAAAAGAGAAGCTAATAAATGAGCATGTGAAGTGTAGTCTGGTAATGAGCTGGACACAGTGACGCGCTCTTTCACTGCTCGGTGGATGCGTGTAAACATGAATGGCATAAAAGTGGGTCCGCGTCTATCTTTAGGGTCTGTTCAGCTGCAGGCATAATACTCCCACATGCCTGGGAACTATCAGTTACACAGCTCCAGCACTCCACAGGGCTGCTCCTGTCCCCCTCGGAACGGGATGTTTGTGTTGTCTGTCCACCTTCTGGACAAGTGTTTCCTGCTGAACCTCTGTGAACACAGCCATTTAATGGAAAGCAAAATGAGTCATCCCTATAGATACTGGAGCTATATATGGACCACAAGCACATTCAGAACGCCTTTCACATTTACCTCTTGTGTGATGTCTTGCTATGGCTTCAGTACATGTTAATCTCAATAAATTAGAATGTCGTAGAAATGTTAATTTATTTCAGTAATTCAACTCAAATTGTGAAACTCGTGTATTAAATAAATGCAATGCACACAGACTGAAATTAACTTTTTCATGACATTCTAATTTATTGTGACGCACATGTATATTGAGTTTGTTAAGAAAATAAAGTCAAATCCATTTGCTGAAATAGAAAACTTTGTAAAATTATATCTTTACTGCCACTTTTCATACATTTAATGCATCTTTGCTGAATAAAAATAGGGTAATTTCTTTTAAAATTTAATTATTTTAGGTTTTATTATCTTTTCTTGCTCATAGATGGCACCAAATCTCATTTTAACACATTTAACAAACAGATAGATCTTCAAAATGTTGTGATTGTGTCTGAATATTGACATTTGTAAGATTTAGTCAGTAAAACTGTTTTGAGGTTAATTTGATAATTTTGTGTCTGTTTTGGAAAATAGTGATTTGTGACAATCATAAAATGTTGAATATCAACATTTCATAGTATATCTGTATACATTTTTTTTTTATTAAGACATGTTCAATAAAAATTGGGTAATTAAATATGAAAAGATTCATACACCTGTATACATGTAATAAAAAATGACCTTTTAGATTGAATCTATTTTACTGGGATTTGCATCGGATATTGAATTATTATAATATTACTAAATTGAACACAATTTGTAAAACATAAGTTGATTTAGTTACAATATTTTAAATTAATGACATGTAATATCTATATGTGATATTTGAAGCAATAGTCAAAAATACGCTGCATGGGTCAAATTTATCAATTTTTATTTTATGCCAAAAATCATTAGTATATTAAGTAAAGATCATGTTCCATGAAGATATTTTGTAAATTTCCTACCATAAATATATCAAAACTTAATTTTTGATTAGTTATATGCATTGCTAAGAACTTCATTTGGACAACTTTAAAGGTGATTTTCTCAATATTTAGATTTTTTTGCACCCTCAGATTCCAGATTTTCAAATATTGTCCTATCATAACAAACCATACATCAATGGAAAGCTTTTTTTATTTAGCTTTCAGATTATGTATAAATCTCAATAAAAAAACCCTATAACTGGTTTTGTGGTCCAGGGTCACATATATATAAACACACATAAACAATTAGTTAAATAACTTGTAATTTTAATGCATTCTAATGTTGAATTTTAAGTTGTGATAATTAATTGCAGCACTTATTTTATTGCTTCATGTATACATTGAAATAATTTGTACATTTACAACAGTCAAACGAACCATTGTTGCTGTATCAGTCTGACCAGGATGTTCACACACTTTTTAGGGAAATCAACTGTTTTCTTTACACTTTATACTATGTGGAAGAAAGTACTTTAACAGAAAAAATTACACCCTTCACATTTTATGCAATAAAAGAAGATATAACGAGAGCACTAAGCACTGAGAGGCACCATCATTCAGATTACTGTCATCCAGCAGTCTGCTGAGGATAATAATCCGTACGTTTACAGTTCACACTACTTATTTCTGTCCCACCCATCACCAGCGCTGGACCCTTTCTCTGGACGCCTCCTTCTTCCCATCCCTGCTCTCCTTCCTCCTCTCTCAGCTCCTCCTCAGATCAGACCGCTGAAGCAGCGAGGCTGCTGAAACCATCAGGCCGGCTTGTTGGAGGGAGAATGAATCACATTGTAATAACAGACGTCAGCAGGTTTGAGGAGGAGGTCTGAGTTACCTGCTATAAATCACTTGCCCACTGGCCGCCCAAGTGTCCAGTTTGGTGTGGACGGCGATGTGTAATCTGCACTTCTTAAGTGTTGTATTGATTATCGTGTGATTTAGTGTGAGAAATTCAGACAGACATCCTGTTTGTACTTTGTTTCAGATCAAACTTGTTCAGTTTGTTGTTCAGCCGGAGAACTGTAGCGACTGATAGCAGAAACTCACAGTCAGTTCAAGAGGTTATGTATTTGTGAGATCAAAACTGCAAACAGGCAGAATCAAAGGATTTTCAAGAATAAAATAGATTCTGCTGACCATCTTTATGAATGAAAGTACACTCTGGAAACAAGTCGAGTGTAGCACGGGTATGTTTGTAGCAATAGCCATCAATACATTGTATGGGTCAAGATTATTCGATTTTTGCCAAAAATCATTAGGATATTCAGTAAAGATCATGTTCCATGGATATATTTTATACATTTCCAGCCAAAAATATATCAAAACTTAATTTTTGATTGGTAATATGCATTGTTAAGAACTTCTTTTGGCCAACTTTTCTCAATATTTGTTTTTTTTTTGCACCCTCAGATTCCAGATTTTCAATGAAAAGCAATGGAAAGCTTATTTATTCAGCTTTTAGGAGATGTATAAATCTATTCAATTAAAAAAAAAACTGACATTTATTACCGGTTTGGTGGTTTGCTGCTCAAGAAACATTTATTATTATTATCAATGTTGAAAACAGTTGTGCTTCTTAATATTTTTTGTGGAAACTAATACATTTCATGTATTCTATGATGAAAGAAAATGGAAAAGAACAGCATTTATTTGAAATAGAAATATTTTCCAACGTTATTAATGTCATTAGTGTCACTTTTGATCAATTTAATGTGTCCTTGCTGTACAAAAGTATTAAGTTATTTAATAAAGTAAACTTTTAAATGGAAGAGTGTTCATGTATGTAAATTTAAAGAATCAGAAAATGTGTATTGGCATTACATTAACAATGAAAATGTAAAAAATTGAGAATGTGTCATTATCAATCATCATACATGAATTTGTAGCAATGTGAGAGATATTTTTAGTGAATAATAATTTAAATTACAGTCCTCACACAAATCTTTGGTTTCAGATTTTTAACATATTGTAAGCATTAACATTCTTCAAAATATCTCTTTTGTGTTCAATAAAAGATAGAAAGCCATGCAAGTACATTTTTATTTTTGGTTGCACTATCATTAAGCCTTTTTGAAAGAAAAGCAAAATAGTAATACATGCACTTTTTTTTTACATATTCATACAAGTGGACAGTAACTGCAGTAAGTGAAGTCTCTTCTGAAGTCTGACCTGCTTCCACTAGCCACAGGTGCCCATGTGAGCCAAGGACAGGTTTACAGTGAATAGGGCTACAGACTGACCACACTTCTTCATGAGTCCAAAGGCTCTTTCTCTTATAAACACAGTTCACATCTGCACTGCATTTGAAAGGCTGAGTTCTTTGAGAAGCAGATGTGTTCGTGCATAAACATTGAAACATTAGAGCTGGTCTAGGGTGGGCCTGGCACGGAGATCAGGCTAGCTATGTCTGCTTCTTCTGAACACTTATTTACTTTTCATACATCTAAATCTGCACAGAAGTGTAGGCATAATTCATTTTTAGAAAAATAATTCCAACAGAAGCCAAAACAGATTAAAAGCCAGTCTGGAACAACGTATATGAATGAAAAAGAGCGATTTCTTCTCTTTCCCACTCCTGATACACTCCAGGTTTTTCTTTCTGAAGTCACAGTAGCTATTATTTCAGGGTCATTGGTCACGTCACATATGGAGACTTCACATTTGGAGACACAAATTACTAACACACTTTCAGAGTGTTCACATAACGGCTTCTTTTGACTTTCCATGATACCTGTTGAAAGCATGCCACTGAGGACCAGCGAGCTGCTTTGTATAGTCTAGAGAAGAACCTGAAGATGAAACCTGTCATCAACAAGTCCCTAGCTCACACTGAAAAGGAATGTGCGAATACTTCACGTCTCCAGAGAAAAGAAAAGTGTTCCCATGCATATAAATTGATGTTGTTATGATAGTCCATTTTGGAGATGGGTGTTTTTGCTTGGAGCTTGACTGTTGAAGTATCAAAACACATCCACATTGTTTTCCGAACACTCTGGCGCAGGCTTTTAAAGAAGCCTGTGCTATTATTAACAGTCAGATCACGACCCTGGACCAGGATGACGCCGCCCCTGTCAAACCCTGTCAAAACATTGCTCCTTTCTGCTTTGGTGTGACTGGCATATTTTGAGAAACAAAGGAACAACACAGACCACACATGCGGCCACTGCTTTCACTAGACTCAAAGTAGCTGCTGGAAAGAGACAAAAGTGACTAAAGCTAAAGACCAAACACCTACTTGAGAGGGGTGGTGTTGCATTTAGGGGCTTAGTGTTCAAAACGAATTGGGAAAAAACTAAAAACACCTCCATTCAAAACACAAAAAACACATAGTGTTGCTATCTAGAGAAAAATAAATATACTAAAATGTATTTGAACTAAGTATGCTACAAATACTACAAATACGTTCACATGTTATGTGCTTAATAAAAATACCCTGCAATTGTACTTTTAGTTTACTAAACTTGTATACTTTAAATATTTAAATATCTTGCATTTAAAGACCGATGTTACTCAAACTTCATACAATCCTCGTTAATTCTGACATTAAAACACATTTTAGGCTTAATATTTAGAAACGTGTATTGTGTCTGTGTCGATAGCCCAGTGGGCAAGTGTGCTGACACACAGTGCTGTTGCAGTAGGGGCGTCCCGAGTTCAAATCCTGTCTCGAGAATCTTTCCCAATCCGTTCCCCTCTCTGTCTCCCGCTTCACTTCCTGTCTGCTGTCAACTATCGTGTCATAATAAAAGCCAAAACACCCAAAAAGTAATGTGCATTGTTGTACAAGAAGTTCTCCAAATAATAATAACTAAAACAGTTCCTGTGCACATTATTATGGCAATAATTTTCTCATTAAATTGTCATTTTAAAATACTAATGAAATAATAAATGATCTCAGTAAAAACATTCGCCTACTGGGCAAACAGAGCGGCATGTCTGCTTCTGAGAGTGAATGTATTCTCTATTCACTAAAGCTTGGACTTATCTGTCATCCATATTACTGACATCCAGAGCCTGCCAGCTGTTTTCACTTTTCCTCAAAAGTAGACTTTTTCACTCCTGTGATCTCCTAAATAACCGATGGACAGCATCCAAGTCATCCTGTAGGCCTTTTGAGCTGTTAGAAACAGGGCAGCGTACGTCCCACAGCTGAGGACAATCACAGCAACACAATCAGTATTTATAGTTGATAAAGGTGGCATGGAGCCGTATACACTCTTCAAACAAAAGCCACCTCATGATGTTAAGCTTTGGGCAACAAACGACACAATTATCCCAACATACTGGCAATGCTCGTTAACTGTGTTTTCAAAAAACATTTAATAGTTTGACCCCGAAGGAAAAATGCTATGCGTTTGCAATCCAATTTACTCAATGGCAGTTGCTCGATTGGTCCCCGAAGTATGCAATTTATAATCTGCTCTCTTTGCTCATAGACATAGAACATTTTGAGCCAATCACCTGAGCTATAAATGCCTCATGAAGAGTCTCATAACTCAATAATAAGGAAAGCCTGCTGGCCTGGGGCGAGTCTGAGAGAGTTTTGGGTCAGTTGATGAAACTCTTGTCCTTTCAGGCCAGTTCTGCACTGCCACTAAACAACGGAAATTTATCGATCTTACATACATTTGTATGCCTTGTATACATAAATGTTTGTTATTCTCTGATGCATTCAATTTTGATGCAAATTCTGCCGATTTGCATTGCAGATACAAGTTGAAGAACTACAGAAACATCAGTAAGAGCGTGTGGAAAGCTAATATATAAGGTTATATCATATGCCATCCTTTTCCAGCAAAAGTAATGTGTTTATGATTTTATGGAGTTACACAGGATATAAATGTGTAATTTCTAGCATGTTGCACTTTTGTTTGTAAAGAAAAAATTTAATGAACAAATTTATTAAATAAAATATATAAAATATATATTTGGTGTAATATACACTACATTATACGTTGGGGTCAGCAAGTTTTTTTTTAAGAAATAAAAATTAAAATTTAGCAAGGATGCATTAAATTGGTCAAAAGTGACATTAATATATTAGATATATATTAATATATTATAAATCTTATTATAAAGATTTCTGAAGGACCATGTGTCATTAATATATATTAAAATATATTAAATAAATTAAATATTTGTAATATACAATTTTAATTCATTACTATTATTTTTTTTTGTATGTATGTATGTGCATGTATTTATTTAGTTATTTAATTATTTATTTATTTAATTTTATACTTAAATGCAGCCTTCGTGAGCATGAACAGTGAGAAAAAAAATAAGAAAAAATATTAGCAACCCCAAACATTTTAAAGTAGTGTACATTGCTAAAAACTAGAAATGGATCATTCTGTCACAGTGGGGGCAGTAAAAATGTTATACTGGACTCTGCTGACATCACTTGACCTTCTCAGTGTTTGACGCTGAACACTGAAGCAGCATGACTGATCTGTCTTCCCGAGGAGCAGCGGAAGAAAAAACAGCCTTAGAAATAGAAGTCTGTTCCTCTCTGCAACACCGGATGGAATTAATATTTGAGCAGAATCACACAGGACATTTATCACTATCATATGAAATCACCCAAACCTTGAAAAGCCGAACATCTGCCTCTAAATTTAGCTCAAGACTGCGAGGACAGTGCTATAGCTTGTGCCCGAATGCATTCAGTCATCACACAAAATCACTTATAGCGCTTTCGGTCTCCAGATGCATGTGTCCTGTTACGTGCTTTCTGATTAGGCTCTAAATCATGTTGTAATCATACATTTTTCTTTACAGATTCCTGCAGTGTTTCTGCATGACTTAAGTTGAGCGGACTGACAGAGAGTATCGATAGAGCAGAGCAGACGGGGCAGATAAAACACTCCGCTGCATCCTCTCAAGTCCTCGTCTGAAAAAGGCATCAGCAGTCTCTCTGAGAGGACTATAACCTGACGCAGGGCGACTTATCTCACATATCCCACTGTGGGGCGGAGCAGCATTCTCGTGATGTTTTCGAAAACAAAGTAGAAAAGCAGATTGGCTAGGATTTGTGTGGAAAAGGAACAGTGTCTGTTTATGATGGTTTACATCAGCGAGTAGGAGCTGAAGTTATAAGCAGATCCACACAGAAAGCTCTGCTGAATTTGAAAGCCTGTCATCGTACACGCCCACTGACCTTTGCTTATTAAATACTACTTGATAAATACAACTCTTCTATGATGAACATGTTTGTAATATTATATTAATATGTATAAATAATATTTAGAAATCACTGCTTACTGAACTCATTGAACATTTGATCAGTGTTGAAAAAAATCTCTAATATCACCTCTTATGTTTATCTCTTATAAGGCTACATTTATTTAATCAGAAATGTGGGCCAGCTGCATAAAACCTGCTAAGCTACCTGAAAAAGTATGTGCACCGAGGGCAAAAGCTGCTTTAAACGCAAAGGATGGTCACACCAAATGTTGATTTAATTTAGTTGATAGAAGTGAATTGATAAATAAAATCTATTTATTACATTATTTTTGACAGGACAGCATTTTTAAGTGCCTAACACTTTTAACAGTACTAGATTTGCAGGTAGGTTTCTTGAAGCATCTTGGAGACGTTGCCTCAGTTCTTCTGGATTTAGTCTGTCTCAGTTTCTTCATGTGATTCCAGACAGACTGATGATGATCAGATCAGATCTCAGAGGAGCACTGGCTGTTGTCAGACTCATTGTGCAAACAAAAATCTCACTGGATTATACAATTAATGGCAAAATTAATGTTTGGAAATGTTCAAATTTTTTTTTTTTTTTTACTTGATATACATGAAATTACATTCAAATTAAGATCAATTTAAGATTAATTTCTTGAAAATGGTACAAAAGTTTAAAACCCATATAATACCAACTACAATGAGTAAGAACTCGGCACATGTGTTTTTTTATCCTCATTTTAAAATGATTTTTCCATTTCTTTAACCTAGACCATCTTATATGTCATTGATCCACGTGCTTTATGATATAGGCTCCAAACAGTCTATGGGTTGACTTTCTTGTGAAATTCTTGATATGGTCCACAAAACCAGGGTAAGGTATATGCCCTTCGATAATTAGCTGTCAGGATGAAGTTTTGTTCAAAAAAGGAAGTAATTTACAAACCAACAGGGGATGATATGCTGCTGGGCTTTATGAAGAGACATTCTCATTACCGCCCAATCTTTATAGCGAGACAGATCAATCTAAAGAGCGGCTCTTTCTCCCAAAAACCAGCTGTCTGTCTTTTGTTGAGTTTCAGGCTTTTTTCCGCCGCAGGGAGTTGGGGAGAGAAACGCGGGATGCTCCCTCCCCTCTTGCCCTGATGGGCTTTGCAGGTTTGGGAATCAGGAGAGAGAGCGAGATGTTTGTTGTGTTAGTGAGACTGGGAAAGTGATCAGGACACATGATAGGGGATGTAATGAAAGCGTCTTCCTCTTGCAATGCATCGTTCTCACTCTCTCTTCCGATCTCTTTCTCTTGTCTCTTGCACGGCACACCTGCTGTGCGTCTCATGTCTCCATCTCTCTCTCATCACGATTTTCACTTCCTTTGTCTCCTTCCCTCCACCAGTGCAGCACTTCAAGGTCCAGTGAAATTGTAGCTTAATTTACAGCATTTGCGGTATAATTAACTACAAAATATATATTTAGACTCATCCCTCAGTTTTCTAAATCATGATTACTTAATGACATTTTTCTAGCCACCACTGTTGGGACGGAACATTTACGTTGCATACATTTACATTTAACAATTCTAGTTTGATTCCTCTGAATGATTCTGGTTCCCTAAGAGGTCTTATGATGCTATTAGTACTTTTAAGGAATAAATATTTGGGGAAAAAGAAATGCAATTCCATTGCTAAGGATGAAATAAAATCAGTTTCTGCTGAAGTTGTGTCTTTTTTATAGGCAACACAAATGCAATTTAGCAATTGGCCTTAACTATATTATATTAACCCTCTGGGTCTGGGTGGGTTTTAGGGCCATCATATTAAAAGCTAAAGTCTGATTAGACTGTATTCAGCTCAAACTGTGCTACAATAACGTGAGTGGAATGTATGCACAACAATAGACCAACTAAATAAAACATGTTTTCTTATTTCACTCTATTTCTAAAATACTATTGACAAATAATGGGTCTCATTGTGTAAGTAGACAAAGATTTGTGCTAGAAATCTGTGTATGAATACTTTCAAAAATGAATCTTGATTCACCAATAACTTTTGTACTAACATTTATTCTAAATGTATTGAAAACTGTGCAACTGACACCACACAAATGCAAAAATCGTCTACTCAGGGTAGCCTTATAATTGTGTTAAGATGAAATTTTATACATACCATAAGATATCGCTTGAGTGAGGTTTGTAAAAAGAGCCGTAAAGGAATGGCAGATGCTCATTTCAAGTACTTCAGTTCATTAAAACTTAGTTCAAGGTTAAGACTAAATTCGTCCATAAGAAACTCTCCCGTGTGTGCAAATGCAGAATACTTTATTAGTCAATGAGACCTAATGTGTATCTTTTACAAAACATTGTATTATAATCAACTGGTCAATAACTAAACTCATTAGTTATTTTGTGTGTTTGATATACTAAACAGAACTGGTTCATAAGAACCATTTGTTTGGGAAATTAGACTACACAGGTTGTTTATTTTGTATTTATTTTATTTTTTTCATTCACTAAAGACAACCAATTAATTAGAGTATCATACTACACTGCTTGCGCTGTCTATTGCACATTGTAGATTAGCAGACTTTTGTGGCACCCAAATACTGTTAATGCACATTTACAATTGCTCAGAAATGTGGTGGGCAAAATCCAGTAATTTACTTAGAAATCCATGCAATCGCAAGTTCTGTGTGGAAAAGGTCAGAAAAGTTGCTCACGCAGATTTTGCTCACATTTAAGTTGGTCAAGCAAATCCAACAAAGCTGCTTGGTTTAAAGGTGCCTTCGGTGTGAGCTGTGATTTATACTTTACTGACAATAGAAATGTGACTTTTTGTCTGTGAAATTGCTCCTAAATTTGTATTCCTAAAAAGTATTCCAGTAAATTCAGTCATAGTATCATAGGAGCATGTGCGGGAACTGGTAACGGCTCCGTTCGGTTCTGGTATTTGTTTAAAAATGGAACCAATTCTTGGCACTCTTTATGGCGTCACACATGGTTTGGCCTTCTTGTGTGAGATTTGTGTGATATTCTGTTTTAAGCTGAGGGACCAAGTCGAAATTATTTCTGGTAATACTCATCATTATTTCACAAATACTGTGGAATCGATTGAGCTTAATGTGGACTTCTATTATTCCCTTTAACTGTCAAACAAGGCCTTTCTCCTCCGCCTCCTCTTTTTGTGTCACTTAAAAGAGCATGGGATCAGAGAGGATGTGGATGTTAGGTCAGCAGTGGGCGGGCGTATTTATAGCCTTCTCTGCTTACCGGAGGCAAGGCAATGGCACGGCCAATCCCACAGTACATAAAACTGTCACACACCAGCTGATGGTGATGAATAGACGTGCAGATCACTGGACATTAAATAAATCCTTAAAGTGAACATTATGTAGATGGCCCGGTGCAATATCCTACAAACCATAAAGGGAAGGTCAGAGCTCCTAAAAAAGGCTAATACATAAGATTTTTACGACCTGTCCAATAAAACTATGTCCAATAAAACTATGGCATTTTAATGGGTACTTAATCTAATGAGAATGTGTCCCTGCATTCCCTGTGCTCAGGGATTGTTATATCCATCCAAGCCCAAAAGAATTAGGAATCTTCAAAACACTGTTTATACTCATTGACCTGTAATAAAAAGGTTCATGTCTGTTGTAATAATGACTTGAATCAGTAAGCAAATTAGGGAACATTGTAAAACATGTTCTTTTTTAGTTAACGGAGCACTTGAGAATAATTAGCCTTGGTGTTGATTCCAAAAACCCTTTGGCTCATGAAGTCACACTGCCATTAAGAACATGTTTATCATGAGATTCCACCATGATCAAGGCCTAACTTGCTTATTTCACTTAGAGAGCCTTTCACCTCAAAATGACTCATTAGACCCATGTGTTTAATGAATATGGAGGATTTTCGAGGATTCCTGCTCACATTGCACTCTTCATTTTCGCCTGCTGGGTCAGTTTTGTTTTTCATGGGCTTTCCTGGGTCAAAGGGAACAAAGATGTGTGTGATGGAATGGCAGCTCTGAATGAAATCTCAATCTCCATCTCCTGCCTTCACAAGCTCATTGTCCCCTCGGGGGGTAAAGAGGTCCTCCTGAGGGCCAAAGTCCTAGTGCCCCCTGTAAGTGCTTCATAAGCTTCCTGCCACGGACCGGCTTTGTTCTGCTGTTGTGAGAACAGGGGCTGCACACAGAGCGCAGTGCCTGCGAGCATATGTTCTTCTAATTTGCTTTGATAACTGCCAGATGACGAGGCCAGGGCCCCTCCGAGTCTGTGCCGCGAGGGCCAGGATGGGCTTCGTCTGGAAAGAGGGTCAGTGGGGAGCCTAGAGATCTGTTCCTGGAATGAGATCCCACTTTCTCTTCCTGTGACACAGAGGCTGTTTCGGTCACTTGTCTGTTGGTGAATATGCATCTGTTGAGGGAACATTTCAAGGAACAAGAACAAAATGCTGATCCTGTAAAAGATCTGCAATGGACTGGGAAACCATAGTGGAATATAGAATTCTTACTATAGATATGCTACAGTTTAAAAGTTAGGTGTCAGGAAAGTTTGGCATCACTTTTTTTTAATAAATAAATAAATACTTTTATATTACAAAGATGCATTCAATTGATCAAAAAGTAAATATTTCAAAATATTTATATTTCAAATAAATGCTGTTTGTTTAACTTTCCATTAATCAAAGAACCACTGGACCCTTGCCGGATCCTCTTCAGTTTGCCTACGGAGCAAACAGGTCTGTGGATAACACTGTCAATATGGGGCTGCATTACATCCTGCAACACCTCGACAAACCTGGGAATTACGCAAGGATCTTATTTGTGGACTTCAGCTCGGCCATCAATACCATCATGCCTGACCTTCTCTCAGACAAACTGACACAGCTCTCTGTGTCCACCTCCAACTGTCAGTGGATCAGCAGCTTCCTGACAGACAGGCAGCAGCTAGTGAGGCTGGGCAAACTCACATCCAGCACCCGTACGATCAGCACTGGCACCCCTCAGGGTTGTGTTCTCTCCCCACTTCTCTCTACACCAACGACTGCACATCTAAAAAAAAAAACCTCTGTCAAGCTCCTGAAGTTTGCGGATGACACTACAGTCATCGGCCTCATCAAGGACAGAGACGAGTCTGCTTACAGACAGGAGGTTGAGCAGCTGGCTGTCTGGTGCAATCTTAACAACCTGGAGCTAAACACTCTCAAAACTGTGGAGATGATCGTGGACTTTAGGAGGAACCTTCCTGCTCTCCCCCCACTTACCATCATGAACAGCACTGTGACTGCAGTGGAGTCATTCAGGTTCCAGGGAACCACCTTCTCTCAGGACCTGAAGTGGGACACTCACATTGACTCACATTGACAAAAAAGTCCCAGCAGAGGCTGTATTTCCTCCGCCAGCTGAGGAAGTTCAACCTGCCACAGGATCTGCTAAAATAGTTCTACTCTTCCATCATCGAGTCTGTCCTGTGTTCATCTATAATTGTTTTGTTTGGCTCAGCTACCAAAACAGACATCAGAAGACTACAACAGACAGTCAGGACTGCTGAGAGGATTATCGGTGCCCCTCTATCCAACAGCCAAGATCTTTATATCTCCAGAGTGAGGAAAAGGGCTAAGAAAGTCACTCTGGACCCCTCTCACCCTTTCTCTTTGAACTGTTGCCCTCTGGCCGGCGCTACAGAGCACTGAGCACCAAAAGAGCCAGACACAAGAACAGTTTTTACCCCCAGGTCATATCCCACCTGAACAACACATCACACACCCCAGTATTGTACATCTGTAAATAACTCATCAAACCTTCATCTGTACATACATGCACATTCACAGTTCTGTCCATGGACAGTTTTCTTTTCTGTATATTTTTATTTTATTTCCATTGCTATTCATAATTATTGTATATTCCCTTCATTATTAGTGTATCAAATTACCTTAATTATATGTTGTCTGCACTATGTTTGTACTTTCTGTACTGGAAGCTCCTAACACCAAGACAAATCCCTTGTGTGTGCAAACACACCTGGCAATAAAGCTCTTTCTGATTCTGATTCTTCTTTTTCTGAATCCTGAGAAAAAAAATAATCAACATTTTTTTTTATCAAAAACAATTTTTTCAACAATAATAATGTTTCTGGAGCAGCATATTAGAATGATTTCTGAAGGACTACTGAAAATTCAGCTTTGCCATTAAAGGAATAAAATAACTTTTTTCTATTTTAATATATATTTAAATGTATTTAAACGGTCCTATATACATTCTAATAATAGTTCTTCATTTTTTTATCAAATAATTACAGCCTTGGTTAGCATAAGAGACTTATTAAAAATAAAATCTTGCAGACCCCAAACATTTGAACTGTAGTGTATATCCTCCTGAGACACCCCCCCCAAAAAAAAAAAATAAATAATGTTTTGTGAATTTAGTATTTTTTCATGTTATTACATTGTTTAGACCATAAGAAAAATATATATTTTATTAATATTTATTTTCTATCTCCTCTGTAGAGGACACTAGGCCTCAGTTTTTCTAAAAATAAAATGTCATGAATAGACATCAAAAAAGCAAAAACAATGGGATTTTTTATACTAAACTTTGTTTAAGGATGATTCTCAACTATGTTATAAAATATATAACATACTTATTTGATATACCATTTTGTTTTATGCAATATGTGTCCATAAACTGGTTTTCCCATCAAACACAATTTATCTATACACTGTATCTAATTTGCATATTAATGTGTTGCTGTTTCATAATGGGAGTCATAAATGGCCAGATTTAATTTAAAATTATTCAGATTTAAATGACAATTAAAACATGTACATTTAAGCATAATATATTTCCATAAGGATGTACAATTTTTCAAGATTAAGTTTAACCATCTTCAAAGACCTAGTCTTGCGTGTGGTCATGGTGAAACTTCCAAACATTTAGTATCTCTCTGATGCCCTGAATGTGCTCACAACTGTGACATGTGAGCAGGGCTGGACTGGGACAAAAAATCGGCCCTGGCATTTTTTTGGTCCAGGCGGCCCACCACCACTTCGAACTATATATATATATTCAAGAAGAACATGTACCGGCCCGATAGTGCGTCGGCCCACCGGGAAAATGCCCGGTATGCCAGATTACCAGTCCAGCCCTGCATGTGAGGTCTCAGAGAAATTCACTAAAATAGAATGTCCACTACAGAGGCAAAAACTCCATAGCTGGGTCTCAAGAGGATCAGTGTTTATATATTAAGTGCCTCAAAACTCTGAAATATCTTCCACATGCCACTTACCTGACAAACAAGTACAAGAGCATGCAAAGAGCATGACTTTGTTTAAAGAACATACATTTTCAGGTAGATTGAAAGTGTCTTTTACAAATTGCTTAAAGCCACCCAGTCAGATTGGAACTGGCTATTTGTATCCAGCTATCACCATTTTTGTATGCAATATACACGAGGCTGTCAGTGAACAGACAGTGGGTGGTCTGAAGAATGAGACTAGTTGACTCCACTCATTATGGAGAGAAAGTATTAGTTCACAAGTTATAAGAGAGATTATGATTGCAAAACTACACCATTAGAGCAAATTATGAGAGCAAAACTACTCAGCATTTTAATATCATCTTTAGGTCTCTTACTAATTTTGCTTATATAATGACTTTGATATCTGTAAATATGACAAATTAAATACATTTGACAATATTACTCTCATAGACGTTAGCTAATTTATATAATTACTACTGAAAGACTGATCTAACTACAAATGGACCCAGGGCACTGAGAATCGCTGATTTAGATGTATGGGTTTGGTTGAATTAAAACCAAATCATTTTAGTTTTATAATGTTTATTTCTTGCTGTGGCCTGGGTTCAAATTAATTGCACACAAAATGTGTTTTTTTATGTGTGTTATAGTTTTAGTTCCTTCACTGGTCATGAAACTATTACTCAGGAGTCCAGTATATTCTGCTGATTTCAAATCTGCACTCTAAAGTCCATCCGCTCTGCAGAGATGTTTATTTTATGAATGGCTTATTTTACGGATAGTATCATTTGTAAAGCGGGTAGCTGGAGCTGCTGCTGTTCTTTTTTGGTGGAGAAACTGAGGTGCTTCTGAGTGTGTCCATAACTCACGGCGGGGCTCATGGATCTCTTCACTCTCGCAGCTGTCTGGGCTATTATGCCCTGCACTCCCTCTGCTAGACATACACAGAGCGAGATGAGATGGCAAATTTGAGCAATCAGTGACATGTCTCCACTATGTAATTTAGTGCTAATGTCTATTTCAGAACTGAGTCAATCGGCTGGAAGGCAAGGTCACATCATCCAGAGATGAGAAACAGCAGATGCTCACTGCAATTTGAATGATCTGATTATCATAATACGTAAAGACAACTTAAAATTAAGACCTTTTCTATGTTAACATATCATTTTACTTCTTTTTGGTTTTATTTATTTTTAATTTTAATTGAAAAATGGCATTTGTGCAATTGTATCTCTATTTTAGAGAATTAAATTGCAGATATTGTTTTGCTAGCATAATTTTATACTATAAGTATTATCCATGTTATCTGTGATTTGGCAGCTGTTTGTTCTTTGTTTAATATTTCATCTAAACTCTAGTTTATTATGTATTGTTGATTTACCCTTATTTGCTTTTTCTTGCAATAAATTGTATTTATTTTTAATTGCCTTTCTTCTAGACCAAAATATCTTCTTGCTGGGATCATAGTTAACAAGAATCTTGTTCTTAATATTTTCTTGTTCTTTTCTTTTTTCAATGAAATTCATACTTTTATACAGCAATATTTTTAAGTCGTTTTTTTAATGAAACAAACACTTATTTAGCAAGGAAGAATTCAATTGGACAAAAGAGACAGTAAAGATAAGATGTCTGTTTTAACGCTATTCTTGTAAACTTTTTATTCCTCAAACGTTAAAATAATTTATCACCATTTCTACATACAATATTAAGCAGCACAACTATATAATAACATGTTAAAATGATTTCTGAAGGATCGTGTGACACTGAAGCCTGGAGTAATGATGCTGACAAATTCAGCTTTGCATCACATTAATAAATTACATGTCAAATTAATATTGAAATAGAAAACAGTTTATTGAAATATTGCTGTCTTTACTGTATTTTTAAACAAATAACATGTAGTCTTGGTGAGCTTTAGAGACTTCTTTCAAAACTATTAAAATATCTTACTCACCACAAATTTTTGAATGGTAGTGTTAATGTACATACTGTATATAAATGGAAAATTATATTAAATAATTATTGAAAGTGCAAAAAGTGGCATGTAATGATAGATAGCCATTAGATTTTCCACATTGACCCTACGAATGAACTTCCTGTGCATGTGATCATTTGAAACCATGACCAGGAAGCAATTAGTTAGGGCTGGAAGTCTGGACGGCAGGTCACCCGACAGATCTTTCCACTTCAGCCCTGTCTCAGGAGTGAAGATCTGTGGGTTTCGTGCAATGAGGTTTCCGTACGGTGGAGACAAACAAAAGATGTTTTAAATATCCACTGAAACGGCCACACTGCCATAGATAAGCCGTGAAGGAAATCACTTAAAGTGCGATGTGTCACTGCTGCTATGTAATGTCACGTTCAGCTCTGCTTCTGCGGTCCTGAATGCGCCATACATTTTTTACACAGTAGCCTATAAATCTGTTTTTCCTTGGTAGATTTAAGACACAGAAAGCATTAAATATATTTCAGTAAGTAGAGGTCATAATGTTAAAGATGTAAACGTTAAGCTGAATCTTGGGGAAAAAAGTTTCCGTCCATAATTAAACGACAGAAGCAAAAACATTTTATTTTACAGGACTGAATATAACTGTCAGCATGGTGATAAAATGTGAAACATTTCCCTTCTGTTCTTCTGTCCTCACAGGACTTCACTCAGCACTGATCCAGAGGTGGTCAGACAGTAGTGAACCAGGATATGGGAATCAACCACGGAGACAGCCAGATCCACGCCATTAAATGCTCCATCAAATACGTTTTACTGAGCCTTATTGAGTAAACACTGCATGGAAGGGCAGTAATAATGACGCAGCTCTCTGCTGTGTTTTTAATTTCTTCCTAAAAATATGAATCAGTCCTCCGGTTCACGGAACGTGTAATGAAAGTATAATGTGTTGAGACAGTGACTGTGAGATACCAAACATACATGGTCACCACAAACTAACAGACACCACTGACAGCTGGAGGGAGCAAAATATAGTTATTTTAGTGCGAATCAGCTTGATGAAAAATGTTCAACCCAGGCTGGAAAATACATGACAGCCTTATATATATATATTTATTTTAAACTGCAAAAATGTCATTACTGTAAACATGCATGCAGTTTCAAGTTGAAATGAACACTAGTGGCAGTAAATCACCAACAACCTTTGTCCCTTGTCATACAAATTATGATTACAGGCGCACATTATCAATTTATAGACTTATTTTAGTGTGCAATACTATGTTATGTCCTTTTATCGTAGTGCTTGATTTGAAAATTAATACACTTGGCCTTTTTCACCACATAACCAGCCCCATGTGGTTTTTCTGAAATAGTAAACTTGCTCGGTAGCTCACCTGGTACAGCATTGCACTTGCATTGTGAAGTGCTTGGGTATGAGTTCTGTAAAACATGAGTCGTGACTGTCAATAAGATAGCTTGAAGCCTCATAGAAGGAAGCTTAAATGGCATAGTTGCTTCAGCAAATGCATGTTTATCTTATGTTTGCTTTTGCTCACACTGTCAGTTAGGTTTAGTGTGACATGACAGGGAATTAACCTTTTAGCGCCACTCGCCAGGCATTTTGTTTCTGAACTGCCACGTGCATTCACCAACATAATACAATTTTACCATGTGTGCAGCTGTGATGTATACAGAATATTTTGGCAAATGTGATAATCAAGGCATTTCATGCATAAAGAACATTTTCATACTGTGCACAGTATACATATTGCAATATTAATAGTTTAATAGTATTCTATACTACATAGTCAAATAACTGAAATTGCTTATACCTTTAAAATGTCTTAAAACCGAAAAACCAAGCTCAGAGTAAACAGTTCTATGGTGTGTGTGTGTGTGTGTGTGTGTGTGTGTGTGTGTGTGTGTGTGTGTGTGTGTGTGTGTGTGTGTGTGTGTGTGTGTGTGTGTGTGGGTGTAATACTGTATAATGTTATGTAGTATTGTGTTTTTCAGTGTGTACAAATGTGTGACTGCTGTAGTAGTTACAGTGCATGTGTGTGTGTTGTGTGTGTGTGTGTGTGTGTGTGTTGTGTGTGTGTGTGTTGGATAATAAAAAGGATGATGAGGGTTCATGGAGCTGATGTACTTATCTAAATTATCATATAATGTCTACAACAGGTGATAAACGGGCCACAACCCTAACTTTTTCCTCTCTACAATACCATCTCATCCTCTTTTGTGTTCTTTATTAAGCGTGAAAGACATCACGAGTCTCTTGATTGATTGGTGCCGTGTCAGATGTTTGTGTTTGTTTGGCACTTTGTTATCGGTTCCCACTGGATACAGATCATTTCCACTTGAACCATTTGAATGTAGTTCAGCGGTGCTGCTGTCTGTACAACATCCATCTAGTTAAGATAACACAAACATCAATTTAGATATTAAGAGGATAGAAGAGTGTGTTTGGCCTTTTCAAGAGTGTGTTCATCAATCTCCTCACATCTAGCTTCCTCTTTACGGATACTTGATGAAAATGATTCATATTAAGGGGAGAGCAGAGATACTGTAATGCAGAATAAGTGTTATAGTAATAATGCTTAATTGCATACTAGCTTCAAAACACAAAAATATTGACCATATGTTTCTTGACATATTTATGATACCATGAAGACTGGAAAATAAATTCACCTTTGCATCACAGGAATACATTACATTTTACAATATATTCAAATAGAAAACAGTCATTTAAAAATGCAATAATCTTTCCACAATTTTTACTGTATTTTTTGATCAAATAAATGTAGCGTTTGTGAGTATAAGAGACTTTCAAAAACATTAAAATGTCTTACCAAAACCAAACTGTAGTGAACACATGAACATATATACAAGCATAATTTTATATCAATAATTGAATCATACAATTTTAAAAAGTTATCTCTCCTTTCAAAATGTAATGTGTTTTGGACCTGATCTGATATCTACATTTTCAAAACCAATAATGAATGCCTGTGCTTCATAATTTGAAGTGTGTGAATATTGAGTTTAGTGTTTAAGGGTGTATTTTGTTTTGACTAAGCTTATGTATATAAAAATAAATTCACATTATACATTATACTTTTTCATCTACTTTTACATTTATCATCACGTACTGAGTGTTATGCATGTAACTTCATGTACTTCTGGTTTAACTGTATCATGCTTGATAAGTTTAAAATTCTTGCAGATAATAAGTTGAAGTATTCTTGCAAATACATTTTTATTTCCTGTGATCAGATCTGTAAGTCTGCTGGCTGTGCAGATCTGATCACTCAGATCTGGAAATCATTTCCATTTCCAACAATGATGAGACCGCATACTTGGATGAGGTAGAGAGACTTACATCATGGTGCCAGGACAACTGTCTCTCTCTGAATGTGAGCAAAACTAAAGAGCTGATTGTGGACTTCAGGAAGAGACAGCAGCGGCCCTACACTCCTCTTATGATCAGTGGGACCCCTGTGGAGAGGGTGAGCAGCTTCAAGTACCTCGGTGTAAACATCTCCGAGGACCTGACTTGGACTGCACACATTCAAGCACAGGTTAAGAAAGCCAGGCAAAGACTGTACCATCTGCGACAGCTGAGGAAATTCAGGGTCTCACCAGCAATCCTGAAAACTTTCTATTCAGGGGCCATAGAAAGTGTACTGACTCAGTGCATCTCAGTGTGGTATGGAAATCAAATCAGGACTGCAAAGCTCTGCAGAGAGTCGTGCGCTTAGCTGAGCGCATCTCAGGGTCTGCTCTCCCCTCTCTGCAGGACATCTACCTCAAACGCTGCAAAAGCAGAGCTGCTAAAATCATCAAAGACTCAAATCACCCCGGTAACCATCTTTTCTGTTTACTGCCATCTGGCAAGCGCTTCAGGAGCATGATGGCAAAAACTGAGAGACTGAGGAGGAGCTTCTTCCCTCAGGCCATCAGGCTCCTAAACTCAAACTCGGTCTCATAACATCAACATGACTCAATTTAATAAACTGTAAGATATTCACTATTCTCCATCATCCGTATTGCTACTATGTGTATATACCCTGTACAACCTGTTTTCACATTCCTGCTTATATTATTATTTATTAAGTTCACAGTATAATGTATTGCACATTTTATTTTATTGCACATTTTACTCTGTATATTTTCTTCTTACTTTTTTTATTTTTTACCTATATTTATAAGTTTATCCTCTTGTGTTGTGTAACATATGTTGCACTGTCCATTGAGCGGACCTGACCTGACTTACATTTCACTACTGATTATATTCTGTATAATTGAGTATGTGACGAATAAAAAAAACCTTGAACCTTGTGCATGGAATTTCTACCATTTCTGAATTAATAAGATGTTATCCTCTAGTTTGCCATTTTATGTCCCTGTAATAGACCTGTATTAATGTAGATCACCCATCATTAGTTTTTCACCTCTGCTTCGTTTCTGATGCTAACCTTGCGTGTGTGTTCAACTGAATACGATGCTCTGATTATAGACTGGTATCTGCTGCCTGAGGCTGAAGCCAGATGGTACAGTCTGCATTGAAAATATGTCTGCGCTCTGGCTTTGATGTCTTACCCTACCAGCTCAATACGCCAATGATTTCTCAGGAGGGCAGGAAAAGTTGGACTCCACAAATGAGAGAATCACTAAAGCAAGAACCCAGACATGGGCAGTCATTAAAGACTACATAAGAGCTAATGTTTCCACCATATGCTTTGGATTGTATCCCTTGGATAAATGGAAAATAATTAAAATTTCAATCTTTAATCCATATGAAATGTATCTTATTGCTTAAAAGCTTTAATGACAGATTTAAGGCCAGCAGAACCATCATAAAACCAGCTACTTCAAGATGCTCAGAATTAATAGTACATACACCATGTCTACAGTAAATGGAGCTTTCATTAGGCCACGATGTCAGGAACATACGCAAGCGTCCTTTTGAGATGGTGGCGTCTGCAGTCCATCTTTGAGGAGATTTATCATCAGATGAAAAGGTTACTGCGTTTTTTTTAACTAAGCTACTATGCCTCAGTTCACTCAAACTGGGACAAAGAACTGTGCACTTAAGTTACGTTAACAACTAACAGTTGGGCCGGTGATGTTCCAGAGTGCTAACACAATGGATAATACATCTGTTACTTTTTCAAAGTCACCAAAACTAGTCCCGGAGACCATGAGAAGCCCATCAGAGATTTCAAAAGTCAAAGTCACAGCTTGGAAACCAGGCAAAACATCTAAGAAGTCAATTAGTTGATGCGAGCAATATGAGTAGACAGTAAAACCAGCTGCGGTGGATCTGCAGGGAAAAGTTAGCGCTTCTCAAAAGACGAATGCACTGTAATCTGTGAAGAAGGACTCTGTGCCATGTCCGATATGTTTGTTTTAAATTCATCTTTTTGTGTGTAAAAGGAAATGAGAGTTTTAGGGTGTATAAAAGTACAATATGGTGTCGGATTTATATATGAATGTCAAGGTTCTTTTGACAGTTTGATACTATTAATGATACTTTTATTTTTTCCTTCAAAGAAAGTGGTATTTCTATAGCAGGATATCCCTTGTATCTACACGAGTGCCACGGAAACTCCATTGTTTGTTCATTGCTTGTGCAAAACTGAAGATTATATTGTTTTAACCTGCGTCATGTCCAGTATCTCATATGCTTTCTTGACCTATTGTCCTTGAACGCTGGCTCTCAGCAGTCACTAGCAATTACATAACACTTTATATAGTGTCCATAAAGGGGTGTTGAATATTCTTTTTTTAGCCCGGACATTATTTGTATAGGCACTTCATGATCACTCCCTCACAAAGGTTCTCTATTCATCGTGAAGTGGTGTGGATTAGGAAGTACCCCTTGCTTCACCCCGGTCCACCCTCTGTGCCAGATAACGTTTGTATCTATGAAATTACAGTCAGGTTTATAGTACACGGTAACCTGCAGTTATCACAAACCTTTATATTTCGAAATATCTATACCCACAATATATTGTTAAAAGATTTGGGGATATATTGTTAAAAAATAATAATATATTTTAAATACAATAAATTCTAAATTATGCATCATAAAAATAAGTAAAAACCACTGCTGGTTATGTCATTTACTAATTCATCAGTGGAATGTCATTAAGTGCTCTCCACTTACATGCAAGATTGCATGCATTTTACAAAACACAATGAGACGGATCACACTCAACTCAATAGGAAATGAACCGTAGGTCATTTTCCCTGAAGCAAATGTGAAAGAAATGACTACAGCCCCACTGAAAACATTTAACATCTCTGAAAATGTCACTCAGGTCCTGGTTGGGGGAAGAGACTGTGAACAACAAAGCAAACAAGAGCCTCAAACTCTTTGTTTCACGTTTTACCTCTATGATAAAGAACAAATTGCAGAAGCTAGGGTAACATTTCAGTCATCGCTCTAAGAGAGATACTTGCCGTCTTGTCAGGTCGAGTAAGATTAAGATGAAAAGAATGACTTTGAACATAATTGCCACCCACCAACTGCTGCAGTGGTCATTAATGATAACTCCAGCACCTGTGTCAACAGTCTCTGTGCCTGGCGTAATGAACGTCTTTAGTTCAGGCGGTTCTGTCAAGTCAAGTGCAGCATGACTGCAATTACCCGCCATTGACGTTCATCTAACGGAACAGCCGCCTCCCCTATTTACACTTTTCTCCAGGATTTCAGTTTAATGAAACCCAACAAAAACTGATTTGGTTGTTTTCAGCCACACAATGAGACTGCATAAGTGCCTAAGGATTATGTTTACAGTATGTTCAGTTTTTACACTTTAATGACAATGAAAAGAACCTATTCATTATTGTCATTAAAATGAAATTACTGAACCCACATAAAGTTTGATACAAATTTCAAATGGCACTTAGAGGCTTTTTAACTCTTCATTTGCTGGTCTTGAATGTGCTGCAATGCATCCAGCTGAAGTTGGTCTTTTAATAATAGACAATATCATGATTATAATGCTCAGTATAAACTTCTGTCATACTCCAGAAATAGATCTTCCTGACATCTTCTTATTTACTCACACTTAAACTAGACTAACGGCTATCTGCTCCTAATGCACAGATTGATATCATTTTGCAGAACCTGTTCTATG
Organism: Ptychobarbus kaznakovi; assembly: GCA_027422405.1. Lineage (NCBI taxonomy): Eukaryota > Metazoa > Chordata > Actinopteri > Cypriniformes > Cyprinidae > Ptychobarbus > Ptychobarbus kaznakovi. The sequence goes on along the minus strand of CM049801.1, from coordinate 7,904,942 downwards.
ATGGTTCAGCAATTATGAGCCTGAGAAAAATGCTAATTTTAGAAGAAAATTTCAGCACTTAGAGATTTTGCATCTGAACTCTTCAAATATCACATTGCAAAGAATATTGTTTTTCTAATCTATGTTTTTGTGTTATTTTAATAATATTGAAATAAAAACAATGTATTCACTCACTCTTAAAATGTTTGGGTTTGGTCAAGATGTTTAATGCAAGGCTATTTGGCTGTATAAATGCAGTAAAAACAATTTAAAATAACTGTTTTATATTTTAATATATTTAAAAATGTATTTTTACAGCATCATTACTCCAGGCTTTAGTGTCACATGATCCTTCAGAAAATATTCTAATATGTTGATTTGCTGCTCAATAAACTTAAAAAAATATATATTATTATCAATAATGAAATAATTGTTCTGTTCAATATTTGTATGTTTTTATTGATTGATTGATTAACTAATTGACTGATTGATTGGTTGATTTCTTAGTGGGAACCATGATTTGATGTTTAGAAAGTTCAAATGAAAAGGATTTATTTGAAATAGAAATCTTCTGTATCAATATAAAAGTCTTTGTCACTTTTAATTAATTTAATACTTCTACGCTGAATAAAAGTGTTATTTATTTTTCACAAGTAGTGTACTTTACAAGGAAAATAGTCAAATACTTAACAAAATTGCCATAATTTATCTTTTTTATCACCATTTTGACAAATATTGTTTTTAGGGATATATGTAAGAAAATGTATTTTAGTTTAAAAAAAATAAATAGCACTGAATTGAATTCAAGATATACTCTGAAAAAAAATTATATCTTAGAATTTTCAGGTAAATTATTTTTTAAGATGTCTAGACTATTTTAAATTGGAAGAAATATAAATACACAATAAAAAGTGACATATGTGTCACATCATAAAACATTTTTGTGCCATTGGAAGTTCTGCTGTGATCAAATATGTGAGATTTTTTGTCAACTCTTTTTGTTTAATGTACACCTATGTTCAACATCAACAGGTATATCCTGAATTGAACTTGTGAACTTCTGCTGCACACAAACTGCTCTGTGTCCATGTTTTGACACTTTCCCCTGCCCCGATGGTGTACCTATGATACAGGTTTTGCACTTCCTCCCTGTGTTGATTCGGGCCCCTTTCTTTCCTGTGCCCTCTGGGGTCCACTAAGTCCCTGATTTTGGGGTAGATTCTTAATATTTTCTTACCACCCGTTTCGTCTCTGCCCTGAGCTCTGTTTGGCTCTGTTGTATGCTTGCTTGGTGAAGTCAGGTGGTTAAACTGAATTAAAGATGAGGTAACCAGAGCTGCACAGTAGCAATGATGCTGCTAAGCTTTGGGAAAATTAAGTCTTTGTATTCCATTAAAATCTCATTATGTCTTGCATCTCACCCACTTTGCCAAATAGGCTCCATTGTGCACCACTCTGAAGGCACTGATGGAATGTGTAAATTCTTTGTTTATTGCCTTGAAAGCACTTAACCCTCTTTTTGACCCAGGTTGGGTACCACATTCATCCCTGAGGACATGCTGAGATTCAATGAGCCAAATACTGCAGCCAATTCAAGTGGAGCGTCAGATCAATTCAGAGCTGCACTGACTGCACTGTTCACCACAATAGTGGCTTGAAATAAATGAATTTGTCTCTCTTCATCACTGTGACAAATTGGTCAAAATAATACACTGTGCTAATAGAGAAGTGATAGTTATTTTGTTTACTTATAAGATAGACTCTGCTTTTCATTTTGCAATGCTGTGATGTAAAAGACCAACGTCAGTCATCAATTTGTCCACACCCTTAAATAAAAGGAGTGTAAAAGCCATCTGGGATGGGGAAAGTCCTTTCATATTGCCTGGTTAATCTGTTCCCTGTGTTTGGTGAAGGAATGTGATGATCCTCTTTGGTGTCTGTGGATGTGGAAAAAATTACAAGATGGGTCAGTTCAACAGTCATCTGAGAGAGTAAACAAGAGAATAACAGCTGTGCTGTGGCACTTCCATGAACAAGGCACAAAGTCAAGACATTTGTAAATGTGTATTCATTCATTCATTCATTCATTCATTTTCATTCATTCACATGATCAGAGAAAGAAGGATCTTAGCCTTAAGACATTGGTTATTGTCATCAACAGGTTGAAGGGGGTAAAATAATGTATTTGGTACTTATTTGTTTATATATTTATTACAATATATTTTACTGCAATAATTGACTATCAGTTTGTCAAAATGATGGGAAATTGTTGGAGTACAGACATTTTATATGTGTGATTCATTAAATGAATGACCTACTTCTTAAGCTATTATAATCTTATGCTGGATGATATTTAACAAATTGGTAATAGTTTAGTTTAGAGACCAATTCTCTCTATTAACTAGTTTATTATTAGCATGCACATATTACTAGCACATTGGCTTACTAACTAAATTACTAACTAAGCAGCAACTAGGATCTTATTGAGACAAAAGTCAAAGTTAACAGTTAATAGTAAAAATAGCAACCCTGATTTATTTGAATGTATATAAATATAATTTTAGAGCTTAATTTTTAAAAATAAATGGCATTGAGAGTTCATATCTCTATAGCCTTGAATAATACAATGGATACAATTAGGAGTCCTCAGTAGGTTATCAAATAGGATACAAAGGAAGAACCATCTTAGTAAAAGATGCTGAAATGAATAGATTACTCAAATAAGCCTGGTCTGTTTCCCACGTTCTGGTCATTTATTTAAGTGCGAATGAAAAATAATTATTCTTTATAAGGGACAGAGGTAGAGTTGTAATGCACTGTAAAAAAACAACAATTGAAGTCAAACGTTTTTCCTTATCAAAATGTTGCATTTAATTAAATGTTACTTGATGTATCTTTGTAATTATTTGTAAAATGTACTAGCTATTTGTGAATAAAAATGGTTTCAAAGTAAATCATACACTAATTTTGTTTCAGTGTGTCAAGGATTCAGGATTCAAGGTTTTATTCGTCACACACATTCGTGTGTCAGTCTGTGACTCTAAAATATGCAAAGATGGCTTGGTTGGCAGGAGGGTGTTTTGAGTAATTACTGGACCAGACTTTACATCAACATCAGTGTGTTGAGGAGGAACTTTATACTGAGAAAACCCGTAAGAGCAGTAAAGCTCACAGCACCTGGGCTTTAATAGTGAAGCGCTGTTTGCGCTGTGAACTACACAGCAGGATTTCTCTAGGCTACAAATTTATGACATTGCCCTTGTTTTGCCTTAACACTAAATATAAACAGTGACAGCTGAGGTGGGATAGAGAGAGTGCTTCGAGGAGTTTGTGTGGAATCTGATTTATGCCACATGAAGACTAACAAAGCCTTTAATTGGGTGTTCTGAGGGCAAAGGACATTTATAGAGCAGCTGCCTGTTACACAACAGAAAAGTGGCTTCTTTTCTAAAAGTCATGATGGCATAAAGATGAAAACAAACAATCTACAATCTACACATCTGTTTCTCATTTAGCAAAATACAGCGGTGTAAAGTACTTGAGTAAATGTAACTAATTACTGTACTTAAGAATCTTTTCGGATACTTTGTAGTTGTACTGAGTATCAAAGATCTTAACAACTTTTACTCTCTACTGCCCTACATTTCTGAATGAGTATCTGTACTCTTTAATCCACTACATTTGAAATGAGTGTTGCAGTTACAAATTACATTTTGCATGGTACCTAGCTTTTCTGCAGCAGTTTATTTATGCTACAAAAGATGTGATATCGCCAACTACAGGGCACTGAAAGTACTATATCTTGTGAATTTTGCCCTTACTCACCCAAACTTGTCAACAAGGCTACTTTAAGTGAATGCAAGCTCCTTAGCCAAAATGGTTGTGATTCACAGGTGTTTTATATATGAGATGAGGACATGACTGCAGCTGGCAATGAGGCCGAAAACAGCACATCCAGTGCAAGAAAACTTTGACTTTTTAATTTGTACTTAACATTATTTTATTTATCCTTTAAACTGCAGAGACTTTTTGAAGGGTATTGTTTTTTCTTTGTTTTGTTTTTACAATTTTGAGGTGTTCAGTTTTATTTTGGTTTTAGAAAATAAGTGTAATTGCTCTCATCTCAAATCATGGTGTTTTTAGTCAGTTTTGTATCTTATCTTGTTCAGCTTCTTAGCCTCCTGAATGTAATGTATATTTGTAAAAATATATATTAGAGGTGGGCATAGATTAATTTTTTTAATCTAGATTAATCTAGATTATTTTGGAATTAACTAGATTAATCTAGATTAAAATGGCTCATTTGAATTCTGCCGAAGGCATTCAGAATATGTGTGCTACCCAAATAATGACTAAAAGTAAGTCTTTGAGAACGGGTTTCTCAAGCCAGGTGGCGCATTAGACCAGGGGCTCATCTCCTGTTTCCAAAATGCATCACAAACTTTAATCTCTTCCCGTCCCAATCCCACGAAAAAAACTGGGGGAAATCCCGTTCCACTCCGGAAAAGAATGACTCCCATTCCCTCCCACTCCGTGTTGTTGTTTTTTTTTTGCGATAACTGTCAATGACAGTTAAAATATAGTAAGATCACAGCGTGCCCACCTTATTAGTTGAATAAAAACCCAAAATGTCGGTTTTTTGTTATTATATTGAACTGAAAGCCATCTTTTATGCACAGTGTTGCACAGACTACATTTCATATAAATCATCCATGCTAACACACACGTCTTCTATTTTTTTTTTTTTGACATTTCACTCTCTATAGATATATTTTCTATGTACTGTATTTTTAGATATATTCGAGTTTCGAAGTTTCTCGCTCAAGTTCACATGAGACCTAAAGCGCATCCTGTTTGCTTAAAAGCGCAACGTTTCGTTGTTATTCTGAGTGCACACAAATAAACGTAGAGTCTTTACAGATTCGAAAGATGTATTAGGCTACTTTTATTGTATGACCAAAAATGACGGAGATTTTAAGAGCAAGTGAGCTCACCGGAGCCTGTCTTGCAGCAAACGCGCTTCCACACAAACACTTCAATAGCGCACATTTCTCTAGGTTAACATCATATTGAGCGGCCATGTAAAGTTGCTACTACATACACCTTTCAGATGAAAAGCCATATTTGAGGTTGATGAATAATAGGTGAGCGTTTGGATGTCCTGCCCGATTGTATTACCACATAGACCAGTCGTTAACAATCTGTCCATCATGGGACTGTGAGCCTCTAGTTCGAAGACTCGTTCTCGCCCCTACAGTGCAATTCGGCTAGGTATACATCCGCGCTAAAAATATCAGGGTGAAAGTCATCATAGCTTGCGTAGTACAGACCCAGCTCCAACCCAACTTTGAGAATAGATTAACGGCGATATTTTTTTTATCGCGATAAGAGTCTCACATAACGCAGCACGTTAACGCCGATAACGGGCCCACCACTAATATATATATATATATATATTATATATATATATTATTATATATATTTATATTATATTCTGTTTTTCTAGTTTTTTTCATGAAATGCCTGTACATAGATCTTTGCCTCTGCCTGTTTCCACCAGCTTCTCCACAACGTTACAGTTTTTGACTGGCATGTCTCTTTTACTAGTGCATCTTTGAGCTTATATTTAGTATAAGTAAAATATTTAAGTACTGTTAAAATCAGATACACTAATACTTTTACTCAAGTTGTTTTGGAATTGGTGACTTGTAACTTGTAGTGGAGTAATTTTCACTGTAAGGTATCTGTACTCTTACTCAAGTATGGTTCCTCTTCGGTAACTCGAGCTGCGTCCGGAGACACTTTGGGAACGCCATCAGCATGACCGGCTCTGAATACACATATAATCTGTCCATTGGATGGGCGGGACGTCACGGGCAAGGTGACGTAATGACCAGCTGGTATAAAAGCACGTGCTGTGAAACCGGCATCAGCTTTCTGTCATTCAGCTAGCGCTCTGTGTACTGTCTGTCTTATTTGGTGTTGTCTGTCTATCTGCAATCATGTCTAAAATCCAGCTTAAGGCTAAGTATTTAGAGGGCGAGAGAAACAAAGTACATTAAAGGCGGTGTGTTCCTCCCTGCAAACGTTACATGTCTGCAGCTGATACACACAGCCTGTGTGTGGTTTGTTTGGGAGTGAGTCGGCTCCCGAGGCGGAGTGGCGTCAGCGCTCGTGGGGTTCGCAGTTAGATCTGACGGAGGGATTGGAGACGAGTGAGTCTCTATCTCCGTCCTCAGCCATCAGATCTTATAGCCGCTCCCCGAGATTGGAAGCCCGCGCACCGGATACTTCCCCTCGGGCAGCCGGCTCGACGCTTCTCATATCTTCCTCTGAGGAGGTTGATGTGGAGAGCGTCGACGATGTTCCCTCTCATTCGCCCCAATATGAGGAGCTTGTGGAGTGATCACTCGTGTCGTGGCCAAATTAAACATTAATTGGCCGGCCGAGTGTCATGTTGAACCGCAGAGAGGCAAGCTGGACGAACGCTTTCTGCGGTTTAAAACACCACCTCCACATCAGAGCCTGCCGTTCTTCCACAGCACAGCACTCGGTCGGGGGCCTTGAAGCCTAAGCTGGATCTGCGGACCGTCCTTCAGGCGAAAAGGTCTTCGGCCAAGAGGCCCTGATGCTTGTGGCTCGGGCCTATGAGGGTAGCCCCCTCTGGGGAGGATCTCGATCTGGAAGACGCATACTTCCACGTCTCCATCCTTGCCACTCATATGTCTCCATCCTTCCCACTCACAAGGAGTTCCTGAGGTTTGCTTTCAGGGCGAAGCTTACCAATATCGGGTTCTTCCCTTCGGCCTAGCACTCTCACCCCGCACTTTTACAAAGTAGGGGTTGCACAGACTAATCGACTAGTCGACAACATTGGTTCTTGTCTCAGGGCCCGGTGCTGGGACCTCCATGTCGCTGTGTAACGTTAGGCGTGACTCACTGTTGGGGAGCGGTCTGGAAGCACCTTGCCCGCGGTCTGTGGGTAGTGGTGTATCCCACATGGCATATCAACTGGCTGGAGAGGCTCTGAGACACTTTCTCCTGGACCTAAGAGATCATCATGTGTTGGTGCGCACCAAAATATAC